>CM038677.1:206342749-206720075 GCA_021605205.1 Aegilops longissima | reverse complement strand
CTTGATTCCACGAAGTGAGACACACGAAGATATGCTCGGTCTCCGCCGTAAGTCACTTCCTTGCGCTTCTCGTCGGCATAACTCTTCCGTCTCGATCGTGCTATCTTGAGTCTGTCCCGAATCAGCTTGACTTTACCTTCGAATCTCCGATAAGATCGGAACCGAAAAGTGATCGATCTCCAACACCATCCCACAAAGAATGGAGTTCTCGCACCTCCTTCCGTATAGAGCTTCGAAGGGGCCATCTTCGATCGGATTGATAACTGTTGTTGTATGAGAACTCTGCGATGGCAAATTATCATCCCAGCTAGACCCATAGTCTAGCACACAAGCTCTCAACATGTCCTCCGTAATCTGGTTGACTCTCTCGGTCTGTCCATCTGCTCGCAGATGAAAAGTCTGATCTTGAATTCCAGCCTCGCACCCAAAGTTTCATGCAAATGATTCCAAAACTTTGAGGTAAACTGTGTTCCTCTATCGACACGATACTCCTCGGAACTCCATGCGTACATACGATCCTGGTCATGTATATCTTGGCCAACTTAGCACTGGTATAGGTAGTCTTCACGGAAGGAAGTGAGCTACCTTGGTCAAACGATCAACCACTACCCAGATAGAATCATAACTCTGAACGGGTCCCGGTAATCCAAAGTGATAAAATCCATTCCAAGTTTCTCCCATTTCCAATCGGGAATCGGCAAAGGTTGAAGTAACCCTGCTGGCTTCGATGTTCGCCTTTACTCGTTGACAAACATCGATATCGCTATGTACTCGGCAATATCCTCTTCATACCTGTCCACCGAAACTTTCCTTCAAATCCAGATACATCTTGGTGTTACCGGGTGAATCGAGTACGGTGAATCATGAGCCTCCTGAAGAATTAGCTTCCTGAGTTCGGGATCATTGGGCACATAAATACGATCCTCGAACCATATAGCTCCGTGCTCATCCTTACGGAATCCTTTGGCTTTTCCTTCATTCATCTTTTGCTTTATCTCATCAACTTCCTTGTCCGACTTCTGGGCTTCACGAATCCTTTCGGCCAAAGTGGACTGTACTTCAAGAGTTGCAACATATCCTCTCGGAACTATCTCCAGTCGGAGATCTCTGAGGTCATCGACTAACTCCTGGGGTAATCCTCCTGCTGTAAGAGTATTCACATAACTCTTACGGCTCAAAGCGTCTGCTACAACATTAGCTTTACCTGGGTGGTAATGCAATCTCATGTCATAGTCCTTGATTAACTCTAGCCATCTCCTCTTCCTGAGGTTCAACTCTTTCTGCGTGAAAATATACTTCAAGCTCTTGTGATCTGTGTAAACATCACAATGGTTTCCGATTAGGAAATGTCTCCAGGTCTTGAGTGCATGCACTACGGCTGCTAACTCCAAATCATGTGTGGCATAATTCATCTCGTGAGGTCGTAGCTGTCTGGAGGTATAAGCTACAACCTTTCCTTCCTGCATGAGTACTCCTCCGAGTCCCTGACGAGAAGCGTCACAATATACCTGGTAATCCTTGTGTATGTCCGGCAAAATCAGTAGTGGGGCTGTGACCAGACGTTTCTTCAATTCCTGAAAACTGGCTTCACAATCCTCGGTCCAAATGTACTTGGCTTCCTTCTTCAACAGCTCACCATGGGCTTGGCAATCTTCGAGAAGTTCTCAATAAACCTCCGATAATATCCTGCGAGTCCGAGAAAACTGCGGATCTCCTTGATCGAGGTGGGTGACCGCCAATCGGTGACTGATTCAACCTTGGCGGGTCAACTCCTATTCCTTCTCCTGAAATAACATGTCCGAGGAATCCAACTTCCTTCAGCCAAAATTCACATTTGCTGAACTTGGCATACAACTGATGTTCTCGAAGTTTCTCCAGAACTAGACGCAAATGTTCCTTATGCTCTTCCTCGCTCTTGGAGAAAATCAGTATATCATCGATGAACACCACGAAAAACTTGTCCAGATATTCCATAAATACCTTGTTCATCAAATTCATGAAGTATGCAGGAGCATTAGTCAATCCAAATGACATGACGGTATACTCACATAAACCATACCTGGTAGTGAATGCTGTTTTGGGTATATCCTTTTCACGGATCTTCAACTGATGATAACCTGATCGAAGATCGATCTTGGAGAATACCTTGGCTCCAACTAGCTGATCAAACAGATCATTAATCATCGGTAGAGGGTACTTGTTCTTGATGGTCACTTCGTTCAATGAACGGTAATCCACAACCATCCTCAAGGTTCCATCCTTCTTCTCTACCAAAAGAACTGGGGCTCCCCAAGGTGATGAGCTTGGCCGAATATATCCTTTCTCCAATAACTCATTAATTTGATTCTTGATCTCCTTCAAATCGTTCGGTGGCATCCGATAAGGTCTCTTGGATATTGGGGCTGTGCCGGGCAATAATTCAATCAGAAATTCAATGTCCCTGTCCAGTGGCATTCCTGGTAGTTCCTCCGGAAACACATCGGGAAAATCTTGCACCATCGGCACTTCCTCCTGAACAACTCCCGTGAGGGAATGCACCGATTCTTCATCCGCTATGCTCGGCTACATACTTGATCCTCTTCGCTCCGGTGGTGAGCGAGAATAGACTTCTTGGCACGCCTATGTTTCCTTCAAACTTCGTCAACCAATCCATGCCTAGGATTACATCCAAGGTCTGGGTTTCCAATACTATGAGGTCTGCGGGAAATTTATGATTCCCGATGTTGAGGGTTGCATGACAGCCTAAACCTGCCATCATTTCTCCTCCTGTGGAACTGACGCAAAGGGGGCTTCTAAGGGTTTTAGTGGGCAACCCGTACTTTTCCACAACTACCCTTGATATGAATGAATGCGTTGCACCAGAATCAAAGAGTACCAATACTGAGCGTGAATTCAATAAAAACTTACCAACCACAGTGTCTGGCTGATCGACGTCCTCCACGTCGATGTGGTTCACCTGAGCACGAGGGAAAGGGTTGGGCTTCTTCGCTGAGCTGCCATTGCCGTTTCCATTCCTCTGCTTGGCCTCCGGGCAATCGGTGGCATAGTGCCCTATCTTCTGGCACTTGAAACAGGTGATGTGGCTCAGATCCTTCGGAGCCGGGGCAGGACGATGCTGATTGCCATTGCCATTGCCTGACTTGTTATCCTGGTTGCGGTTGTTCCCATTTCCTCCATGGTTATGGCCTCCATGGTTGTGATGGGTGTGCCCTCCTGAGTATGGTGCATAACGGGGCTTCTGCTGAGCTCCTGAGTTGTGCTTCCCCGGCTGTACTTCCGCTATGCTTTCAATCTGCTGCTGCTTGCCTTCAAGTATGGTGGCCTTGTCTACCAGCTCCGGTAGTTGGCGAAGGTAGCCACCATAAGCTGCATGCCCAGTTCATCATTGAGTCCTCGAGAAATTTCTCCTGCTTATGGCATCTGTGGCCACATCATCCGGGGCATAGCGAGCTAGCTTGCTGAACTCATCCACGTCTCGCGCCACAAGACGGTTTCCTGGCGTAAGTTGCGGAACTCACGCTTCTTCGCACTCATGGCTCCAGGCTGAAACATGAGCGGTGCGGAAGGCTCTGCTGGAACTGATCCCATGTGATGGTGCCAATGGGATAAGTGGCGGTGTAGTTCTCCCACCAAGAAGCTGCAGGTCCATCAAGTTGATGTCGGCAAAGCGCACCTTTTCTCGCATCGGTGCATCCAACGTGATTAGCTCTCTTCCGACCTTGCGGAGCCAATCATCGGCCACAATCGGCCGGTCTGCTAGAGAACATCGGCGGATTCAGCCTCGAGAATTGAGTCAAGTTGTCAGCAGGGGTGGTGGCGGTGGATTGTTGTTGTTGTTGTTCGATTCGATGAGTATCTGCATGAGTGCATTCTGCTGCTTTGGAGTAGCCGGGTGAGCTCCGCGGAAAACCGTGTCACGCCTCGGAGGCATCCGTGTTTTGGAGTGGATGAGAAAATTAGAATAGAACAATGGTCTAATGAGAAATAACACTACCCATATGAATGCACAATCATAAACACACCAATCATTTATTCATTCCACTCAAACATGGTTCAATCTCGATTACAAAAGCTCATGACTAATCAAAAACATCGGCCTAACTGATCGACGAAAAAGTAAAATAACATGGTGGTCGACTAATGTCTTCATCAATAATCCTTGCGTCCTCTGGTGCGATGTCCTCCGGTGTGGTGTCCTCTGTTGCGGCGTCTCCTCTTGCGGCTTCCTCCAGTGGAACTCCCTTCAAAATCCTGATCATTGCTCACGAGCGGTCCGTCATCTCCACTCGGAAAAAGGTCTTCTCCCAAGTCCATCTTTTCCTCTATTGCGGCAAGCTTCATCTTCAGGTCGTCGACTCTCTCCATGAAGTCCGCGATTTCTTCCTCATGGTTAAGGAAGTCTGCGTGTGCCTTCTCCTCCAGCCCAGCTTCACGGAACAATAGCCTCCTGTGTACCTTCGAGTTACGGTGAGTCTGGATCTCCCGTTTCCTGAGGAGACACTCCAAGTCCTGGACATAAGAGAGAATGGAGTCGTCCTCTACGGTACGGATGATATCACCATTCCTTGCTCTGCGTGAAACCATGGCGAGGTCGATGGATCGAGCTCGCCTCAGACTCCTCTCGGAGATGTCCAAGTGCACGATAGATCGCCATGTCCCTTCCGATGATCCAATTGAAGTCGGTGAACTCAAAGTCAATAGGCTTCAGATGTCCTCCGAAGGTTCTCCTGGAATATGCACTTCAATCTCAGGCGGGTGTCCGCGGAAGTGCATTGGTTGACTTCCGGTGATCGAGGGCGAGCAATCTTCAGCTTCTTCACCATCTCGACCAGCTTCCGCCAAGGGCATCGCCTCATCTGGTGGCGTAACTCCGTAGAAAACTGGGTGAACTCGATGGCCATCTAAAATGTTGAAAACCGGAGAGGAGTCAGAAATGAACAGGGGAGAATTACGGAATGATAAGGATATAAAGTAAATGGTCTCTTCCTATGGCTTTTCGATCCTAGGGGTTACGTCCTACGGTCAGCGTGTGCTCTGATACCATCTCTCAGAGCGACCTGACCCAAAATCGGTCAAATCTCCGTGTCCGTATTCATCCCAAGATCATGCCGGTACTCACAAAGACATCGATGAAATAATCAAAGTTCAATCACACCTGAATTTATTACACGGTTCTCATATCGAGTCTTTATTACAATAGAATAAATTTGGCCAAAGGCCAACTCATGAGAAATAAACTACTATAAGCTGCGGAAGCGTAGACGAAATAGCGAGTCCATCCGACTCCAAAGGGCAATCACCAAGCGCGGAGCGTAGCCTCACTCCTGATCGGAATAAACCTCTGCAACATAAGACGTTGCAGCCGTGTAGGTCAGCTTTTTGAATAAGCTGGCAAGTCATGAAGAGAGAATAACAATAATAAAATTTCTAACACTATATGCATTTTGGCTGTGGGGCTCTAAGTTTCATTATTTTGCGAAAAGCCAGTTTTTCCCTACTACAGTGGACTTTCTTGCAAATAATACAAAATTGTTGGTAGTTATTGAGATGGTTCCGCCAACCAATATCTCATTCCTAAATTATTAAGTCATAACCCCTCAAATTAATTTATTAGTTTTAGTGTTGAGATTTCCGAATACTTCCAAGTTCCAGAGTCTCAAATTGTCCGTAACCGGGGACACGGCTAATCGATTAGATATTTAACTCTGCAGAGGTTTATGACTTTACCCGCAAGAATCATTCCTCCTTTTAAGTCTTCGCACTTCATGGTGTTTAAAGACGGGACGAATGAAACAGGTCTTCCAAAGAGTTCTTCCACTACTGCCGTACCCATCCAATCCTACCGTTCTTCTACATCTCGTAGTACCGTCCAGCCAGCGTCACTACTAAGGTTAACCCAGCCAGAGCCCATAATGGCTTGCGGCTCCACAGGTAAGCTTCCGGTCAATGGGGCATCCATCCGTCTCTTCGTGGCTGGGTGAAGCTTTCCGCAAGATGTCATGGCACTTCTCCATGCATCCCGGCCAACCACTGGGTTCTCCAGGGTGCCCGTCAACCATCCTCCACCCAGTAGTGAATTTCGAAGTCCATCTTGATCTTGTAGTTCATGGGGTTGTCATCATCATTGACTCTCACATCTTACTTATGAATTTCACTCAACCAAACCCGTCTACGAGCATAGCAAAATAAACTACTTCGTCCCGGGGTCATGGTAACAAGGGGATTGGTTCATCCTACCACATGATACTACTCAAGATCATAACTTCAAAATTTCACCTACTGCATGCATGGTGGGGGAGGTATACTACTAATGCAATAAAATCATAGGCATAGTAAATAACATGATCAAAGACTTGCCTTGCTGATGATCCTCGTAAGCTAAAGACTCGTAGTAGCAAGCTTCACTCCGAAACTCTACCAAGACAAACAATAATCACAATAAGCATATAGCATATGACCACATAACACAATAGCATAACAACATAACACACCAAAACAACCAATCAAAACCCAAAGGGAAACTCAAGAAATCCAACCCAAAGTTTTTCCTACTTCAAGCAACACTAGAAATAGTTTTACATAACAAAATTTTTCTCAACATAACCTAATCATGGATTTATGTTAACTTAACAGAAAAGAATGCATTAAGCAACTAGGAGCAAAAAGAATTAACTTAAAAGCTATTATAAAACTCCTATTAGGCCTAATTCAATTTCTATTAAGAAAAATAAAATAAAAGTTTTATTTATTATAAATAAAAGTTCATCCTCTAAGGTGACAAAACTAACCTAGAATAATCAATCACATGTGAAAAATAAATTTATTTGCTAATTAAAATAATAGGAAAACAGTAGCTAGTTAATTAATTAAGAATAACAAGATTCTGATTAAAACTATTTTTTATTAATCCTAAAATACCCAAATTAATTCCTACGGTTAGGCAATGTCAAAACAAAGTTGGGACAAAAGAATCATAAAAAATAAATTTCCTAACTCATTTTATGGCAGATTTACTATTCTGACTAAATCTAAAATAAAGCAATTATAAACAATTTTAACATAGCTAATTATATTTTCTACAGAAACTATAGGAAATTTGCAAACCAACAAAAAAAGAATCACTTAAAAATATTAAGTAGAATAAAAGTTATGAATTTTTCAAATCTGAAACTATTCTGTTAAAACAGAAAATGAAAATAAAAGAAAACGGGCTAACTGGGCCTAACTAACGCACTGCGCGTAATATAACTAAATGGGCCTAGGGTTAAACGAATCGGGCCGGTCTAATAATAAAACCTAACTAAAAATTAAACCGGAACTAAACCGGGCCGAACCGGGTTTTATAAAAAGAACATACCCCTTCGGGGGGGGGTTCTAATCTGGACCGTCTACGCGAGATCGGACGGAGGAGAGAAGCTCCGGCGGCTTACCGGAGTTCGTCGGCGGCGGCGGCTCGGTGGCGAGTGCGTCGACGTCTCCGGTGGTCGGGGGCGTCGGCGGAGGGCTCCGGCGGGTGCGGATGGGCTCGGGGTGGGTCTGGTGGAGTCCGGCGAGCTCGGGGAGGGCTAGGGCGACGGCGACGAGGAAAATGGCGGCGGCGGCGGCTCGGGTCTCCGGCGAGCGCGTGAGGAGGGAGGAGAGGGTCCGGTGAGGGGCGAGGGGGGGAATGGGGTGCGGGGAGGGGGTTTTATAGGGCGGGGGTACTGCTTGGACGAGGGGGCAATCGGGGGGATCGAATCCCGGATCCTTCGGGATCCGGCGAGCGGCGGCGCGAGGTGGCGTGGCGGGGTTGACGACGGGTGGGGTCCACCGTCGAGAGAGAGAGTGGGGCGTGCGGTCGGTCGGCCGGTCCAGAGCTAATTCGGGCGAGGGCCGATCGATTAGCCATTTGGCTGGCTCGGTCATGGTGGGCAGGGCAATTTGGCCGGCTGGGCTATGATTGCCTCGGCTCATTGGCTGGGCAGTGGCTTTGGTGGCGCTGAGGTCTTTTTCTTTTTCTATTTTAATTTTTTTGAAAATAAAAATAGAGTTATAAAATATAAAATATAAATATTTTATATAGGACATATATATATCAAAATGATCAGGGGAATATTCCCTATCATTTGAACATTTTTCCAGGGGCAAAATCCAAAGTTTATAAAAAATCATTTTTCCAAAATTCAAATAAAACTCAAATTTGAATTCAAAACTTTTGGCATTGTTTTCCTCTGATATTTTTGGAGTGTCATGTTTACTCCTCTCATACTTTTGCTCAAGTATTTATCAGGCATAGTTTTTGAAATGATTCCCACTTGCCAAAGTTTGAATTCAACTTCCAAAACTCAAAATCTTCTGAAACTCCAAATGGCACTCAAATTCAAACAGAATGCATAGATGCTTAGCTATAATTGTAAAACATACCAAATAGGAAATTTGGGATGTTACACTCTTCCAAACCCACTTTCATCACTATAATCATCATAGGTAGAAGGCATGCTATCATCATAACAACTTTGCATATCAGAACTTGGGAGGCTAAAAATATCATCATTATTAAACATAGCATCCCCAAGCTTGGGACAAACATTAATTTCAGCAAATATATTCTCAAATATGTCATCCTCATCAAACATAGCTTCCCCAGGCTTGGGCCTTTTCATATCATAAGCATAATAACTCTCATCATTAATAGTATGGATAGCACCAATAGTATAGCAATTATCATATTCTTCCAAGCAAGTGCCAAAAAGATTTTCAAGATCATAAGAAGTATCATTATCTTCCCAATCATAATCATCACAACAAGCAATAGGCATAACGAGATCATCATCAAGTGCATCATCTTAATTTTCATGAGGCACAACAATAATAGGAGCAACATTATTTGGGGGAGATATATTTTTACCTCTCTTCCTTTTTCTTTTCTTCTTATTCACCACATCAAGTGTGGGTTCAAACCTCTTTTTGGAGCTCCTTATTAATGAGATTGGCTGAATAGAAGGCTCCTCCTCGTTACCTGATTCATTATAAGAAATAATAGGAGAATATTGGGAAGTCTCTTCCCTTTCGTTAATATTCTCTTCATCTTCTATTTGTTTTCTTTTCTTTATGTAATTGGCAATATAAAGATTTTCAATGCAATTCACCGCACAATACATATAAATTTCCTCTAGATCGAAACCAAGAAGTTTATAACGGACAAATTCTGGAAGATAGTTAGTTATATGTTTCATTTCTTCGTAGCCCATAAGCAAACTAAGTTCATTATAATATGCAAGGGAAATCAAGTCATCAAATTTTTTTGACACGATTAGATCATGAAACAATTTGCATCGGGTAGTTAAATGACCATGTTCCTTGCAAAGTTCACAAGTATGGCCAAGAAAATTTAAATTTTCAGCACAAACATCTAGCCTTTCTTGCAACGATTTAGTTTCTAAGTACTTATACCTCTTGCAATATCTATCTTCCCTATTTGGTGTGTACTTACAAACCCAATGCACTCCACAAAAATTGACATGTTTATAGGAGACATTTTCATCATAACTAGTGCAATCATCATTAGTACTATGGATATTCAAGGAGTTCATACTAACAACATTGCAATCATGCTCATCATTCAAAGATTTAGTGCCAAACATTTTAATGCATACTTCTTCTAACACTTTGGCACAATTTTCTTTTCATCATACTCACGAAACATATTAAAAAGATGAAGCGTATGAGGCAAACTTAATTCCATTTTTTTTGTAATTTTCTTTCATAAACTAAACTAGTGCTAAAACAAGAAACAAAAAGATTCAATTGCAAGATCTAAAGATATACCTTCAAGCACTCACCTCCCCGGCAACGGCGCCAGAAACTGCTTGATGTCTACTACACAACCTTCTCCTTGTAGACGTTGTTGGGCCTCCAAGTGTAGAGGTTTGTAGGACAGTAGCAAATTTCCCTCAAGTGGATGACCTAAGGTTTATCAATCCGTGGGAGGCGTAGGATGAAGATGGTCTCTCTCAAGCAACCCTGCAACCAAATAAGAAAGAGTCTCTTGTGTCCCCAACACACCCAATACAATGGTAAATTGTATAGGTGCACTAGTTCGGTGAAGAGATGGTGATACAAGTGCAATATGGATGGTAGATATAGGTTTTTGTAATATGAAAATATAAAAACAACAAGGTAACTAATGATAAAAGTGAGCGTAAACAGTATTGCAATGCTAGGAAACAAGGCCTAGGATTCATACTTTCACTAGTGCAAGTTCTCTCAACAATAATAACATAGTTGGATCATATAACTATCCCTCAAAATGCAACAAAGAGTCACTCCAAAGTCACTAATAGCGGAGAACAAACGAAGAGATAGTGGTAGGGTACGAAACCACCTCAAAGTTATTCTTTCCAATCAATCCGTTGGGCTATTCCTATAAGTGTCACAAACAGCCCTAGAGTTCATACTAGAATAACACCTAAAGACACAAATCAACCAAAACCCTAATGTCACCTAGATACTCCAATGTCACCTCAAGTATCCGTGGGTATGATTATACGATATGCATTACACAATCTCAGATTCATCTGTTCAACCAACATATAGAACCTCAAAGAGTGCCCCAAAGTTTCTACCGGAGAATCAAGACGAAAACGTGTGCCAACCCCTATGCATAAGTTCATGGGTGGAACCCGCAAGTTGATCACCAAAACATACATCAAGTGAATCACGTGATATCCCATTGTCACCACAGATATGCACGGCAAGACATACATCAAGTGTTCTCAAGTCATTAAAGTCTCAATCCGATAAGATAACTTCAAAGGGAAAACTCAATCCATTACAAGAGAGTAGAGGGGGAGAAGAAACATAAGATCCAACTATAATAGCAAAGCTCGTGATACATCAAGATCGTGCCAAATCAAGAACACGAGAGAGAGAGAGAGAGAGAGAGAGAGAGAGAGAGAGAGAGAGAGATCAAACACATAGCTACTGGTACATACCCTCAGCCCCGAGGGTGAAATACTCCCTCCTCGTCATTGAGAGCGCCGAGATGATGAAGATGGCCACCGGTGAGGGTTCCCCCCCTCCTGCAGGGTGCCGGAACAGGGTCCCGATTGGTTTTTGGTGGCTACAGAGCCTTGCGGCGGCGGAACTCCCAATCTATTCTGTTCCCCAAAGTTTTTAGGATATATGGAGATATATAGGCGAAAGAAGTACGTCAGGGGAGCCACGAGGGGCCCACGAGGGTGGAGGGCGCGCCCCCCTACTTCGTGGCTTCCTCGAAGCTTCCTTGACATGGACTCCAAGTCTCCCGGGTTGCTTTCCTTCTAAAAAAAACTTCTCCAGAAGGTTTCATTCCGTTTCGACTCCGTTTTATATTCCTTTTCTTCAAACATCAAACAAGGGAAAAACAGAATCGCACTGGCTCGGGTCAATAGGTTAGTCCCAAAAATAATATAAAAGTGTTTAATAAAGCCCATAAACATCCAAATCAGATAATATAATAGCATGGAACAATAAAAAATTATATATACGTTGGAGACGTATCATTCACCCACCGTAATATATATGCTATCTTGAGAGAAGCCACTAGTGAAACCTATGGCCCCCGGGTCTACTTTACATCATATAAGTTTCCGATATACAATTCTAGTTTACTATTTATTTTGCAATCTTTACTTTCAATCTATACAACAAAAATACCAAAAATATTTATCTTAATATCTTTATCAGATCTCACTTTTGCAAGTGGGCGTGAAGGGATTGACAACCCCTTTATCGCGTTGGTTGCAAGGTTCATATTTGTTTGTGTAGGTACTAGGCGAGTTGCATGTAGTCTCCTACTGAATTGATACCTTGGTTCTCAAAAACTGAGGGGAAATACTTACGCTACTTTGTTGCATCACCCTTTCCTCTTCAAGGGAAAACCAATGCATGCTCAACAGGTAGCACCTAGCCATACAAAAACACCGCGCAGAATTTGTGATGTTTGAACAGCTGGTTGGTTGTGTCAAAGTAGTCCTTCCAAAGAAGGAAATGTCAGCTCTCTCGGTTGCGATTCAACACCTGAATGTACCTTGAGATCAAGCCTCAGAACAACAGTTGCTGCCTATTAAGCTGGTCATGGACCAACACAGTAGCCATCATCTTCTCATCATCGGATGAGGAATCGTCGGAGTCGTACAGAAAATTGTGGAAAGGGAAGTCGTCGGCGGAGTCCATTTCTACCTTGAGGCAAACTGTCGAACAACTTGCGAGCGTCGACGAAGAAGCTGGCAGGCGAAGAGACGCTCGCCTACCCTGAACCAGGTGGCTAGCCTGGCAGTGTTCGACGAGTGTGGCGGTGCCCGGCCAGCGGGGCGGTGTCAGACGAAGGAGCTGGCCGGGGCCGCGGCGGGCGACTCCGTGCTCGCGGCAACGTCGGAGTGGGGGCTGGGAAGCTGCGGTGGCCCGACGGCTAGGCGGTGGTTGATACGTCTCCAACGTATCAATAATTTTTGCTTGTTCCATGTTGTTATATTATTATTCTGGGATCTTTTACAATCATTTTATAGCAACTTTATATCATTTTTTGGGACTAACCAATTGACATAGTTGATAACCCACAAGTATAGGGGGTCGCAACAGTTTTCGAGGGTAGAGTATTCAACCCAAATTTATTGATTCGACACAAGGGGAGCCAAAGAATATTCTCAAATATTAGCAGCTGAGTTGTCAATTCAACCACACTTGAAAGACTAAATATATGCAGCAAAGTATTTAGTAGCAAAGTAGTATGGAAGTAACGGTAACGGTGGCAAAAGTAACAGTAGCAGTTTTGTAGCAATCATAACAGTGGCAACGGAAAAGTAACTTAGCAAAGATCAATATGAAACGAGCTCGTAGGCAATGGATCAATGATGCATAATTATGTCGGATGGCATTCATCATGCAACAGTTATAACCTAGGATGACACAAAACTAGCTCCAATTCATCAATATAATGTAGGCATGTATTCCGAATATAGTCATACATGCTTATAGAAAAGAACTTGCATGACATCTTTTGTCCCACCCTCCCGTTGCAGAGGGGTCCTATTGGAAACTAAGGGATATTAAGGCCTCCTTTTAATAGAGTACCGGACCAAAGCATTAGCACTTAGTGAATACATGAACTCCTCAAACTATGGTCATCACCGTGAAGTGTCCCAACTATTGTCACTCCGGGGTTGCCGGCATAACATGCAGTAGGTGACTATAACTTGCAATATCAAGAACACAAATATATTTGTGAAAGCATAATAGGTTCAGATCTGAAATCATGGCACTCGGGCCCTAGTGACAAGCATTAAGCATAGCAAAGTCATATTAACATCAATGTTAGAACATAGTGGATACTAGGGATTAAACCCTAACAAAACTAACTCGATTACATGTTAGATCTCATCCAACCCATCACCGTCCAGCAAGCCTACGATGGTATTACTCACGCACGGTGGTGAGCATCATGAAATTGGTGATGGAGGATTGTTGATGATGATGACGATGGCGACGATTTCCCCTCTCCGGAGCCCAAACGGACTCCGGATCTACCCTCCCGAGGAAGAACAGTAGGTGGCGGTGGCTCTGTATCGTAAAACGTGGTGAATCCTTCTCTCTGATTTTTCTCTCCCTGAACGTGAATATATAGAGTTGGAGTTCAGGTCGGTGGAGGTCTGTGGGACCCACAACACCAGAGGGCGCGCTCTAGGGTGGTGGGCATGCCCTCCACCCTTGTGGACAGGGTGTGGGTCCCCTCTAGTTGATTCTTTCGCCAATATTTTTCATTTATTCTAAAAATAATCTCCGTGAAGTTTCAGGTCATTCCGAGAACTTTTAATTCTGCAAAAAAAATAACACCATGGCAGTTCTGCTGAAAACAGCGTCAGTCCGGGTTAGTTCCATTCAAATCATGCAAATTAGAGTCCAAAACAAGGGCAAAAGAGTTTGGAAAAGTAGATACGATGGAGACGTATCAACTCCCCCAAGCTTAACCCATTGCTTGTCCTTAAGCAATTCAGTTGACAAACTGAAAGTTATAAAGAAAAAAAAACTTTTACAAACTCTGTTTGATCTTGTTGTTGCAAATATGTAAAGCCATCATTCAGGTTTCCAGCAAAGATTATGAACTAACCATATTCACAATAAAATTTAGGTCTCACATTTACTCATATCAATGGCATAATAAACTAGCGAGCAATAATAATAAATCTCGGATGAAAACACTTTTTCAAAACAATCATGATATGATATAACAAAATGGTATCTCGCTAGCCCTTTCTGAGATCGAAAAACATAAAGGCAGAGCACCCCTGAAGATCAAGGACTGACTAGACACTGTAATTCATGGTAAAAAAAGATCTAGTCACAGTCATACTCAATATCAACTAATAACAATGCATACAAATGATAGCGGTGCTCTCTAACTGGTGCTTTTTATAAGAGGATGATGACTCAACAATAAAAGTAAATAGACAGGCCCTTTACAGAGGGAAGGAGGAATCTGCAGAGGTGCCAGAGCTCAAGTTTTTGAAATAGGGATAAATAATATTTTGAGTGGTATGCTTTCATTGTCAACATAACAACCAAGAGATCTCGGTATCTTCCTTGCTACATACATTATAGGCGGTTCCCAAACAGAATGGTAAAGTTTATACTCCCCCACCACTAACAAGCACATTCCATGGCTGGTTCGAAACAACGGGTACCGTCCAACTAACAACAATCCTGTGGGAGTTTTGTTTGCAATTATATTTTGATTTGATTTGAGCATGGGACTGGGCATCCCGGTTACCAACCATTTTCTCGTGAATGATGAGCGGAGTCCACTCATCATGAGAATAACCCACCTAGCATGGAAGATACTGACAACCCCCAGTCGCCACATGAGCGATTTGGGCATACAAAACAGATTATCATTTGAAGGTTTAGAGTTTGGCACATGCAAATTTACTTGGACCGGCAGGTAAATACCGCATATAGGTAGGTATGGTGGACTCATATGGAACAACTTTGGGTATATGGAAGTGGATGCACAAGCAGTATTCCCGCTTAGTACAAGTGAAGGCTAGCAAAAGACTAGGGAGCGACCAACTAGAGAGCGACAACAGTCAGAAACATGCAGTAAGATTAACCAACATTGAGTGCAAGCATGAGTAGGATATAAATCACCATGAACATAAGTATCGTGGAGGCTATGTTGATTATGTTTCAACTACATGCGTGAACATGTGCCATGTCAAGCCACTCGAATCATTTAAAGGAGGATACCATCCTATCATACTACATCACAACCATTTTAATTTGCATGTTGGCATGCAAGGTAAACCATTATAAACTCCTAGCTAATTAAGCATGGCATGAGTAACTATAATCTCTAATTGTCATTGCAAACATGTTTCATCCATAATGGGCTGAATCAGGAACGATGGACTAATCATATTTACAAAAACAAGATAGGTCGAGTTCATACCAGCTTTTCCTCATCTCAATCATTTCATCATATATTGTCATTATTACCTTTCACTTGCACGGGCAAACTGTGTGGATAATAATAACAGTGCACGTGCATTGGACTAAGCTGGAAACTGCAAGCATTTAATTCAAAGGAGAAGACAAGGTAATATGGGCTCTTTGTTAGATCAACAATAATGCATATGAGAGCCACTCAACATTTTCATCATGGTCTTCTCCTCTCGACCCCCAAAGAAAAGAAAAGAATTTCAAAGAAACACACTGAAATGTTTTTGGAGTTTTTTCTTCAAACTATTTACATGGGAAAGCTCCCAACAAGCAAAAGAAGAACGAGAAATCTTTTTGGGTTTTCCTTTAATACTACTACTAAGTAAACATGGAAAATAAACTAAACTACAAGTAATTTTTTTTGGTTTTTTCTTAAGGTTTTCAAACATACAAGAAGAAAGCGAGAAAAGGAAATAAACTAACATGGATAATACAATGAAAAAGTATAAACCGACAACTGAAATGAGTGTGTGAACATGAATGTAATGTTGGTGAGAAATACGTACTCCCCCAAGCTTAGGCTTTTGGCCTAAGTTGGTATAAGGCCACCACTGGCCTGGATGATATCCGAAATCATAGTTGGGGTTGTACTGTGCTACTGCAGCTACTTCTTGGCGAGCTGCTTCTTGGAGGCGAGCGGCCTCTGCTGCTCTCTCATACTTGTTTGCCTCCTCTCTGGTTATAAAATATTTCCCATTTACCTGAAAGTTAAAGAAGGCAGGAGCAGGAAGGGTAATATGGACAGCATGCCATCTGTCAAAGATTAGTCGGTACTGGAGGGACTATTCGTTCCTCTAAAGAAATTGGTAGCGTACCATAGCATTGTAATCTAGAAAAGCGGGTGGCAACTCAATATCATTCCCTCTTATGGGTACACCAAGATAATTAGCTAAACAAGTTGCATAAATCCCACCAAATAGATCTCCCTCTTTAGCATTAAGATGTAACATCCTTGCAATAATAGCCCCCAAGTTATATCGCTTATGACCTAACACCGCACACTTGAGTACACTAAGATCTGGAATGCAAAGGTGGCAATGATCATGTTTACCGTTAATGCATCTACCTATAAAGAGAGCAAATAATATATGGCAGGAAAGTGAATGCTGCCTATGGTAGCTGGTGTGATATTTCTAGTTTCTCCCACGGTGATGTCAGCAAGGAAATCGTTGTATTCATATTTGTGAGGCTCACTATGAGTGCCCCACTATGGGATTTTGCAAGCAGTATTAAAATCGTCATGGTCCATGGTATAAGATTTATCATAGAGATCAAACAGGACAATATGAGTATTGCGCTTAGATGAAAATTCAAACCTCCGCACAAAGGAATCGGTGAGGTAATAATATTCTTGGCACTTATCCGATATGAAGTCCTCCAGATCAGCATTTTGTACATATGCATAAAATTCATCCTTGAAACCTGCATGAACCATGAATTTATCTGACGGCCATTGTCAAGGCCGCACTTGAGCTTCCCTTGGTGGTTCGAGGTCCGGCTCACGTATCGCGAGCCCCGGTGCTTGCTTCCTCAAAGAACCACCTTGGTACATTTTCCTAGACATTTTTGTTCCGCTGAAAAATTTCTCAAATTTTGAGTGACTCAAAATAAAAGTGAATCAAACTCAACAAGATTGATGGCGACTACTCCTACAAGTGCCTAGATGTTATATCATGCATCAAAACTACTTTGTACCATATAAATTTGACATGCAAGCTCAAGAACAAGGTCACCACAACAGCAAAAATTTGCAATAAATAAAGCACTAGAACAAAAACTAATTGGACTATTGGAGGAGTCACATACCGAAGAACAATCCCCCAAAGCAGTTTTGTGAATGGAGCTATGAGCAAGGAGATCGAAATGGCAGCAAAATGAGAAAGAACACGGGTTTGAGCTACTTGATAATTTTTTCTGGTGGAAGACGAAGTGGATGGGTGCTGGAATAAGTGGAGGGGGCCCACGTGGGACCCACAAGACAGGGGTCGCGCCCAGTGGGGTAGGGCGCCCCCTCCACCCTTGTGGCCCACTGGTGAAGTCCCTTGGTGTGTCCTCAGTGCCAGAAAGTCTCAAATGTTCTATAAAAAATCATACAAAATTTTCAGGGCATTTGGAGAACTTTTATTTTCGAGACATTTTTTATTGCACGGATAATTCACAAAACAGACAGAAAATACTTTTTTTCTTTATTTAATCTAAATAGTAGAAAGTAAAAAGTAGGAACAGAAAGTTGTGCTTTCTAAATTCATCCATCTCATGTCCATCAAAAGGAATCCATTAACAAGGTTGATCAAGTCTTATTAACAAACTTCTTCCGAATGACATGAAACCGGAGAATTTTCGAATAACACTAGATCACCTCAATGGGGATATGCATGTCCCCAACAATAAGAATATCATATTTCTCTTTGACAGTAGAAAGAGGGAATTCAAAACCTCCAATAGTGAAGTTGAAAATTTTCCAATAGAATTGATACTATGAACTTGAGGTTGTTTCTTCAGAAAGTGTATCGTATGTTCATTACCATTAACATGAAAAGTGACATTGCCTTTGTTGCAATCAATAGCAGCCCCTGCAGTATTCAAAAAGGGTCTTCCAAGGATGATTGACATACTGTCGTCCTCAGGAATATCAAGAATAACAAAGTCCGTTAAGATAGTAACGTTTGCAACCACAACAGTCACATCCTCACAAATACTGATGGGTATAGCAGTTGATTTATCAGCCATTTGCAAAGAAATTTCAGTAGGTGTCATCTTACTCAATTCAAGTCTACGGTATAAAGAGAAAGGCATTACACTAAAACCGGCTCCAAGATCACATAAAGCAGTTTTAACATAGTTTCTTTTAATGGAGCATGTTATAGTTGGTACTCCCGGGTCTCCAAGTTTCTTTGGTATTCCACCCTTAAAAGTATAATTAGCAATCATGGTGGAAATTTCAGCTTCGGGTATGTTTATTTTATTAGTAACAATATCTTTCATATACTTAGCATAAGGAGGCATATTAAGCATATCAGTCAAACGCATATGCAAAAAGATAGGTCTAATCATTTCAGCAAAGCGCTCAAAATCATCATCATCCTTTTTCTTGGATGGCTTAGGAGGAAAGGGCATGGGTTTCTGAACCCATGGTTCTCTTTCTCTACCATGTTTCCTAGCAATAAGCCTCTCTTATCATAACATTGATTCTTTGATTGTGGGTTATCAAGATCAACAACAGGTTCAATCTCTACATCATTATCATTACTAGATTGAGCATCAACATGAACATCATTATTAAGATTATCACTAGGTTCATGTTCATCACCAGATTGCGTCTTAGTACCATAAATAGAAATATCATTGGGATTCTCAGGTGTGTCTATAGTAGGTTCACTAGCATGTTTACTAATAAGCTTAAGATCATTAACAGTTCTACTCATAAATTCACCCAAGTGGTCAAGCATGTAAGCATTACGTTTCAATTGTCTACTAACATAAGCACTGAAGTTTTCTTATTTAACAATAAAATTATCAAACTCATCCAAGCATTGACTAGCAGACTTATTATGAGGAATATCACCTTCATCAAATCTATAAAGAGAGTTTACCTCTACTACCTGTTTCAGGTTATCAAGACCATGTATTTCTTCAATAGGCGATAGATTCTTAACATCTTCAGCTTTAATACCTTTTTCTTTCATAGATTTCTTTGCCTCTTGCATATCTTCAGGACTAAGAAATAGAATACCCATTTTCTTCGGAGTTGGCTTAGGAGTTGGTTCAGGAAGTGTCCAATCATTATCATTACTCAGTATATTATTCAACAGAAATTCAGCTTGCTCAACCGTTCTTTCCCTGAAAACACAACCAGCACAACTATCCAGGCGGTCTCTGGAAGCATCGGTTAGTCCATTATAAAAGATATCAAGTATTTCATTTTTCTTGAGAGGGTGATGAAGGAAATATGCCCAAGAGGCAATAATAAAGTTGTTATTTATATTTCCTTATATCATGATAAATGTTTATTATTCATGCTAGAATTGTATTAACCGGAAACTTAGTACATGTGTGAATACATAGACAAACAGAGTGTCACTAGTATGCCTCTACTTGACCAGCTCGTTGATCAAAGATGGTTAAGTTTCCTAACCATAGACATGAGTTGTCATTTGATTAACGAGATTACATCATTAGATAATAATGTGATTGACAAGACCCATCCGTTAACTTAGCACTATAATCGTTTAGTTTTTGTTGTATTGCTTTCTTCATGACTTATACATGTTCCTATGACTATGAGATTATGCAATTCCCGAATATCAGAGGAACACTTAGTGTGCTATCAAACGTCACAACGTAACTGGGTGACTATAAAGATGCTCTACAGGTGTCTCTGATGGTGTTTGTTGAGTTGGCATAGATCGATATTAGGATTTGTCACTCCGATTGTCGGGGAGGTATGTCTGGGCCCTCTCGGTAATGCACATCACTATAAGCCTTGCAAGCAATGTTACTAATGAGTTAGTTACGGGATGATGCATTACGAAACGAGTAAAGATACTTGCCCGTAACGAGATTGAACTAGGTATTGATATACCGACGATCGAATCTCGGGCAAGTAACATACCGATGACAAAGGGAACAATGTATGTTGTTATGCAGTTTGATCGATAAAGATCTTTGTAGAATATGTGGGAGCCAATATGAGCATCCAGGTTCCGCTATTGGTTATTGACCGGAGATGAGTCTCGGTCATGTCTACATAGTTCTCGAACCCGTAGGGTCCGCACGCTTAATGTTTGATGACGATCGGTATTTTGAGTTTATGTGTTTTGATGTACCGAAGGTTGTTCGGAGTCCCGGATGTGATAATGGACATGACGAGGAGTCTCTAAATGGTCGAGACATAAAGATCGATATATTCAAAGGCTAAGTTTGGACACCGTAAAGGTTTTGGATGAGTTCGGGCATTTTCCGGAGTACCAGGAGGTTACTGGAACTCCCCGGGGAGTTAATGGGCCTTAATGGGCTTTAAAGAGAGAGCAGAAGGGCAAGAGGAGGGGCTCCCCCCAAGCCCAATCCGAATTGGGAAGGGGGCCGGGCCCCCTTTCCTTCCTCTCCTCTTCCTCTTCCTTTCCCCTCCTAGTAGAACTAGGAAAGGGGGGGAACCTACTCCTAGTAGGAGTAGGATTCCCCCCTTGGGGCGCGCCATAGGAGGCCGACCTCCCCCTCCTCCACTCCTTTATATACGGGGGAGGGGGCACCCCATAGACACACAAGTTGATTCTTAGCTGTGTGCGGTGCCCCCCTCCACATATTTCCACCTTGGTCATATCGTTGTAGTGCTTAGGCAAAGCCCTGCGTCGGTAACTTCATCATCACCGTCATGCCGTCATGCTGACGAAGCTCTCCCTCGGCCTCAGCTGGATCAAGAGTTCGAGGGACGTCACCGAGCTGAACGTGTGAAGATCGCGAAGGTGTCATGCGTTCGGTACTTGATCGGTTGGATGACGAAGACGTTCGTCTACATCAACTGCGTTACTTAACGCTTCCGCTTTCGGTCTACGAGGGTACGTGGACACACTCTCCCGCTCGTTGCTATGCATCACATAGATAGATCTTGCGTGATCGTAGGTAATTTTTTTGAAATACTGCATTCCCCAATAGTGGTATCCTAGCCAGGTTTATGCGTAGATGTTATATGCACGAGTAGAACACAAAGAGTTGTGGGCGATAATAGTCATACTGCTTACAAGCATGTTATACTTTGATTCAGCGGTATTGTTGGATGAAGCGGACCAGACCGACATTATGCGTACGCTTATGCAAGACTGGTTCTACCGCCGTGCTTCGCACACAAGTGGCTAGTGGGTGTCTGTTTCTCCAACTTTAGTTGAATCAAGTGTGACTATGCCCGGTCCTTGTTGAAGGTTAAGACAGCACACTTGACAAAAAATCATTTTTGTTTTTGATGCGTAGGTAAGAACGGTTCTTGCTAAACCCGTAGCAGCCACGTAAAATTAGCAACAACAAGTAGAGGACGTCTAACTTGTTTTTGCAGGGTATGTTGTGATGTGATATGGTCAAGACGTCATGATATATATAAATTGTTGTATGAGCTGATCATGTTTTGTAACCGTTATCGGCAACTGGCATGAGCCTTATGGTTGTCGCTTTATTGTATGAAATGCAATCGCCATGTAATTGCTTTACTTTATCACTAAACGGTAGCGATAGTCGTGATAGCAATAGTTGGCGAGATGACAACGATGCTTCGATGGAGATCAAGGTGTCAAGCCGGTGACGATGGTGATCATGACGATGCTTTGGAGATGGAGATCAAAGGCACAAGATGATGATGGCCATATCATATCCTTATATTGATTGCATGTGATGTTTATCCTTTATGCATCTTATTTAGCTTAGTTCGGCGGTAGCATTATAAGATGATCTCTCACTAAATTTCAAGGTACAAGTGTTCTCCCTTAGTATGCACCGTTGCGAAAGTTCGTCGTGCCGAGACACCATGTGATGATCGGGTGTGATAAGCTCTACGTTCACGCACAACGGCTGCAAGCCATTTTTGCACACGCGGAATACTCAGGTTAAACTTGACGAGCCTAGCATATGCAGATATGGCCTCGGAACACTGAATGACACTTCTATGACGATAATTGTGACAAAACCCGGTATCATCATAGATGTGGTGGGATCCTACTTCTATGACAAAAAATCATGACAGAAAATGGGCTTTTCATCCTGGGCGGGCCGGAGATGCAGCTGCATGACATTCTTTGGGCCGTCCATGACAGAAAAAACCGTGGTAGAAGCGTGGGGGAGGAAAATTTCGGGGAGTTCCCGGTTACGGTGGGAGCTCGGGGGCCGAGCGATCCGCGTTTCTCTTGTACACGCGCTGCTGCGGCGTGTGTGCGGCGTTGGCTCTAACCCGAACCGAGGTGTTGGGCTCTAATCAACCCAGCGATTGCACTGCAGGCTACGCGTTACTGAACCCGAGCGATCGATCGATGGATGTTAACTGAACCCGATCGAGCGATTCCTTCGCTACTGCTGCTAGCTGAAGCCGATCAATTGGATGAACAGTGAGCGTTGCGGGGCGGTTTGGATGTACAGTGAGCGATGGCGTTGCCTCTGGATGAACAGGACCCCGTGGTGTGGAGGGCTGGATGAACAAGTAGATGGTGGAGAGGTGCCCGTGGAGGGGTGGTTGAACAAGACCCCGTGGTGTGGAGGGGTGCCCATGGAGGGGCGGTTGAACAGTAGCTGGTGGAGTAGCGCGCGGTGGAGGCTGGATGAACAGGAGCCCGTGGAGGCTGGAGGAGGTCGACGGTAGCCCGTGGAGGCTGGAGGAGGTCGACGGTGGAGATGAACAGTATCTCGTGGAGTCCCGTTTTGCGGTACGCCACACCCCTCCCGATCAACAGGACCCTCGTTTCGACCGTAGCGCTCCAACACAAGTCTGTTTCCTCCTTTTTGCGGTACGCCACACCCCTCCCGATCAACAGGACCGCCGTTTCGACCGTAGGAGGTCTGTTTCCTCCATTTTGCGGTATGCTGGACCCCTCCCGATGAACAGGATCCCGTTTCAAACGTGGCCGGTCGAACACAAGGCCGTTTCCTCCGTTTTCAGGTACGCCAGGCCTCGTTTCCATCGTCTGTTCCGTCCAAGACCTCCCAATGAACACAACCACGCATTCCTTTCCGACCCAGCCGGTTGGCTCCCACGCGTTGCGTTGCCTCCCGATGAAAACGACGCATTCCGTTGCCTCCCCATGAACACGACGCATTCCGTTGCCTCCCCATGAACACGACGCATTCCGTTGCCTCCCCATGAACACAACGACGACTTTGTTTCTCCGTTCCGACCCAGCCATGTACACGAGCCCTGGCCGTACGTATGCGCGAGTAGGCGTTCGAGACCCTGCCCGTATGTACGTACGTGGCCGTATTTCTTTCTTCTTGCACCCTGGCCGCTGTACATACGTGTACATGCTACGTACGCGCCTCTACTACGACACGTACGCGCCTCTACTACGACACGTATGCGCCTCTACATCGACCAGTATATATGTACGTACACATTCGCGACCAGAATGACAACGCTACGTACGCTTTGACCAGGTGGGTCCCGACCGAGCACTTCCTTGCTGCGAAGATGTAGCTGGTGGGTCCCGGCAATGATCGGAAGCGAATCGTTTTTTGCCCGGACGCACTTCCTTGCGTGCGAAGGTGTACCTGTTGGGTCCCAGCAGTCAGGGGGGAATCATTTTGTTTTTTTTTGCCCGGACGCACTTCCTTGCGTGCGAAGATGTAGCTGGTGGGTCCCAGCAGTCATGGGGGCCAATCGTTTTTTTTTTCGGACGCACTTCCTTGCATGCGCAGATGTAGCTGGTGGGCCCCCGCAGTCAGGGGGGCGAATCATTTTTTTCGGACGCACTTCCTTGCGTGCGAAGATGTAGCTGGTGGGTCCCAGCAGTCAGGGGGAAACGTTTTCTTCGCGAAATACTGGTGGCCCGTCCGATGGGTCCCTCCTGTCAGGTGGAGGAATAATTATTTTCTGCGTAATAAGGAGGCACTTCCTTGCGGCTGTCGTGGACCCAGCTGTCAGCCTCTCCACGTACAATACTCTTCTGATGGAAGTCGGTCGTTGACCGCATTGACCACGCCGCGCTGAGAGCACCACGGCGGTGGACGACGGCAAGGCCTAGGAAGGGGACGACGCGGGCCGGGAAGATCGACGATGGAAGCCAGCGGAGAGGAGTACGAGGGTTCACCGGTTCGGCTGCGGTGTGAGGCTGCCGTCGCTGCAGAATAATAGGGGGTGTGGGTGAGTAGACGGATGCCCTGGCCAGCGGTGGGAGTAGTATGGGGCGCGAGGCTGTGGCAAAGACTGCACAACCACGGAGGCGGAGTAAGCGGTCTGCCGCGCTGCTTTGGCGGCCGGAGCAAGAAGATCGAGATTGAAGAAACGAGGCCGTTGGATTGACATCCAGCGGTTACGTCTACTAGAATCGTTTGTTGGCGTATATAATAACTAAAAATCTTGCGTACATCGTCAACTAAACAGCCCACAAGTCAGACCACTCCCTCTTTTTTAATAATTTATATATAGCTCATGGCAACTTCTTATGCAATTTATTGCGATCGTTTTTAGTTGGCAGGGCTAATTTCGCATATTTCTGTGGGTTCCAAACTATTTTTAATACCGAAATGTCGAGCCAGATTTAAAGTACTTTGAAGATATATTTAAATTAGGTTAATGACCAGTGAAATAGGAATCTGAAAATGTGAAAAAAATTCAGAAATTATAAAGTAATTGCCAATTTGTCATCTGTTTTTATATTTACAACCCATTTCATATTACTTTCAAGATTTGCAGGCGTCTTGAAAGAGTTGCAACCATCGTATGTAGAAAATAAGTAGGCTGGATTGGGTATTCTTGAAAAAAATAAACCGGGCTTATTTTCACAAAGAAAAAATAGCTGGGCTGGTCACATGGTGAACATAAAATATAAGCTCAGGCTAGGCGGGCCTGACCAGTTCAAACCCCTGCTCCGCCTCAACAATACCAAACAAAAAATACTGCTCGGTAGCTCGTCCCGGTGTCGGCCGATCTTGTGTTGTTCTCTTGTCTATTGACTATATCGCTCACAATGTCGTGGGTCCCGGATGTCGAGAAAACACTAGGAGGAAGCATTTTATTTTCCATCTGTTGACGTGGTGGCCCCTACCGTCATCCTCTCCACGCATTTCGCCGATTCCTGTTGTTTGTTGACCATGTTGACAACGCGAGAGGGTGGCGCCGCGGTGAGTGCACCAAAGCGCGCGGAGGACGTCGGCGTTAACGATTTAGGAGGCGGTGGGGTGGCGATCGTCTTGTTGGCGCAGCCAGCCGTGGGAGGTGGAAGCGGCCCTTGGTGCTGGTTTGGTTTTGGCGGCCGGAGGAAGACAGATGAAGAAACACGACGATCGTAAAAGCAGCGGAGTACTTAACAACCTTAATCGAAACCAGCAGGGCACTTAACAACCAAAGCTGAAAGTAGTATGAGTACTTATCTGAGTTCAACCGCATAAAGCACGCCTTGAACAAAGGCTACTTTGCCTCTGATTAACCTAGGGTGAGGCCGCCAAGCCCCAGGACAAGGCCCAGGCGCCACCCCGCGCATCCACAACCTTCTTAAAGCGGCTTCATCTCGCAACATGGTCAATAAACAGGATATTCGCTTTAGAGGCATGGAAAAGCATGAACATAATCTTCTGTCCTATTCTCCAAGATGGACGGGCCTTCATTATTTAAGACCACCCATGAATAAGTATCTTTTAACCTCCAAGGGGAATTGAGTAGGTCGACATAAACATCATGTTGTGACCAAGCGCAAGTCTGACCCGACCATGGTCAGACATCTGTATAGGAACAATAGAACTCGACAGTTCCTGTTTCAAGAAGATCACAGCTGTAAAACTGTGTATAAGCAATAGTTTATGAACAACATATATAACAGAAAACAGCTCGTACCATAAGTTTCTCGACACAATTGGACCTATTCAACGAGTGCAGCAGTGGCACACATATCCCACGTGGCCTTCCACCATTGAAACGCCCCACAAGGACCTCAAGACGATCAATAAAGTGTAGGAACTTGTGGATGTCGATCCAGTCAACTGCAGTGCCATTAGTAATAGCCGAGTTATTACAGAGTAACAAACGAGCAGACTGCTTAACTCTGAGAAAACCTACATGTGCCACCAATTATAAGAAAATATTAGTTAGAAGTAGCATCTTCGTGAGAGATTCGTTGCTACTTCTAAAGTTAAGTTGTGATTAGTTAGACAGAATAGGTAGATTAAGAAGTAATCGAGGCAACAACCAAGAACCAGATACAAAACTAACATGGATGAACAATTGGAACGACGTCGGGGTGGAATATCGCAGTGAAGATGAGACCAGGTTCTGCTATTTCCATCAACATTCGTGCGCCAACTTTCAGTCTGTAACACTTGAGAAAGTTTATCCAAGTTCGGCCATAAAAAAGCAGCGATCTTCTTGGTTCATGAACGCAACTCGGAACTTATATCCATGGCTTGTCTTCACTGTGACCAATAAACTAGTGTATTCAGTTATGACAAGGCCGAGCATCTTGAGTACATGTGTTCTGGCAGAGCAAATAATACACTACAGGAAATTTAATATGAGAACACAGCATGTTCAAAAAAAACCCCACCCTCCCAGATAGAAAAGAGGATTCTAGGAACATACTGTGCGCGTTTCAAAATGTTGTGTTAGGATGAGAAGGAACAAGTGTGGCCGCCGAGGGCGCAGAAACCTGTAGGGTACTCGCACTTTGGGCACTGCAAATGAAACACACTAGATTTAGTAGGAAGAAAAATGCATCAACGGTGGCGGCTGCCATCCTAGGATTACCTGCGACCAAGGGACTTGGATTTATCGGGATGGATGAAGAATTAGTACTGGTTCTCCATGAGAAAACCCTATGCAATCGCCGAGAGGGGGTTTTCTCTGAACAAGCAGACGAGGGAGAAGGGATTCAGCCCAGTGAAATATTGCCGCTTCGTTCGTCCAGCTTACTGCTAAAGCTGGAAAGGGGGTTGTGATTTGACGGCTCACTGGGCATTATGCGGCGCTTCGACGGGGTGTGTCTACCGTGAAGTTGTGCACTCTAATTTGTGCATATGGCACGTGGACCCCGTTGCCGGTTGCCCCACATATCAGTGAAAGGAAGTAGAAAGACAGGAGTAACTAGTTACACATAAATATATTTTTTGACAGAGAGATACTCCTCTGTAAAGAAAAATACAAATCTTTATATCACAGGCTCACCTTGCCGAGAAATATACTCCCTCTCTGCAACGCACGGGCATTATGGGGGTTCAGCTTTTTTATGGGGGTTCAGCTGAGAATATAATACTCGAGATAGGCTCACGGTTCGGACTTTGGGCATGAGCGGACCACTGCATGTTTGGGGGCCCATGTGTTCTACCTCGAGCTTTTCATATTGCAAGCAATCGGTACGGTGCTGGTTTTAGATGCTGTCGCAAGGCGAATACACAAAATTGAATAAAGCACGACATCTGTTGGAATGAAATCGAACGACAGTTCCTAACCAGCAATCGGAGTTGAAATTCTATCAACGATATAACATGTGATAAATAATAATGTCGTACTACTTATACACACATGACACTTGTTTCACCATGCCAGATTATTACATCAAAAATCTCTCGGAGGATAGATCAGTTCGGCGATTCGCGTCTGCCTTCAAGAATTTCAAAGTTGATTTGGACCAGCTCTCCTTGCTGAGAAAGTTCGATTTTGACATCATCCCCTACCGCAAGATATGATTTAGATTTGAACCTTGACCATCCTTTAGCATCAATCATCATGCGACCATCCTTTGTACTTACGGTATATTGAGCAGGTTCATTCACACCAAGGCTGCGCATGGTAAGAGAAACTTGGCATGATCGCCGGATTGTTGAGCGACTCCCTCGTTGCTCTAGGAATTCTCTGTTTGCAAACAAGAAGACACACCCAAACAGTTAGATCAACACAGTGAATCATGTGAAACAGCATGGAAAGAAAAAAGAACGAAGCACTTGGGCGGCCAATGCTTACCAAGAAGGTGGACATGTCGGTTTTTGTAAGGACTTTGGTATATGAAGTGCGAACTGCAGCCCAGTCTGTTGTCGGTGCAACTGCACGGGCCGGAGCAGATGCAAGTGCAAGTGTTGGTGCAGGTGCCAAAGCCGCTGCTGCTGCCAGAGATGGTGCTCCTTGTAGAGCTGGTGCCGGTGTCAGAGCAGGTGCCGGTGTCGATGCCCGATCCTCCGGTAGATCAGACTGATCCGCCGACGCGGTCGGTGCCCAATCCTCAGCTGGATCAGACTGAGTTGCTGCCGCTGTCAGTGCTAGAGCAATTGCCGGTGCTCGATATGTGCGAGACAGTGGCGATCGTGTCTGGTCTGCTATGATCAGCTTTCTAACTTGACTAGGATCCGTGACCGTGATCCAGTTTTTTTCTTCATTTCTTTTAAACGCGAGAAGGACTAATTGTGGCGTTTTTGTTAAACCAAACTGCAGTTCATCATAGGGATTCAGCTTGTACTCAGACAACAGACTGATCCAATTTTTTGCAGTAATATAAGTGATGGACAGTGCCTTCGTTACTGACACAACATAAGAAGTGAAACCTGCAAAAATAGCCATCGTAGAGCAAACCAAACGGTTTATTCTGTGATGAATGTCACATGGCAAAACCTGCATCATAAAATTGCAGGAAAAGAAACAAAACATGACATTAAATCAATAAGATTTAGACAGTAAATCAATAAGATTTACTTGATGTGACACGAGTGAATCCTTACCAGGAAATCACTATGTTGAAGTACTAAATAGAAGATTGATCGTCCAACTACGCGTGGCATGCAGGGGCCCCGCCTACTCCCACAAGCAGGACAGTCCAAAGGTCATGACAAATCGTATGGACCGAACATCCATGGGACTGGAAATCCTGGTGGGTGTGATAAACCCTGCAATGCATACATATATTGGAGTGTAACCATAATTGATAAACCGTCCTCACAAAAAATATGATCTGGATAATTCAAAATATCTGGTGAATTGAGTGGAAAGACATTAACATAGACCATTCTCAGGACTGACCACACACCAAAAGCGGCAGTACTAATAAACAATACAGGGTTCACAAACACAAATCAAGTACTGAACAATAGTACTTACTACAGACAAGCAAAGTTGCACTAACTAAACTCTGCAGACTATTTCTTGCCACTGACCTATGGGATGAACCCCACATAACTGACTAGGCCATGGACTTCATGTGAGATGTCTACATGCACCATCACCATCTTGTCAACCTTGGAGAACCTAACAGAATGGTCTTTCCACTCATAAACATGATGATGAAGACAGGCCACATCATATTTGTTGGGAAGCTTTACAAGAACCACACCCTTCGTAATCGAAGGCACAACCAGGAAATTTTTGTGGTCAAGTACAGCCTCGAGAACACGCCTGACAACAATGCTACAGGAAAACACTAGTCCAGAACATGTGGTGACAAGGACACGACAGCTGGATAGTTCAGCGGTAGAACTCATCATCAGGTCTTCCAGTTCACACGGCATGACTTTGAGAACTTCATCTCCACATGGACCTGGTTCTAATTCAAGCGAAACCATATTTTATTACTACCTCCGTTCAGAAATATAAGATGATTTTCGATATTATACTCCATATATGACTACATATCGCACAGAAATGAGTGAACAAAGACACTAGAACATGTCTTCAAAGGCATGAGAGCGGAGGATTACATGCAATATCCATAACACAAGTTCTTGAGGCAAATATACCCTCTTAAAAGGTAGCATTGATGTTCATAAAAGTACTCCCTCCGTCCCAAAATTCTTGTCTTAGATTTGTCTAGATACGGATGTATCAAGTCACATTTTAGTATTAGATACATCCGTATCTAGACAAATCTAAGACAAGAAATTTGGACAGAGGGAGTAGTTGAAAGTAATCTATAAGAAATCAGTGTCAACCTCTCGCATGTTTTGGTTAAAAAAGGAATTTAGAACCGTCATTTGGCACACTAAAATCACATGCAAGATCACCCAGAAAGTTGTACTACCAGTACTAGTACTGCGTGTTAGATGAAAAAACACGATCAAGATCAAGAAAAAGATCATCAACAAGAGACATTACTTGGACTTGCTTAATGAGTGGTCCCGGAGAGGCGGGCTTGGACAGGGCGATGTCTTTGAGCTTGTCTGCGGTAATCTCGGCGGGGTGCTTGCGCTTCTTCGTACCATGAGCCTCGACGGTTTTGGCCAGAGCCATAGACATCACGTCGGCCGGTGCTCCGGCGTCCATCCAAGAGAGGAAGCTGAGAGAGAAGAGTGAAAGGAGGAACGATATGAGGGAGAAGCGAAGCGAGTGGGGGTTTTCTTCAAGAGAGGAAGCTGAGAGAGAAGAGTGAAATGATGGTTGCTTCGTCCGTCCAACTTACTGCTGGAAAGGAGGGGGTTTTGTGATTTGACGGCTCATTTGGCATTATTGCGGCGCTTCGATCGGGGTAGTCTATCGTCACTCTACTACAGAGTAATTTAGCGCATGGCTGGTGGACCCAGGTGCTGGCTGTCCTACACGTCGGCGAAAGTGAGTAATCTAGTGCATGGCTGGAGGAGGATCCGCACGGTAGAGCGTGTCCACTGTTTTTCTGAAGGAAAAAATGATTACAGCAAGCGTTTCCACTCTTACGACGGAGGAGTGCGAAACACGACAGCCACTTGAACATACACAGTGCTCCTACTACTAGGCATGTGCGATGGTTCATCGTCGATTACTACACAATCTTGTTGCTAGTGTAGTAAGATACGACGATAACAAATGATGTTGTGCGCATGTCAACTACTCCTATATGTAACACAGTACCGCTTTTTCTACTATCCGGTCGAGAATGAACGGTGACATCAATGTTAACAGAACTAGATCCACAGCGCATGGAGAGTACGGTGCTACAGTACTCCACGAAACATGAACCATATGAAGCACGAATAGTGTTAGGTAGGGTGTATGAAGGGTGCACGGGATGGGAGCAAAAGTTCCCTTCTCGACCCACTTTTGGGTGTTTGGCAGAGTGCATGAAGGGTGCATGAGTCCACACTAGTAGGTTGTCAAAAATACACGAAGAGGAAACAACTATATTGAGATGAGAATGCAACCAAACACACCCACACGCTTTGTGCTACAGTGGCTGATCTGCACCGTCTAAGTTTGATCCAACGGTCATGTTGCACCGAGACATGGACATGCCCATGCAGAGGGCACCTAAACACCACCGAAGTCCCTCTGCTTCTCGAGGCACACGACATTGGTGATGCAGGGTGCAATCGCCCGCAGTGCCCGCTCCCGGTCGACGGGAGCTAGCTCATCAAAGACTGCGTCCAATGGCACGAATGGATTCCGGTGACGGAGCCCTGAAAGGATTCGCCCGGCAGCAGCGACGGCATCCCGCAACCCTTCCTTGTCCAGCTCAGCCCCCACCATCGCGCGGAGATGGCTCAGCTCCTCGGAGATATAGGTGAAGAAGGAGACCAGGTCAGGAAGCCGCAGCTCGTTGAAGTCGACCGGGTGGTCGAACGGATTTAGCCCGACGGCCGGCATCGTCGCGCTGGCACGACGGTAGGCATCGCGCAGCCGCAACACGTGCGTGGCAACTTGGTTCACCAAGTGGCTGAGGCGATCCTGGACCTCGTCACGATCGGCCCGCTCGCGCTCTAGCCGGCTCCCCTGATGACCTATCGTATCTTCGGCTTTCTGCAGCAACGCCGCCGACGCCTCGAGCATCTTTGTGGTGGATGCCTGCCACTTTTGAAGTTCCGTGAACTCCCGCACATAACGGAGGAGCATGGCACTCCTCTCCTCCTTGAGCTCACGGAGCTCCATGTCCTTGGCCCTGAGCTCCGCATCCTTGGCATGGAGCTCCTGTGTCAGGCGCCTCACCTCGGACTCCATGATCTGCTGCGCCGCCATGGCACCAGGTAGAAGCAATGGGGAGAGGAAGCAAAGGGGCGAAAGCGGCTGAAAGGCAATGCAATCTCACGGGAAGGCGGAGGGAGCGGGAATCTTTTGGTTTTCACCACGGTAAAACACCGTCGGCGACTTCTCACATCGAGGAGCGTTGGGTTTTACAGCAGAGTCATCGTGACTAATTGTTGCCGCGCTGCTCCGTCAATCAAAAAAATAAAAATCCTGCCGCGCCTGCTCCCATCAATCAAAAAATTAAAAATCCTGCCGCACCCAAACACCAGAGCAACGCCGTGGTGGATATTTAAATTTACCTGCCGGCAAGTAGACAAAAAAGGGGTGAAAAAACAAATGTGGCGGCGGCCTAGCTAATCGGTCGAACTAGCCCAACTAGTAGCCACCGTGCTTCACTGATGTACTCGGCGGGAAAGGTGGTCTTTCGTGATTTGACGACTCATTTACTTACTTCGGCGCTACGACTAAGGAGGACCCAGTAAACGCGCGGTAGGGCGTCCCATGTCAGGAAGAATATATGCGTGCACCACCCGGGAGGACCCCGAAACCGCGCGGTAGGGTGTGCCACGTCTCGGCACGGAGGAAAAATGTGCGTGTAAAAATATACTGTATCAGACGTACTAGTACCTATGGTTCGACCACGGGACCCAGCCTGTCGGTCGAAAACACCCCACTAGCCACACAGCTTCATCATGCAAACGTGGCACGGAGGATAGATGTGGTTAGCTCCGAATCGACCACCCACAACATCTCTTGTTCTAGGCGATTCTTCTATTTTCCAAGCTTTTTTTTAGTTGTAATAACACCACGGCAAGCTAGCGCCGCTCTTCGTGTGTGCCCGTGCAAAGTTTAGATGATGGGGAGAAGAGAGATTCAGATCGCAGACCTGGGACCCACCAGTAAGTGAGACAACGGTCATGCATGTATTGACGAGGCACTCCTTCTACTCTACTCAACGCAGGTACTGTATAAAATCAAGTTATGGGACAAAGCCAACAACAATTCATTTTTTCAGGCTATCGACTTACGCTTTGTAGTTCAGGTTGCCAGTTCGAATCTTGTCTTTCAGATTTTTTAGTTTTAGGTCCAAATTTGATTAATGACAAGTGGGACCCCCGTGTGTTGTTCCGATATTTCAGTGTAGGATGGTTTTTTTGAACAAACACTTTGCGCGGTTAGAAAAGTAACGGCACGAGTTACACGTATTTTGCAAGTTTACAAACAAAAATTATAGCAGCATAGAATATCACATCCACCCCGCAGCTTAGATACTATGGTGATACGAGTTTTTACACCGTTGGAAGTGAGATCCAATGGCTTGGGAGTAGTCTTTGTAATTATGCGCAATTTCCAAACTCTCCAAAGGTTTCTTCTGCAAATAAAACATTCAGGCCTCGTATGTGCCGCTGCATCTTCGATCCAACGGCTCCGGTGCTCATATTAGGTGCTCCACAGAGCTTAATTACCCGCCACGGTGATATGAGCATCTAGGTTGTATGATCGGTGATCGGATGGCACATCGTAGTACTTGTACTTTCTGCGTATTTCCCAAACTCTATCGGTCGTATATCGCAAAAACATTCAAACCTCCTCATGTGGGCGTTAGATCTCGGTGAACTCGTATCACCATAGAATCTACGGTGCGGGAGCACCTCATACTCTCCGTGCGAGAAAACATAAGGTGCTATCGCAGCTTGGATGCTCTGGTGATACGAGCTTAGAGGTCGTTTGATCTGAGATCCAATGGCATCTGAAAGCAGTCTTTGTGCTTATGGCGGTGGCGAACACATTTGGGGCTTTTACGCAAAAACCATTGAACCACCGAGGAGGTGTTGGGTCACAAATCAATGCCTCCGAAGAGCTTGTATCACCAAAGCATCTAAGGTGTGGTAGCACATGATATTCTTACCTACAGGAGAATATGATGTCCTCCTTCATCTTAGATGCTACGGTGATCTGACTTCGAGGTCGTTGGATATGGGATCAAAGTGCATCTAAGTAGTTTTTGTACAAATTGTGTGCAATTCTCAAACTCATCAAGGTTTCCTGCAAAAATATTAAGACACATCATGTGAGCAGCTATATCTCAGATCTACAAGCTCCAAGCAACTCGTATCGACATATAGTATCTAAGGTATGGGGGCACATGATATTCTCCCGGGGAGGAGGGTGGGGTGCACAACCAATCGGTGGTTGGGAGGTGGGGACAAATATAATCTAAACAACCCTAAATAGAGCTCCACAATTTTATCTAAGGTCGAGGGTTGACCCCGACAATCATAGCTCCGCCTAAACACATGCATGTCTTGTATCTTTGGACTTAATATTCATGTTTCAGTTTCATGTTCATTTTAAATATTGAACTGAGGACCATGGATGTCTTACATTTTACTCCCTTCGTTCCTAAATATTAGTCTTCTTAGAGCATCTCCAGCCGCGCCCCCAACAGGCCCTCCCCAGGCGTTTTGCAGCGCGCGGCGCCAGCAACGATCGCCCCCGAAGCCCGTTTTAGCGGCTCGGCGGTGGTGCTTCGGACCCGAGCGAACCCGGCGCCTGGGGCGCCTGAAGCCGCACAAGCGAAAAGGCGTCGTGGATCCGCCACAGCGGCGAGCCGAGCGCCTCTTCCGCCGTTCTCCTGCTTTTCCCCAGTTCCTCCATTTTCTCCTTTCCTCCCGCCATTCTCTCTCCCGCTCGCCTCCCAGCCAGCCGCCATGGCACCGAAGAAGTACGTCGTTCCCCACGCCGCGGCGACCGCGACCGCCTCCGTCGCCCAGCGGAAGCAGAGGAAGTCGAGGGCGCCGCCGTCAAAGCCGCCGGGCATGACAACCGCCGATTGGAGGGTGGAAGTACAGCGACGGGAGGCCGTCACCACCGACCGGCGGAACAGGGCGCTCGCCAAGAAGGCCCGTGACAACGCAGCACGCGTGGCTGCCGCTGCCGCTTCCGTTGACCAGGCCGAGGCCGAGGCGGCACGCGCGGGGATGATGAATCCCCCCGGCAACCACACGTAGTACGCGCCATGGGGCCAACAAGGTGTCAGCTCTCCGACACCGCAGCCATGGGGATCACTGGGCTACACCGACGGGGACGTGCACGGTGGGTTCAACCCAAATGTCACGTTCCCCCATGGACACCCGGCCCAGTGCACGCCGTCGCCCGCCTTCACCCGCGTGCAGTACCCACCATACAACTAATCGCCGCCCGCGTATGCGTCCTCCCCGACGCCTCCTCTCCACCGTTGCGCACTGCCCTTCTCGCACCTCGGCGACACCGACGAGACCGAGGCCGACATGGACGACATCATCGCGGAAGGATCGGCCGCGGCCGCCACGTCTCCCGGGTTCACCGCGGATGAGGCGGTGGATCTCAGCGGCGGCATGGACGGCGAGCTCGGCTACGTCTACGGCGACGAGGAACAGGAGGAGCAGGAGGAAGAGGACGAGGAGGAGGATAAGGACGAGGAGGAGCCGGCAAGGAGGCGCAAGAAGAAAAAGCGGACAACCAGGTCAGCCGAGCCGCGCATCAAGTGGGCGTCCAAGGAGGAGGAATGCCTCGCTGAGGCATGGAAAATCGTCTGCCTCGACCCGACAACCGGCGCGAACCAGAGCGTCGAGACGTACTGGGAGCGCATCAAGGCCGAGTTTGATGAGCGCAAGCTTGTCGTCCCCTACTTCAAAGGCGCCTGCATGCAGCGCGGGTCGAAGGCGATGGCGAACCATTGGGGGCGCATCCAGGGGGCGTGCAACAAATGGCATGGCATCGTCGAGGAGGTGGCCGCTTGCTCGGAGAGTGGCGCCAGCATTGAGGGTCAGGTATGCCATGCCGGTCTCCCGTCTCTCTTCGCCGTGTACGCGCGCCCGCCAGCTGTTTGTTTTTTGTCCCGGCGCAGTTGCTGCGCATGTTCGGCCTGTATAGGCAGAGCAAAAACGACGCCGAGTTCAAGTACTTCCACGTCTACAAGCGCATTGACAAGTGCGACAAGTGGGCGGAAGTCCGGCACACCCTCGAGAAGGCCAAGGAGACATACAATCCGGACGCGCCGGCTCTGGGCGCGTCTGAAGGGCGTCCGGACGGCAACAAAGGTGCCAAGAAGGGGAAACACGCCGACGCGGCCACAGCTCGTGTGCAGGAATCCATCCAGCACTGCCTCGCCGACGCATAGGCCTAGGTCGTCCTTCATGAAGAGAAGACCGAGGCCCGGTGGTCGGCGTTGATGTCGACAAGCGCCGTCAAGCTCGACCTACTCCGGACCAACGTCTCCGCGAAGAAGAGGAACACCGACCTGGCTTTCCTGCTGGGCGGGACGGACATGCCCCAGAACACCGACGAGGCGGTCAAGGCGTGGTACAGGGCGCATGTCGGCCTCATCCTGGACCAGCTTCCCTCGACGCCGACGCCCACGCCCACGACGACGCCGCCCATGCCCACGCACACGCCGCCGCCGCCGCCAAGTCCGACCGATGATGCCGCCGAGACTGCCCGCAGCGCAGAACTCACGCCGCCAAGCACACAGACCCCATCAAGCCCGCGCACACCGACTTCGCCGACGCCGGAGGCCGACCTCGCCGTCTGATGCGCGTTTCCGTTCTGATTTTTGTACGCCAAACTTTTCATCGATTGCCGATCACTGCTTGATCGCCGGATTGTGGTGTTTATTTTTGGGCGCGGGAATGAACTATGTTTGAATTTGCCAAGGCTGGGGGGTGCCTAGGGGCGTGGCGGGGAGCTAGGCCGCCCCCAAGGGCCGAACTAGCGCCGACTCGCCACCAGGGCCCAGTTTTTCGGCGCCCTGGGGGGCCGAACGGCTGGAGATTCTCTTAGAGGATTCAAATGGACTGGCACATACGGATGTATATAGACATATTTTAGAGTCTAGATTCACTCATTTTGCTCCGTATGTAGTCACTTGTTGAACTCTCTAAAAGACTAATATTTAGGAATAGAAGGAGTATTTTTGAATTCGTGTCATACATGCATGGTTTGGAAAAATAGATGATGCACTATACTTATTGGATTGTTGTTGTGTTCGTACGTGTGTGTCTCTCTCTCTCTGTGTGTGTGTGTGTGTGTGTGTGTGTGTGTGTGTGTGTGGTCATATGCTTGATACATACAAAGTTTTCTCACCTCCATATTGTTCATCTTTTAAATTTGAATTTGCATTGGAAAACTTACTAGGGATACCATGAAATGTGAAATCCACGTTGAGATCACTATATCACAAACTCACTCTAATTCAACAACTCGTCATAAATCAATTACCACGTTGAGATTAGTATTTGCAAGGAAAGTACGGGCATTGTAATACACATAGATTAGTTCAACAATTTAAAAGGTTCCTTTCATATTCTCGAATGGTAGGACCCAACGGCGTACCAGCCAGACCTTGGCTCATGTTGATCCTAAAAAAACAGGGCTCGTGTCCTTCGGTGGCGTGCGTGGTATGCACATTAGGCAACCCCAACCAGTCGAGCCTCAGCATTTCAAGTCGAAATATCTGGCGGCCAGAATTCCAGCACTAGGAAATTCCCCTCATGTCCCCGGTCCATAATTACTACCAATGAACAATGGAGGGATGCTTTAGTAACTAGACAACGTTACCTACCGTGCCGAGCACGGTTCAGTTCCCTCGGTCGCCGCTCATCAAGGTCACCCGTCAACTGCATTGCCTACTACTACTACTACTACTACACCAGGACGAGCATAGAATTGAGCCTGTTTGTTCGTGCCTAGTACTTGAGTTAATATATCAGGCAATGCACTGGTACAGAGGGATTATCCTTTTACTCTGCATATATAACTTGTTTGAAGTCTAACTAAGCAAAATGTTTGACCAAATCCTTTCTTAAGAAATACAACTGGACAGATGTATGGCTTGAAAATTTATTGCATGATGCAGGTTATGATATTTTTTCAAATCCTGGATCTTAAATTTCAGAGAATCCAAAAGTGAGCATAAATTCTTGAAACTAAGCATGGTCACGTGATATGGCACAAATATTACTTCGTAACTTTTTTCTTCAATTTGAGACAAGCTGCTTATGACAAGTTGCACAAATGAAGAGCCAAGGTATTTTGGAACAAAGACCTGTCACGTTAAGGTGAACGCTTTCACTATTGAAACTGTGGGCGTTTACGTGCCGCCACGAGTCCCCGCTTCTCATTGGCAGGTGCCGTCGAGCAAGCGTGTGAGTCGGCGGGGCGTCTTGAGCAGACCCGCTTCGCGCCGACTGTCGAGGGCGTCGAGCGAGATCATTGTCTGCAGCTCACCGGGAGGCGAGCCCTTTGACCAGGCTCCGCCGCCCACCATCGTCCCAACTGCTCCCACTTTTAATGTTGCCGGCGCCGCAGTTTAAAATTAACCCCGCACTACCTGGTATCGCTACAATCCTCTCTCTTCCTCTCCGATTCTCCTGTCATCTACCTTCAAGTAGCCTGACCTAAACATACGCCATGCCGCATCACGATGGTCTGCCCTTAGTGTTCCAGTTTCCTGAGGAAGACACCGAGCCAGAGTCTCAAGAACATAAGGCGCTTTGGGACGAGCTTGAACTAGCCTTGCGGAAGGCGCGCGCTGTCCCGCTCCCGTTCGCTCCGTCTCCCGACTGCGCCAGCGCCCATCCCCGTGGCATTGATGGGCTGGGAGCCGCACATTGTTGCCGAGCTTGATCCCACAGGGTTCCACAAGGTCCCCGCCAACTTTCATGCGCCCGTGCACCTGCTAGCGCATGCTCCTGCGCGTGCTGGCAGCGCGCCGCGCCCGTCTTGGTGCCCGTGCACTGCCGGCGCATCTTGCGATGCGCAGCGTCGGCGCCCGTGCGATGCCCGTGCACACGAATGTCTCCGCCGCGCGCCGTTGACAGCGTCGTCCCCGCGGGTGCAGTTCCCCCTCGGCGGCATGGATGGCCGCGTCGACCGCTTCCTTGCACCAACGTCGATCGCCTCCTCCCGCCCGATTGACTCGCTCGAAGTCGAACATTTTGGCCTTCCTTGAAGCTAGGCCAACGTCCGTGAGTATGCCAACAACGGCGCAAAGACGCCACCGTCGCCGTCGGTCGATGGCCTGACGACACCTGAGCACTGCACAGGAGCCGCTTCCCACCACGAGACACCCCGCCGCCGCCCGTAATCTAAATTTGCCATGAAAACGTTCGGATTGCCATGCTTAAAATCAAATGTTTATCATTTCCGCTTATTTTATATCGATCGTCGTATAATTTAAAGTCGGAGTCAGACTGAACGAAATGTATGGTTTGATCGATTGAATGTTCTGCTAGAGCCGTATCAAATTAAATATAAAACGTCATCAAGCCACATGTATTCCTTGTCATCCAACGACCTAGACTGCTTCAATGTCGAGCGCTCAACACGTTTAGCGTGCAGTTAATTTCATGTCAAAAATAGTGCTCATCACATGACAACATGCAAATAAAATCCTAGTAGTTAATATCCGCATGCACTTAAAATACTTCCAAATTAACATGCATTGCACGTACACACTGACTAGTGCTGCTAGTACGTGAAACTGGTGACGTGCGTCTAAACGCAGAAGGGGAGGAGAGAGAGAGAGCACACTTGGAACCCACCAGTAAGTGAAGGCAAATAGTACTAAACATTATATGACATGTTATCCATTAATTAGGCTGTGGTAATATAAAAACATTATGTGAACAAAGAGGGTACAACAAACATTGCTATTCTACGTATGTTGCCTATTGACGTGCGGCTTGAAGGCCCGGTCGCATGTTCGATCCTCGTCCTTTATTTTTTTTAATTTGTATATGGGTCCAAATTTGTTTCATGACATGTGGGCCCCTCGGTGTGTAGTTTGTAGCACTTTAATTTGTGGGCCGAAATTTGTTCCATTCCAGGTGGACTATCGGTGTGTAGTTTTGTAGCTTATTTATAATAATTAAAGAGAAAAACATAGTTTTTTTAATAATACCATGGTGCGACGTTGAAGGCGAGAAAGGACGTGCGAGAGAGCGATGACCGAGCCAGAGGAAAATCAACTAGGGAGTTGTGTGGGTTGCAACGGTGTTTGGAGTAGTTGTGGGCCGAATGCTATGAAAATATAATCTAAACCGACCGGAATAAATGCCTACACAAATTAATCCAAGGTTGGAGTGCCCCTCACAATGTAAATAGCTCCGGGTTTGCGAGGGATGGAGAGTTAGTAGCTTCAACGCGTGGAAGATACGGTGTGAGAAAGCGAGGTCAATCGAGAGACATATAGATAGAGAGACAAAGTGAGTGTGGTCCGACATTCATTGAACAAATATATATGCTCTAGAGAGATATTGTCTGATTGATCTTTTTGGCAAGGGTGAGGGCTGTAATATAGAGCTTGAGAGATGATCCAGTCACAGACGTATAGATATATTTTGCGCGTGGGAGGAAGCAAGGTCAACCGAGCACATAGGGTTGTCGTGCGATCGAAAGAGTGAGACGGGTTGGAGAGAGTGACCTAGATAGACGATGTGCGTGAGAGAGTATACAATGTGAATAGGTCGAACTGGGCTCAAACATGGTGATATATCGTTTTTGTCTGAGAAAGAGCGAGGTCAATCGAGACATACGGAGAGAGAGAGAGAGAGAGAGAGAGATTGAGTGAGCGCGGCCCACCATGAGGTCGAAAGAGTGGCGGTGGCTTGGATGGACTGACCTAGATAGAAGATCTGCGTGAGAGAGTACAGAGTGTGTCGATCGAGGCCCGAACAGGGAGATATATCATGTGTGTGTGAAAGAAAACAAGGTTAAACGAGACTCAGATAAAGAGAGTGAGATTGAGCGAGTGTGGCCCGCCGTGCATAAGAAAGAGTGAGACAGTCTCGAGGGAGTGACCTAGATATACAACGTGCGTGCGTGCGCACGAGAGGTTGGGGGGCTAGATAGGCAATGCATGTATTTAGCGCGAGAGGGTGAGAGGGAGAGGGAGAGATAGAGAGCTCGGCATGGGGTGCAATGGCGGGTGTGTGAGGTAAATACATTTAGTAACAGAGTGGAAAAAGGGGTTGTGTAGTTGAGAGACTTAGAGATCGAAACATGGAGAGAAAGAATGAGCGTGTGTTGAAACCGATAGCTTCCTAAGGTGGTTAGGAGAGGAAGATTGACCGATCTGAGAAGTATGTAGCATTTGTGCGGGGGGGGCTAAAACAACATTTTAATGTAAATAGTACGAGACTTAATATCGATGTTTCAATTCGGTGTACATTGTAAGATTTGAACCGAGGACCAGGCATACGGGTAATTATTTCGAATTTGCGCCATACTAAGTTTCGAAACGTTGACATTGACTCAGTTTGTTGTGCTATTTTGTAGGTCATATGTTTGAATCCATCCAAAAGTTTTCTCACTACCATGGTGTTCATCATATACATATGAATTTGTATTAAAAAAGTAGCGTGGCTACAAAGAAATGCGAAATCCACGTTAGAATTGGAGATCGCTACGTGACACACACTCTAATTCAAATAACTAACTACGTGACACACACTTTAATTCAAATAACTAATTATGTGACACACACTCTAATCCATGTTAGCGTGGGTACCGTTTCGATTTTTTTCAAATAACTCCTCATTAAATAATTTATAGTACTCCCTTTGTTCACTTTTATAAGACCTTGAAGACATTTTAGACAATGTGCAAAACAGTTCATTTTAAGTTGTCTGAAACGACTTACAAAAGTGAATCGATGGAGTATCTCGTTTCGAATGACTAATTATTGCAAGGAAAACACGGGCATGGTAATACATACAGATTCGTTTGCATTCTCAAATGTAGGCGCACCAGGCAGACCAGGGTCGTGTCGGCGTGGACGCTGCTTCGATGCCTTAAAAGGCAACGCCTTTGGGTCAGCGACATGTGGGACAGCCACCTGTTGGGCCCACATGTCATGGACACAAAGGCAGGTGCCTTAAACACCAAGCATAATCTGTCGGGGTGGTCGCGTGTGTCGGATGGACGGGTAGCACCCAGCCACCCACCCCTTCCCCCAAAAAAGGGCAGCGACAATATAAGTTCGCTTCCATGTTTGGATTGAAATATCTGGCCCCAATTCCAGCCCTGCAAAATCTCTCTTCTCCACCGCCCCCTTCCGCGCCCAGATTGCTCAAATCCCTAATTCTCCGCCAACCCTCGAATCGTCCCTCGTCTCGTCTCTTTCCCCACCTCTGTGCTAGACGACGACGACGAAGACGACGGTCGCGCTTCACCACTGCACCGGAGCTACCTCATCTACGCCCTCGTCCACCGCACCGGGTGGTCCACCGACAACGTCGGTCGCCGCAACCGACGTGCCTCACAGACACCGAGTTCCACCACATCAGGTGCGCTTCACCGACGCCGTCTCCCAGCTCACCGGGGCTACTTCACCGAGCACATCGTCGCACCTCCGCCCCCCGAGGCCGTTGGGGCTTCACCAACGGTCTCGTCCACCGCATCATAGCGCTCCGCTGCCACTCAAGATCTACATCCGTGCGCGGCCGGCCAACGCCAGCGCATCACCCTCAACGGCTCTGAAGTGACCCGCACTCTAGCTAGGCGAGCATGCCCAAATGCCGGCCCGAACTAGGTATCCACACATCACTCCCTTGTGCACTGTTCTGACGATGTTTGGATATCCTTTCACTACTCTCTTAGCTTACACGCCTATGCAACTTTGACTTTAAATCTTATTTCGTCTGGAGATATCATCTGAAACAAGCAAATCCATTTTTTAGCGAAGCATGACGGCGTTACGGGATCTGGTACACATCCTGCACACCCGTATAACCTTGTAAGTATATGTCCTCCGGTACAACATCAAGGTCGATTCCTCTTATTTGATCAACCATTCGTCGTGTCAAAAATGCAGAGGGGATGCAAGGAGCACAAGGCCTGCACATCCAAGCAAGTGGTAACATGGACTTGTACATGGAACATCCCAAGCGCAAGCGAGCTGCGATGAGCACGGACAACGAGCTAGCGTAAGTCCCTGCATTTCATTTAATTAAATCTTGGCATTCGTGTATGTTTTGTGTGCGTTGGCTGATCCACAAATTCAAGTTACGAGGGGCGAACATTTAACTTAAAAAATACGAAGGCACTTGCACTCCGGAAATCAACATAACTTGAGAAATGTGAAGCTACATGCACTTTGAAAACCAGCTAATGATCCAAAGTAGTTCAGATTATAAACACTAAATGATACAAGCACCAAAAAAACACAAAATGCAACATGGTGTACAAGGACTACAAACATGGTATGTACCTGCTTGAATTATTCGTTCTCTGGCTGAAAATATCGAAGTGTAATTGCACATCTAACCAGTGCGCGAGCTGCATATTAATATATCTATCCTGCACAAGTATGCCAATAGTTTCAAACAACATATTAGAAAAGTATTTATGCTATGTTGTCATGATACGGCGACTTTCTGGTAGATGGCCTCGACGTTTCCTCAAGCTATGAAAATGCACTATAATTTGCTTGTCATCCATGCCTGCAAATCTTTGTCTCTCTCAACATAGTAGATCATCATTAGACACTAAATCCTTCAATGATCTTGCAAAATGCTTGCATTAGATCCCTCATTATACACTATATGTTTATCACCAGGAGCATGTAAAATGTTTGCATCAAATCCTTCATTAGCAGTCTGTTCATTAGAAAGTTCAGGCTCAAGAACAACATGAGCTTGTATGTTTGCACCGGAAACTTGATTAGATACATCAAATTCAGTCAGTTCAGTATTGATTGGGGGAGTTATAAAATAAGTAGAAATTGGTTTCATTTTCTCATATATTCCCTACATACAAGCAGTTTTACAACACCGTCAGGTTTAACTATTGGCCAGAAATTGAAGAGTTGAATTAGATATAATCAGGGATGTGATGTACTTGCTCGTTCGCATGCTACTCTTGCAAGTTGTGATTGTCCGTTTGCATAGCTCGATGCCATGCTCGTCTTGCCGCCGCTGCCTCCCATGAGCTACACCCAGGGTTGGATATTCATCTTCTTGTCCTTCCGTTAAGCTTGAAGCCAGGCGACCGCCCTCCAACGAGGGCGCGAGGAAATGTTGTGTCGGTCTGTCCAGCGGCGGCTAGGTTAGGAGCGAACCAGATTGGAGGCTGGAGCGAATGAATTGGGATTTTTCCTCTCACGTCGATATGGGAGGCGCTTCGTTTGGGCGAGCCTGCTATAGGGCCTGCCTTGCACTTATGTTATTGGCCCATCAAATTGAAACATTTTCTTCATTTTTACATTGCCTGCTCGTGCGTTGGGACGAACAAAACTAGCATGGGCCAACCTGGACGACTCAAACTAGGTGCACACTTTCCAGCCACAGGGTGGCCGCCCATACCAGCCCCTATGGTGGCATCGCCTTTTTGCGTGTATGATTGGATAGTGAAAAATATTCGATGGGCACTTTTGATTACCCACAGAATGGTTGAATTGCTTGTTTCTATGAACTGAGTTACGCCAATAATGTGAAGGATGCCGTCTTTTCATCCTATTGTAGATTGCTTAGATCTCGATATGCCAAAAGTAATCACATGAAATATCTGATAAAAGCCGATGTGATGTGTTTGGCTATAACTAGTCGACTACGTCCTCATATAACATATCAAGGGCGCACCATGTTACCAGATTAACCATTCGACTTACCCATGCGGTGTGGGAAGAAAGAAGTATTGGGACTGCGTATCCAAGAAATTGATTCCATGGACTCCTTGGTACAACCTTGTAGCGAAAAATAAGTTGCGGTGTGCTGTACAAAGAACTAGCGTAAGTTCAGTTACACTTCTCGAATTTTAGTTAGCCACTTATTGCAAAATTGTTCAATTACGTTGCTTGGCTTAATGTAGTTTGCTACTGATTACATAATGGCACAGCCTGTTAATCATATTGTAGACTGTGCCTATCTATGTGTTTGATACTTACTGTTAAGAATTACCTGTTTGCCTTAACTTAAATATCTACTTGTTTGTTTAACTACTTTGCTGCTGCAACAGCGGGTTACAATGATGTTAATAACTACTTTTCAGCATCCAATTTAAACTCTTTAATTCCTTGTTTGTTTAACTGGTTTGCTGTTATAACTCCCAGTTGAGATGTTTTGCTAACTTCAACTTTTCTGAATCCAATCGGAACTTTAATGGAAAAACAAGATAGCCTAAGATCAAAGAGCGAGGTCCCTATGGACGTTGCATCATCCCACAGCAGTGGCAGCGGCCCAATCGTGCATTATGAATTGCCAACTGTTGATGCTCTAGAGGCTAAACTAGTGGTAGAAAGAGATGAAGTTGACATGTTGAGGAAGCAAATAGCACAATCATAAGTAGTACTCAAGACAACCATTAAATATTTGGTGGATTTCAAAATGAAGCAAGCTGAGACTGACCAGATTGTTAAGGTCCTGAAGGAAAAAAGGAAATTAAATTCCTACTTGGTAAATCATAGGTGAAATGTTCTTTCCATAGTTGAATAACCTTTGTGTTGTCTGTTCATGTAATCAATCAAACCATTTGTTTTAGAGATCATGTAATAATTGTTTTTTTGTTTTTTGGTTTGTAATTTTATTTGAGCACAAGTCTGTATTAATTGATAAGACTCGGAGACATTTCATTTGGATTGCTGTGCCAGACCTACAAATATGCCAATCGGGCTGAATGTGCATTCAACAATAGTAGTAGTATAGATGGACCATAAGTGGCACGCATCGGAAAGGGCCAAGATGCTGGCTAAAAAAAGGATGATGTTGTAGCCAAAAAAAAGTATAGCGGTCTGGCTTATGTATGTTAGTTTATATTATTGATCCATATACTCTATAAGTGTTTATATGTCTGTTAGTTCTATACATTCTTGGTTGATTAACCCGATATTTGAATGTTGATACATCGCTTGTGTACATATCTAAATGGGAGTACACATTATGCTGCGTGTGACATTTGAGTTGGACATGAAGTGTTCCAAATATTCGAATTCACCTTAAACTGGATTCTAGTTTCTGAATTTGAGTATCGGCATTTGTAAACCATATTTATATGTAACGGTGGAATACATCTTTGTCGTCCTTTTGAAGATATATAAAAACACATAGAATGATTTATAAAGATTCATACAGGAATACAAAATAGATTCGAATTTAATTGCCAGGGTAAACATGGATGCTTATTGTCCCAAAATTCGAAAGAAGCAGCAAAATGTCCACTCCCACGTCGGCTGCCCGAAGCCAAGTGTTTGGGAGATGGAAATTACTGTCTACCAATTACACGGACAATCCATCGGCCCGATTTCCACTGCTCTAAATAGGGGTAGGTTAGTAACTTCAATTACACGTGACACGACCGCCTTTGAGCCCATTCCGACACGGTGGGCGTCAAACATGGGCGGCAAAACTCATTTGATTCAAGCTTGTCCGAAAGACCTCCGTTTCTCCCTCCATTCCCCATTCATACACGGTGGGCGGCAAAAAAAACTCGACTCGGCCGAAATCGATGTAGGCAAATATTTTCAATAGGGGCAGGTTTGTAACTTCACTCAGACGTGACACAACCGCCCTACCTGTCAGCCCCGTTCATACACCGTGGGCGCCAACCATGGGCGCCAACCACCATCTCCTCGCCCGAAATCGCTCTGGGCAAAAATTGGCGAGATGCGAGATTACCATCCTATCCCAACCGACGAGATGTCCAAATTTTAAATGGGGGCTAAGTTTGTAACTTTCCCATATTTCAGACAGGCGCATCCCAAAAACATGGTTCCCCGTACCTCTCCCTCCATTTTCCCATTCATACACCGTCCGCGCTAGAACACCCCATCCCCACACCAGCCTCCGTCCGCCACCGCATCCATCGCCGCCGTCCTCCACCACATCCATCGCCACCATCCTCCACCATGCCGGTGCGCCTACCAAGACCGCGTCGTCCACTTCTAGAGATGGACGTTTCTCATCCACGGCGACAGACCAATAGCCTTGCATCGAGTCCTCTCGCTTCATCGGCGTCATCGTCCTCTTTGCCAGGGCCGCTCACACGACCTTCTCTTCCACCGCAACGGGACTTATCCCCCGATGCACCCGTCTACCGTCAGCAGATCTGCTTCAATGCCACCGACAGCCATCACACCCCGATGCCTACAGGCGCCGCAAGAGAGGTGGTACTTCATATCTCCTTAACTTTTGATCTCAACGGAAAATAGATCTTAACTTGGTAACTCTACTTTCTTTTCAGCTCTTAGAATTTAGTTCTTAGTTCGAAGCAAACAATGGATGCTAAATATCATTTCTCCGGTTTGCAGCTTCAAATCTGCCATGGCACAGCCATAATATGGTTTAATTGATCATGCTTAGGGTTTAATTGATCATGTTGGTTCCGTGGTGGTTTCTTTAATAGAAATCGGAGGGGAAACCCTCTTTTGCTAAAAAATATGCTTAGAGTTTCCCCTTTTATGATCACTATCGATCGAATCGTGCTTCGTGTCATAATAACACTGCTCCACCCATCAAGCTAAACAAGCTTAATTGTTCAAATCTGAATCTGATATTATTAAAACAGAGTTGTTTAATTGGTCACTAAATGTTCCTAAATTAGTTTGAAAATGCATGTTACTTCGCTCGGGTGTGTATCTCTGAGGTGCCCACGCTGGTGGGCACACCCTAGGATTTTGGGTGCGTCCAGGCCCGATTCCCTCGTTACTTTGCGCTTCCGATCTCAACTCGCCCACAGCCGCCTGCCTCGCCGGCGACTTGCCGTCCCTGGACGGCATGACTCTAGGAGGAGACACCGGACTAACAGGAAGCTAGGAGCCGCTCGCCCAACAACGTCACCGCTTCTCGGGCGCGCCGCCGTGCCTACCTTCCCAGTCTGTTCAGGCTCAGGCGTGCAACACCCACCAAGCCAACCCGATTTATCCTGAGATACATCCTCAACACTCAGCAGCCACTCGTCATCACCCATTTTCTAATTGATTCATTACTCATTAGGCAGGACTGTCGTTAGGGTTTGTTGTGTGCTCAGTGCTACCTACACTTAATGGTTCAGATGTATTTCGGTAATCTTTAGTACCTCTAAAGTTCACAGGGTTCTCAAAATTCCGGCCCTCGGAACAGAAACTAGTCATTTTGGATTGTTGGTCATAGTGACATTGACCCAGATTACTACTGCAAGCCAGGTTTGTTGACAATTTTACTTGTCTTTCTTACTCATTCGATATAATATCCAATTATTCATGTCGATTAGTTGCAAACAATAAGTGCTAGACAAACTTCTTCATTCAGATTTTGGACGGTCTCTTACTGCAGTTACAATTCTACATACTTGTCCTAGTAAGCTCACAAGTAAATGATAGATTCACTACATCTATGCTTGCCTTGTCATATTTGTTGTCAATATTCTTTTAGGGTGGACCACCCTGTTTCTAAATACTGGAACCGTAGACATGAGTGAGTAGTATTTCTCTATGTGATCTCTTCCATCATGTGTGGGTAACGAACACTGCATTGTATAGAAAGAAAGTGTCATTTCCAGCTTTTAGGTTTCGATCTTTTACATGGAATACAATCTGCCTACTTGCTTTGTGTCGCACTACCAACACTCCACCCTTGAAGCTAAACATTACGCCACTCATAATTGCTTAGTTTATTTGTTCAAATCTGAATTTCATATGATTCTAATGTTCCTACTTCAGTTTTGAAATGGGTGCACACTGTTATAGAGACATAAGGGTTTGTATTTACGTGTGTGGTCAGTCAGCATGGTTGGGGAGGTGAACTTTCCATATGCAGGGGTTTATAGGGAGACACTCTCTGAGTTGAATCCGCAATGCATTCCATAGATAATCTGACTACTTTTTATGTTTTCATGAATCTTAGATTATGAACAGCATCATAATGATTATGAGCTTGCGTGCATGAAAAGAATAAAGAAGAACAATGCCATGGCTGTCAAACTTGGCATTAAGGGACTGAAATCAAGTCTGGATGCAATGCAATGCAAATGCTCTCCACCTATAGATTCATGCTCAGAATATGATCCTAACAGTGATTCTGAGCTAGAGGGAGACCTAAGTTAATGTAGCTCCCTAGTGGAGGAGTCAGAGGAAGATGCCCTATCTTATTCACCCATCAAGGTACTTGCTCTAACTTTCCAAGGTTACATTTCTCGCACATATCTTGCAACTGATGCTTTGCATTGCTTCTACTTTGTTGAACTGCCATTAGCTTAGTTTACACATCGTGTATGTGAATCGCCTACTGCCTATCCATTTTCAATTACATATTCCATATGTCATCATACCATATTTATCCATTCAAATGTTGTTCTTGTGTATCGACGTTCAAAAGGAAGAGGCGATTGCTGATCGTGGAGGAGCACAAGAAAAGTATTTGGAAAAGGTAGTGGCACCGATAAATCAAATAGCCCATTAGGTGTAGTTGCAATATCACTTGACCCACAAAATACCCCAACTCTAGCAGACTCTAGCCCTACTACACTGGTCATTTCTGATGCCCCAACTCAGCAGACCCCAACTGAAGCAAACAGTATGATTATGCCATTGACATAGCACCAAATTGTATGACGAAAACACCCATTCCAAAGAAAGAGTACACCAAATCCAGTTGCCAAATCCCTTTTCGAACCAGAGAGAGCCCCAATTGCAGCAAATAGGACCCCTGTTCCATTTCTTCCCAGTTTAGAAGACGAAGCTTGTGTTGTTGTCAGGAACTTTGTGCGCATCTTTCCTTCATGGAAAGGTTATACATGAACACGAACAATTTCAGTCTTCCTCCGCAACTTCTGCGTAAGTAATGCACTAATGTTATTCATGGTCATTCTGCATATGTTTACTGTGACGAAGACACAAGATTTCATTCTTTTAAATAGGCGAGGAGCAAACTGGATTGTGATGCCGAGCAAGGGTTGGTTGCGCTTTTCAAGCACTCGTTGATGAAGAATCGTTCCTACGAGGCAATCGCACTTGATGGCAAGCCTCTGAGCGAAATTTCTGTAAAGTCTCGGTGCTACATTTATCCGACGGTAATGGAATAATCTTGTTACACATTGGTCTCGGCTGCAGCGTAAGGTACTGTCTATGATATCACATCACAATTTGAACTACATTTCTGCATTTGCCTCAATGTCTCACTTGTACGAAAATTGTTAGCGTAAGAACATTCATTCTCAAGGGACCACAGAATCTCGCAACTATCTTTTGCTTTGCATTGCTCTTGTGAGTATCTCTTGCCTGTATGACCATACTTACTTTCATAGTTGTTTGATTATGTAGCATCACTGCACATGTTAGCCTCGTAATCGTCCATTTGGTGGACATTATAAGATCCGTATGGACTCTAACATAAATTTAGAATCAACCCAATGCTTTTGAAGAGATTTAGCTCTGCAATCCTTGGTCTATCACTGTACTTACATTCACAGCTACTCCCTCCGTCCCATAATATAAGAACGTTTTGTACAAGACACGGTGTTCAAAACACTCTTGTATTATGGAAAGAGGATTGGTTCATTTTGTAGCATTCTCATCTTATCTCCCTCGCCCACTATTTACTAAAAAGATCAGATCTATATTTAATCTTACCAACAAGTAGAATACATGACAATGCCGGTCTGAGAAGTGTAGCCCATTGCTCTTGTTAGTACATTTTGTCCTGTAATGCTTATACTTCCAGGGATTGGTAGTTGATTATGTAGCATCAATCTGCATCTTATCTTCATTATCCTCTATCCCTTCCAGTATTATCATATCTATAATTACTCTCTACAAAATGTAGAGTACAGGCAATGCTTATGAAGAAGATTCTGTGCTGAAATTCTTGAGTTATCCTTCCCTTGACATGGAGAAGGGCATTATAAAGCCGGTGTTAACTGTTAATGTAAGTCAGTCTTTCTAAAGCCTTTATCCTCAACTGTTGTTTAATTTGCTCATACTCCCTATCGTTTACTACTGTTTGGTTTGTTGTTTCTACCAAAATGCATGTTCGTAAGAACCGTAAGTTCTAAGTTTTACTTGTAAAACCAAATTCCTTATTCATACCATGCACATTACTTAATACTCCCTATATGTATGCTTGTTTTTGTGGATCTATAATCCAGTGTGTGGTGAAGCAGCCCACGTTTGCACCTTGTCATCTCATGTTTTATCTTACTGATGTGGCTGATGATATGAACAACATGCCATGCACATTATCCAAAATAGATACAATGATTTTCTTTGCCCTTCATCTATGCTTGTTATGTTGACATGGTAATCCAGTTGTGTGGTGAAGCTCCCCGCATTATGAACAATGCCAAATTATGCTATTGATATTTTGAACTTACTCTTTATTTTCTAATTTGAAATAGGATAGAATTGACAGAACAGTTATCATCTTTGTTTATACACGTGCAAAACATGTCATCTCTCTGCTTTGTTTCAGGATGATATGCCTGATGGCATGCACAAGTCTGCTAAAGGCTGTGAGACAAACCCAACATATATTGCAGCAAAGAAGGCAAAACATCTTGAAGATAGCGAGACAACCCCAAAGTCTTGTCTTGATGCAGTGTTCAAGTTACTTGAGACTAACAGTCAAATAGGCTCACATAATTCGTTGTCTGAATCAGTTCGACTTCTTAAGTCCCAAGTTCTAGCAGAAAGGCATTCTGCAACTCAACTTCGACTTGAAGTCCTATCTCTAAGAAAGATTGCGGAGAACACCAATGAGAACCTCATCGCTAAACAGCTACACCTGGAAGCTATGACCGACATGCTAAGCCGGTCTCACAATCTTGCTCAGCAGCTTGCGCAGCAGTTCCCCCGCAAGGCTAACCTTTCTTGAACTGTCTTGGAAGTGGTCTCGGTTTAGTATTATTTTGTTACGCTGTAATGGTGCCCAGTTTTTTGTAATCTGCTTCTTCGTTGCACTTTATGATCACTGGTAGCGAACTTCGATGCCCAGTGGATGTAATATACCTTAAATCCTTTATTCTATAGTGTAGGTTTATTCTTAGTTACTATGTCGTAATTTGTTTATTGTATAGAGTCGGTTTGTTCTTAATTCCTACTAGTTACTGCCATCATTCGCTATCTGAAAAAAAATCAGATGTAGTCGACCGGACCGAAACATTCGACTCTAACGGGCCAGGTTTTTAGTGGGCCACAATTGGGCCGGCCTATGTCTTTCTTGGGCCCGGATGATTGGGGCCTTCACACATTGCGCCAGGCCCAAACTTACACCGGCCTATATTTTAGTTGGGCCTTTTGTCGACCAGCGCTTAGTTTGGCCCGAGTAGCGTTGGGCCATTAACGAGTTGAATATTGTATTGGCACATTACGGCGAGATGAAACCACGGGCCTTTAGCAGGCCAAAATGCATGTTGGGCCTCAATTTTCACTAGTCGTCGACGGGCCTTCAGCAGGCCGAAATGTAGACCGGGCCGTTTTCGGCCCAGCTAGCTCACGGGCCGTTACCAGGCCGAAACATATCTCGGGCGTTAGTTGGCCCACTGATATCATGGGCCTTTAAGAGGCTGAAAGCTTAGCACATGCATCAACGGGCCGAATTACGCGACATGCCTTTAACAGGCCCAAAGTCACGTTGGGCTTAACTGTTGCCACCTTTAGCACGGGCCGTTAGTGGGCCCGATGTCCCGTCGGACCATATATGGCCCATGGGCAGCACGGGCCATTCCCAGGCCGAAAGTCACACCGGGTTGAATGGGCCCATGTCCACATCAGGCCTCTAACAGGCCGAAAGTCACTGGGCTGTAGTTGGGCCCAAATATTCGGCGAACAATTAACGGGCTAGATCTGGCTTCGGGCCACAAATGGGCCCAAATATTGGGCAAACAATTAACGGTCCAGATCTGGCTTCGGGCCGTAAATGGGCCTTTATTAAGCAGGCCGTCATTGGGCTGGCCCACTAGTACCTGATTAAGTTCTACGGGCCTTTGACTGGGCCGGCCTTTTTAACCTATATGGGCCTCTGTTGGGCCCAACCATGTGTCGACGTATCATAGGCATGTCTCCTCCAATGGACGGGTGACATCTGGCCCACTGACGAGCTGACAGGTGTTCCCTTCGGCCAATCAGAATTTTACACGTGGAAATTTCCCATTGGTCAGGGCTGTTAACGGGTTATCGGATCCAAAATCTGACCCGATAGCTTAACGGCGTTCCGTTACGGTGGATGCCACGTGTCGGTCACCCTTGACGAAAGGACTTCTGTGACGCGCGATTTATCGTCATGTAAGTGGACACTTCCGTGATGATAATTTTGGTAATGTCATGGAACACTTCTACGATAGCACAGGTATGACTATCTTGATTCTGTCATAAAATCGTCATGGATGTACATGCATGACAAAAAACGCGACCTACTGTGACAAACACGTATCGTCATGGAAGTGTATTTTTTTGTAGTGGATGATTAGAGGGATGTCTATCTAAGTGTGAGTTCTTAAGTAATATGACTAATTGAACTTTAATTTATGAACTTAGTACCTGATAGTATTTTGCATGTCTATGTTGTTGTAGATCAATGGCCCGTGCTACTGTTCCTTTGAATTTTAATGCGTTCCTAGAGAAAGCTAAGTTGAAAGATGATGTTAGCAACTACACAGACTGGGTCTGTAACTTGAGGATTATCCTCATTGTTGCATAGAAGAATTACGTCCTGGAAGAACCGCTAGGTGCAAGACCCGCTGCAGGAGCAATGCCGGACGTTGTGAACGCCTGACAGAGCAAAGCTGATGACTACTCGATAGTTCAGTGTACCATGCTTTACGGCTTAGAACCGGGACTTCAACGACGTTTTGAACATCATGGAGCATATGAGATGCTTCAGGAGTTGAAGTTAATATTTCAAGCAAATGCCCGGATTGAGAGATATGAAGTCTCCAATAAGTTCTACAGCTATAAAATGGAGGAGAATAGTTCTGTCAGTGAACATATACTCAAAATATCTGGGTATCATAATCACTTGACTCAGCTGGGAGTTAATCTTCCGGTTGATAGTGTCACTGACACAGTTCTTCAATCACAGCCACCAAGCTACAAAAGCTTCGTGATGAACTATAATATGCAAGGGATGGATAAGACAATTCCCGAGCTCTTCGCAATGCTAAAGGCTGCGGAGGTAGAAATCAAGAAGGAGCATCAAGTGTTGATGGTCAACAAGACCACCAGTTTCAAGAAAAAGGGTAAAGGGAAGAAGGCGAACTTCAAAAAGAACGGCAAGCAAGTTTCTGCTCAAGTGAAGAAGCCCAAGTCTGGACCTAAGCCAGAGACTGAGTGCTTCTACTACAAAGGGACTGGTCACTGGAAGCGGAGTTGCCCCAAGTATTTGGCGGATAAGAAGGATGCAGAAGTAGTGATACACATATACATAATATTGAAGCCAAAAGATGCAGAGTTGATAATGATAGTGCAACTTATTTGTGGCACTGTCGTTTAGGTCATATTGGTGTAAAGCGCATGAAGAAACTCCATACTAATGGACTTTTGGAATGACTTGATTATGAATCACTTGGTATTTGCGAACCATGCCTAATGGGCAAGATGACTAAAATTCCGTTCTCTAGAACAATGGAGCGAGCAACAGATTTATTGGAAATAATACATACTGCTATATGCGGTCCAATGAATATTGAGGCTCGCGGCGGGTATCGTTATTTTCTGACCTTCACAGATGATTTAAGCAGATATGGGTATATCTACTTGATGAAACATAAGTCTGAAACATTTGAAAAGTTCAAAGAATTTCATAGTGAAGTGGAAAATCATCGTAACAAGAAAATAAAGTTTCTGCGATCTAATCGTGGAGGAGAATATTTGAGTTACGAGTTTGGTCTTCATTTGAAACAATGTGGAATAGTTTCGCAACTCACGCCACCCGGAACACCACAGCGTAAGGGTGTGTCCGGACGTCGTAACCGCACTTTATTAGATATGGTGCGATCTATGATAATCTTACAGATTTACCGCCATCGTTTTGGGGTTATGCTTTAGAGAGGATGCATTCACGTTAAATAGGGCACCATCTAAATCCGTTGAGACGACACCTTATGAACTGTGGTTTGGCAAGAAACCCAAGTTGACGTTTCTAAAAGTTTGCGGCTGCGATGCTTATGTGAAAAAACTTCAACCTGATATGCTCGAACCCAAATCGGAGAAATGTGTCTTCATAGGATACCCAAAGGAGACTGTTGGGTACACTTTCTATCACAGATCCGAAGGCAAGACATTCGTTGCTATGAATGGATCCTTTCTAGAGAAGGAGTTTCTCTCGAAAGAAGTGAGTGTGAGGAAAGTAGAACTTGATGAGCTTGATGAGGTAATAGTACCTGCTCCCTTTTTGGAAATTAGTTCATCACAAAAAATAGTTTCTATGACTCCTACACCAATTAGTGGGGAAGCTAATGATGATGATCATGTAACTTCATATCAAGTTACTACCGAACCTCGTAGGTCAATTAGAGTAAGATCCGCACCGGAGTGGTAAGGTAATCCTGTTCTGGAGGTCATGTTACTTGACCATGACGAAACTAAAAACTATGAGGAAGTGATGATGAGCCCAGATTCCGTGAAATGGCTTGAGGCCATGAAATCTAAGATGGGATCCATGTATGAGAACAAAGTGTGGACTTTGGTTAACTTGCCCGATGATCGGCAAGCCATAGAGAATAAACTGATCTTCAAGAAGAAGACTGATTCTGACGGTAATGTTACTGTCTACAAACCTCGACTTGTCGCGAAAAGTTTTCGACAAGTTCAAGGAGTTGACTATGATGAGACCTTCTCACCCATAGCGATACTTAAGTCCGTCTGAATCATGTTAGCAATTGATGCATTTTATGATTATTAAATTTGGCAAATGGATGTAAAAACTGCATTCCCGAATGGATTTCTGGAAGAAGAGTTGTATATGATGCAACCAGAAGGTTTTATCGATCCAAAGGATGCTAACAAAGTGTGCAAGCTCCAGCGATCCATTTATGGACTGGTGCAAGCATCTCGGAGTTCGAATAAACGTTTTGATAGTGTGATCAAAGCATATGGTTTTATACAGACTTTTGGAGAAGCCTATATTTACAAGAAAGTGAGTGGGAGCTGTGTAGCATTTCTAATATTATATGTAGATGACATATTGTTGATTGGAAATGATACAGAATTTCTGGATAGCATAAAAGGATACATGAACAAGAGTTTTACAATGAAAGACCTCGGTGAAGCTGCTTATATATTGGGCATCATGATCTATAGAGATAGATCAAGACGCTTAATTGGACTTTCACAAAGCACATACCTTGATAAATTTTTGAAGAAGTTCAAAATGGATCAAGCAAAGAAGGGTTCTTGCCTGTGTTACAAGGTGTGAAGTTGAGTCAGACTCAATTCCCGACCACTGCAGAAGATAGAAAGAAAATAAAGTCATTCCCTATGCTTCAGCCATATGTTCTATCATGTATGTAATGCTGTGTACCAGACCTGATGTGTGCCTTGCTATTAGTTTAGCAGGGAGTTACCAAAGTAATCCAGGAGTGGATCACTAGACAGCGGTCAAGAACATCCTGAAATACCTGAAAAGGACTAAGGATATGTTTCGCATTTATGGAGGTGACAAATAGCTCGTTGTAAATGGTTACGTCGATGCAAGCTTTGACACTGATCCGGATGACTCTAAGTCACAAACCGGATACGTATTTATATTGAACAGTGGAGCTGACAGTTGGTGCAGCTCTAAGCAAAGCGTCGTGGCGGGATCTACGTATGAAGCGGAGTACATAGCTGCTTTGGAAGCAGCAAACGAAGGAGTCTGGATGAAGGAGTTAATATCCGATCTAGGTGTCATACCTATTGCATCGGGTCCAATGAAAATCTTTTGTGACAATACTGGTGCAATTGCCTTGGCAAAGGAATCTAGATTTCACAAGAAAACCAAGCACATCAAGAGATGCTTCAATTCCATCCGCGATCAAGTCAAGGAGGGAGACATAGAGATTTGCAAGATACATACAGATATGAATGTTGCAGATCCGTTGACTAAGCCTCTCTCACGAGCAAAACATGATCAGCACCAAGACTCCATGGGTGTCAGAATCATTACTGTGTAATCTAGATTATTGACTCTAGTACAAGTGGGAGACTGAAGGAAATATGCCCTAGATGCAATAGTAAAGTTGTTATTTATATTTCCTTATATCATGATAAATGTTTATTATTCATGCTAGAATTGTATTAACCGGAAACTTAGTACATGTGTGAATACATAGACAAACAGAGTGTCACTATTATGCCTCTACTTGACTAGCTCGTTAATCAAAGATGGTTAAGTTTCCTAACCATAGACATGAGTTGTAATTTGATTAACGGGATCACATCATTAGAGAATAATGTGAATTACAAGACCCATCCGTTAGCTTAGCACTATGATCGTTTAGTTTTTGTTGCTATTGCTTCCTTCATGACTTATACATGTTCCTATGACTATGAGATTATGCAACTCCCGAATACCGGGGGAACACTTAGTGTGCTATCAAACTTCACAACGTAACTAGGTGACTATAAGATGATCTACAGGTGTCTCCCATGGTGTTTGTCGAGTTGGCATAGATCGAGATTAAGATTTGTCACTCCGATTGTCGGAGAGGTGTCTCTGGGCCCTCTCGGTAATGCACATCACTATAAGCCTTGCAAGCAATGTGACTAATGAGTTAGTTACGGGATGATGCATTATGAAATGAGTAATGAGACTTGCCGGTAACGGGATTGAACTAGGTATTGAGATCCCGATGACCGAATCTCGGGCAAGTAACATACCGATGACAAAGGGAACAACGTATGTTGTTATGTGGTTTGAACGATAAAGATCTTCGTAGAATATCTAGGAGCCAATATGAGCATCCAGGTTCCGTATTGGTTATTGACCGGAGATGAGTCTCGGTCATGTCTACATAGTTCTCAAACCCGTGGGGTCCGCACGCTTAACGTTCGGTGACGATCGGTATTATGAGTTTATGTGTTTTGATGTACCGAAGGTTGTTCGGAGTCCCGGATGTGATCACAGACATGACAAGGAGTCTTGAAATGGTCGAGACATAAAGATAGATATATTGGAAGGCTATGTTTGGACACCGGAAAGGTTTCGGATGAGTTCTGGCATTTTCCGGAGTACCGGGAGGTTACTGGAACCCCCCGGGGAGTTAATGGGCCTTAATGGGCTTTAGTGGAAGAGAGAGGAGAAGGCCAAGAGGAGGGGCACCCCCCCAAGCCTAATCCAAATTGGGAAGGGGGTCGGCCCCTCTTTCCTTCCTCTCCTCTTCCCCTTCATTCCCCCTCCTAGTAGGACTAGGAAAGGGGGGAACCTACTCCTAGTAGGAGTAGGATCCCCCCCTTGGGGTGCGCCATAGGAGGCCGGCCTCTCCCTCCTCCACTCCTTTATATATGGGGGAGGGGGCACCCCATAGACACACAAGTTGATTCTTAGCTGTGTGCGGTGCCCCCCTCCACATATTTCCACCTCGGTCATATCATTGTAGTGCTTAGGCGAAGCCCTGCGTTGGTAACTTCATCATCACCGTCATCACGCTGTCGTGCTGATGAAGCTCTCCCTCGGCCTCAGCTGGATCAAGAGTTCGAGGGACGTCACCGAGCTGAACGTGTGCAGATCGCGGAGGTGCCGTGCGTTAGTTACTTGATCGGTTGGATCGTGAATACGTTTGACTACATCAACCGCGTTACTTAACGCTTTCGCTTTCGGTCTACGAGGGTATGTGGACACACTCTCCCGCTCGTTGCTATGCATCACATAGATAGATCTTGCGTGATCGTAGGTAATTTTTTTAAAATGTTGCATTCCCCAACAGATGATCAGGCAAAGCATTAAGTAATTGGAGAACCCTCCCCAAGATTGTGGGAGACTCTCTTCTTCAATTTGCACAAAATTAAATATTTCCTTTAAGGCAGCTTGTTTCTTATGAGCAGGGAAATATTTTTGAGAGAAGTAATATATCATATCATGGGGACTATGTACACAAACAGGAGCAAGAGAATTAAACCATATCTTAGCATCACCCTTTAATGAGAAAGGAAACAATTTAAGAATATAGTAATAGCGAATTTTTTCCTCATGAGCAAATAGGGTGGCTATATCCATTCAATTTAGTAAGATGTGCCACAACAGTTTTAGATTCATAACCATAGAAAGGATCAGATTCAACCAAAGCAATTGACTCAGGATCGACAGGGAATTCATAATCCTTATCACTGACAAAAATAGGTGAAGTAGCAAACAAAGGGTCATATTGCATTCTAGCATTCAAAGACTTTTCTTTCAGCTTAGCTAACAATTTCTTAAGATCATCCCTATAATTACAAGCAAGAAAGTCTCTAGCAGTTTCCTCATCCATAATATAACCCTCAGGTACAACAGGCAATTCATATCTAGGGAGATAATTATAATCTTCAGTTTCAATAATATCATCAGTTTCAGTAATTTCATTCTCTCTAACCCTAGCAAGTTGTTCATCAAGAAATTCACCTAGTGGCACAATATTATCAAGCAAAGAAGTAGTATCATAAGCATCATTCATAGCAGAAGTGGCATCATCAAAAACATGCGACATATCAGAATTACTAGCAGGTGTCGGTGTCGCAAGCTTACTCAAAACAGAAGGTGAATCAAGTGCAGAGCTAGATGGCAGTTCCTTACCTCCTGTAACATCCCAAAATTCTAAATTTTGGAATGTTATATGAAATAAATAGTTCTGATTGATTGTTTGATTGTGGTATGGTTGCTTGTGTAAAATTGAGTGAAATTTGAAACTTTTTTAAAGTTGAATGAGAGGGAATAAAAGGACTTTCCCAAACTTTCACCTTGCATTTATGATCTCCATGAATTCAAATTCATTTCATCACAAAACCCTAGAGTGAAGATGATATAACTTCTTCCATTTAAATAAATGAAAAGGGTTTTGAAAAGATTTGAATTCCATTTGGAACTATTTCAAATTCAGAAACTTTAAGCAACTCAATGATTTTCATGAGAGAAGATAAAATGACTTCTTCGAAACATATGAAATATGAGTTGGAAGTTTAAAAGAATCAAATCTAAAGTCCCTTTGAAATTATTTTCAACTTGAAGTTATTTGGTTTTTATTCAAATTAGGTTTCTCCAGAAATAAAATATATGGAAAATAGGGTAAAATGATAACCTACAATTAAATATTGGAGAGAAACAAATTTGAAATCATTTTGGTATTTTTAAAATGATCTTTACGGGGTTTTATTGCAACAGTAGCACTGGTTGCTTTATTTTAATTTTCGAGGAATTTATTTGACGCTAAAAAAATGTTCATGTTATAGAAAATATTTTTCTAAATTTTTTGATATATTATATGACTATAGTATATTTTTATTTTATATCGTTTTAAGAAGCCCAGCCGGCCCAGCGGCACCGCCTTCCCTGCGACCGACTCCCGCTGGAGTCCGGCAGCCGCATGCCACGCAGTCTCGCGAGTCCGGCTCGGACTCCGCCTCACCGCCGCCCTGCCCCCTCGTCCAAGGCGCCGTCTTCCCCCCTCCTATATAAAGGCCGGCCCCGACCCCCTCTCCTTCTCGCATCTCGCCGCCACCACCTTGCCGTCTCTGCCTGCTGCCGCAGCATGGAGTGGAGTCGCCATGTTAGCCTGTCAGCCACCGGACTCCGCCACCGCCGCCGAACCGCCGGAAACCACCGGTGCCGGAAACCACCGGTAAAAGCTGTCGGTTTTTCTTTCGTTTTTTTAAACCCGTTTCTGTTTTTTTTAGTTTTGGTTATTTAGTGAACGTTCGTTAGTTAAGGATTTGTAGCGAATGGATTTCGTCGGATTAGGTTCTGTAGCGAACGTTCGTTCGTTAGATTTATTCTTTTAGTTTAATTTACATCAGGGAACTATTCGCGATTAAAAGTTCTACAGTTTAGCCCCTAGTTTTCAAACGATCACAACTTTTTACTCGTTTGTCCAAATCCAATGAAACCAACGCCCACTTCTTCATTATGATCCCCTCTATCCAGATAACCAACTTAAACATATTTTTGAAAAGTTTAAAAATCGGTTTCAAACAGATTTGTATTTAAATTTCTTTTGTTCATAACTTAAGTTTTATAACTCCGTTTTAATTTTTTGCAAATTGAAGCTCTTGATCTGAACTCTATGTTAAGAACTAATCCACATAATATTAATACTGTTGAAAATTGTTTTCTGTTTGCAAGAGTTATTTGCCTGTTTTCGAAGTTCTCCGAGATCTTTTCTTTGAATTTTATGCTTGAGTGCTTATGTATGCAATTGATTGCTTACGATAGATTGATCGGAGTGTTACGAGTAGAACTATCTGGAATTATGAGTGCGAAGAATCTTCATCAATAGTACAAGGCAAGTTCACAATTTGATCATATTCTTCCTATACCCAGTTTTTATGCATTATTTTCAACCCTCAAAGATTACATGAGTAGGATTGGGAATTGGGTTTGCTATATGGTTGATGACGCAGGAACCTATTACCTTTCTGATTCACCCCGGGAGTTTACGTTATGCTTATATTGCTTAGCCATGCTCGTAGACGTGGATTGGTATGTGAGAATCATGCAAGTTATGAGAGATAATAACTAAGGGAAACTTAAGGTGGCTACTTTAGTACACATCTGGGTGGAATGGTTGGGGCACCCTGGGGATACCAGTGGCTTGCCCGGACACCTGGGGAATCCAGTGTTGTCCTAGGAGATCCCAAGGTACCCATGTGATCATCCTATGGAATGCCACCCAGGCTCAAAGGGATCATAAGGTTATTCATGCTAGAAACTTCCGTGTGCAGCCACAAGCCATTATGGGCTCTAGCATAGTTGAGTAAGTTGCGGGAAACTTTTCCATGATAGGCTAGCAGATGTAGGGGATTGTAGGTGTACCGGCCTATCTATCGGTTAAGGGGACCTCCTCGGAAAGACTATGTCTCGATCGTCCGTTTTTCAAACATCATGCAGTGCGAGAAATTTGACGGAGGAGATCAAGTCTTGTGGGGAAAAGTGCGCAAACCTCTGCAGAGTGTACAAACCAATCATGATTAGCCGTGTCCCCGGTTATGGACATCTTGAGTATCTGGTATTTGAATTATTAGTTGATCACATGACTCTGTTTAATGAAATTATTGGGTTATTAATGATTTTTTGGGATTGAGTTGGGGTTACCTTCTCAATATGGGTAATTTAACTTAGTAGTGAACAAAATTTTATTCCTTTGTTTTAGGAAAAAATTGGCTTTATGCAAAATTAAACTTAGAGCCTCCACCAGCCAAATATGCACATAGAAGTAGTTATTATTCATCATTATCCTATGGTGCTAATTTGCCAGTACATTCAATTTACTGACCTACATGGTTGCAACATCTCATGTTGCAGGACTCTTACGACGAGTAAGTGATACGTTAGGGTTACGATGTCTACACTCAACTTTGTCGTTGGCGTTGTTGGGAACTCCACAACTTTGTTGTTACTTCCGCTATATGGATTAAGGTAATAGTATTTACGTTACTTTATACATGTGATTTACCTCTGTTATAAATCCTCGAGTACTATGTGTGTCAGCATACCGATCCAGGGATGACACTTAAGCGCAGAGACTTCGATCCATTCGGGTCGGGTCGCTACACCTCCCCTCGTAGTTGAGGGATAGATCTTGGTTCTTGGATCTTTCTGATCTCATAGTGATCAACAGATATAAATCCCAGGTGATTCGGAGAATAGAGCTATATATGCTCCCCGGCAACGGCACCAGAAAAAGGTCGTGATAACTCACAAGTATAGGGGATCGCAACAGTTTTCGAGGGTAGACTATTCAACCCAAATTTATTGATTCGATACAAGGGGAGCCAAAAAATATTCTGAAGTATTAGCAGCTGAGTTGTCAATTCAACCACATCTGAAAGACTTAATATCTACAGCAAAGTATTTAGTAGCAAAGTAGTATGGAAGTAACGGTAACGGTGGCAAAAGTAATAATAGCAGTTTTGTAGCAATCGTAACAGTGGCAATAGAAAAGTAACTTAGCAAAGATCAATATGAAACGAGATCGTACGAATTCTTAGATGGACTGAACGGAAAGAATAACTTTGTGTTATTTTAGTATGAACTCTTGAATAGACCGAACGAAAAGAATAACTTTAAGGTGGTTTCGTACCCTATAAATAATTTCTTTTTATGTTCTCCGCTAGATAAGATCTTTGGAGTGATTCTTCATCACACGTTGAGGGATGGTTATATGATCCAATTATATTAACAATGTTGAGAGATTGCACAAAAAATGGAATTGAGGTTGCCTCGAATTATTCATCTTTATCATGTCTTTCTTGAAAATGATGCATCAGAAAATTGTGCTCAATTGATAGAAGAAGAATTCAATAAAATGTTTGGCGTAAAATCCATGAATGATGAGCATGATTGCAATGTTGTTATTATGAATTCTTTGTATATCCATGATGCTAATGATATGGAAAGCCATAAGCTTGGGGATGCTATGTTTGATGAAGATGATAATTTTAGTCCCCTAAGTTTTGATGTGAAAATTTATTATGATCAAAGCATGCCTCCTATTTATGATGATTATATTGATGAAAGTGAGTTTGGAAGAGTGTCAACTCTAGGTACTGATCACACTATTTTGGAGGTTGTTTAATCTTATTATAATGATGAAAGTGGATTTGGAGATGCCATGACTTTATTTAGTGATGAATCCACTATTTTGGAAGAGGTTTCAATTGACTAAGACAACAAAGTTGCTATCTATGATGATTATGGTGATGACATGTATGCTATAAAGAATAGTGATAACCATGAAACTTGTCATCATGATTTAAATTTCCAATCACATGATGGTTATTTTGTTGAGTTTTCTCCCACTACTATTCATGAGAACAAATTTGCTTATGTGGAGAGTTATAAAATTTATATGCTTGTGGATCATGAAAAGAATGCTTTATGTGATAGTTAAACTGTTGAATTCATTCATGATGCTACTAAAAATTATTTTGAGAGAGGAAATTATGCTTTTACATATCTCAATAACCTCAAGTTTCCTCTCTATATGTTGAAAGTTTTGAAGTTATACTTGTTTTGCCTTCCTATGCTAGTTGATTCTGTTGGGAAACGTTGCATGGAAAACAAAAAAATGTACGCACACGCAAGATCTATCCAAGGAGATTCATAGCAACAAGGGGGAGAGTGTATCTTCGTACCCTCATAGACCATAAGCGGAAGCGTTTAGTAACACGGTTGATGTAGTCGAACTTCTTCGTGATCCAACCGATCGAGTACCGAACGTACGGCACCTCCGCGTTCAGCACACGTTCAGCTCAGTGACGTCCTCGCCTTCTTAATCCAGCAAGACGGTGAAGTAGTGGATGAGTTCCGGCAGCACGGCGACGTGGTGACGGTGATGGTGAAACTATCTCCGAAGGGCTTCACCTAAGCACTACGAAAATATGACCGAGGGACTAAATTATGGAGAGGGGGCACCGCACATGGCTAAACAATTGTCATGGCCTTGTGTGGTGCCCCTCCCACATATATATAGGTGGGGGAGAGGGGAGGCAGCCAAGGGGCGCCCCAAGTGTGGCCGAATCCACATTGGATTCCTGCCCTTGCCCCCCCCCTTTCCTTGTTTTAGCGCCAGGGAGAAGGCAAGAGGGGAGCCCCTTTCCTTTCCTTCATGTGGAGAGGAAAGGTAGGAGGGCCTAGCCCTCCCCCTTTTCCTTTCTATGGCCGGTGGCCTAGAGGTGGGGCACACCAGCCCCTTGTGGGCCGGTGTGTTCCTCAAAACAAATGTAAGGAATCAAACTTCTCATATATTCAATGCTCTTTATATGAAAGTTTTATTATATCCCTCTTGGATGCCCATCATATTAGGACTAAATTCATAACCTAAGAAAATTACCATGATGTTTAAGAGTCTCAAAATAATATAAGTGACGCATGAGAGTTCATCAATTTCTATAAAATAAAGCCACCGCCGTGCTCTAAAAAGATATAAGTGAAGCACTAGAGCAAACTTCCTACACTACAAGAAATATGTCAACTTGTGACCCTCACTATTGGCCGCTGAAAGGTCATAGTTTTTCATTTGCGACCTTTTTTGACCAAAAACAGAAGGTCAAAAGTCAAGGTCGAATTGAAATTAACGACCTTCTATAAAAGGTCGTTGGTTCTTCGACCAAAATTTTGGTCACTAGCAACCTCCCCTGGCCACGTAGGCATCCAACGTGGCAAGCTGACGTGGCACAAGACTCAGCCCGGTCCAATTCAGTTTTCTACATGAGCCTAGCCCAACAATTCAGCCCGTTTATGATTTTTTTCCTTTTAATTTTGGTCAGCTACATTGGCCTAGCCCAGCAATTTGGCCTTTTATTTTCTAGGCCTTTGGCCTTTTTGCTTACATTTCTTGTTTGGGCCTTGTCCTTTTTAAATTCCATTTTAGACCAGGTCCCACTAGTCAGATCATCCAATTAGGTCCCACTTGGCGGTTTTTCTTGTCTTTGTTTCCCATTTTAAAGGACTCGCTAGTGAAATGGGACCCAAGGGTGTTGTTTAGGCGCTGCACGTCAGTTCACTATATGTGCAATAACCAATAACTTGATTCAAACAGAGCCATAACACATACAATTTCAAACAACAGCCAAACGAAGTACTTTACAGTCATGGTAGTACAAATCAGGTATTCAACTATAAAATACACCTAATATTAACATGGCCAGCTCCAGGGAGCTAAAACACATAGTTGGGTGCTAGTTTTCTTCGGGATTCTTCTCCTGGAGCTCTTGTACACTGCATCTGCAGGTTATAAATCAAAAAAGTTAGGAAATCAAGTGAAGTTGTGCATATAACATTCTCCTAACAATGAAAAATAGCTGCTGAAGTTGAGATCTAATAAGAAACCATGCATATAACATTCGCAAACATGTATTGATACCTAGTGTTGACTGTATCTGCATCTAAACTGAATACTGATCCATAGTGTTGACTGAATCTGCATCTAAACTGAATACTCTTAACTGAATATAGACAAGTGATATGCTAATCAGGTGTCAGAATGATATCTGATTCAACAAGGTTAACCAAATTTGCCACATAGTTTTGGGGAAATTCTATTTATCTACAGTGATTGGCAGCTATGGATGGCAATGTGACAGTACAGACAGACTTGTGGCTGCTCATTTGTATTCAGGTAACTATGGCAGTGACGCAAATAGACTTGTGGCTGCTCATTCACTAGCTATGGCAATGACGCAAACAGACTTGTGGCTACTCATTCACATTCACAGCAACACTTCATCATTCATCTACAAGCAACTATTGACCATCATATCAGACGGGATGGGAAGGGTCACCTGACATATTGAACTCGATGCTTCGATGCTGCAGAAGGCCGATGATGTGGTGGTACAGAGAAGGCCCTTTGTGGCTGGCTAGATGCGCCCCTCCTCCTCCTGCTCCTCGAGCAGGACAAGGACGGTGGTTGCTAGGCTCGTTGAGATCGGGATGCTGGGGGAGGCGAGCACGCCGTGAGGTACTCCATGGTGCCGGGCGCATCATGTGCGGCAGGATGCCGATCGCCAGGTTGACCGCGATCACGAATAACAGCGTCACCAGCGCTGCCACCTGCACGCATTCCAGCCATGTTGACAGTGTCAGAAACTCGAGTACATCTGGTACTGTCCTAATGGTAAGAACCAAATGGTGCAGCAACATGGATGAGCATATCCTATTACACAAACAGATGCTATCACAGACAGCGCAATGCATCTGCCAGCCCATTGGACATCATAACATGAGTAAAGTTAGCTGAGCCATGGTGGTATAAGAGCAACAGGGAAGCATATACTACATAACAAAAGCATAGTAGCCTTTTTCTTGTGGTTGCCAAGACGCATCCATCCCTATTATATTTCTAATCGCCACATGATGTTAGGTGAAAATGATGCGGTGGCATCTAACATGGAGCATATTCTTTACACAAACTGGGTCAACATGTAGAGGGTAAGAGTCACTATCATTCACAGGCAGAGCAACCTTTGTGCCAAGGAACTGGACATGATATGACACGAGCAATTCCATGAGAAGTACATGCACAGGACCAAACATGTTTGCTCTGGTTGAAGTGAACTGAACTGAACTAAACACGACAGAAAAATTGAAAAACAAATGATAATGCAAGGGGGCCAGGTTCTTGTTCTCGCTCACCATTGACGGTAGCACTTACTTGCACATGTCGTGGCTGCAGTTGCACAGCACGACCCTGCTGTTGAGCTCCATGCAGATCCTGCACTCCTCCTCTATCTCGGCGTCGATCTCGGAGACGGGCCTCTTGCTGTCCTCCGGCTCGTCTCTCCTCTTGTACCTCTCTGAGCATGCCGCCCTCTGCCTCCGGTCGTCAGAGTCGCTCATCCCGTGCTCCAGTTGCATGAGGGAGGGGAATATCACAGCTACAGACAGACAGAGGATGGGCATTAGTAATATCACAGGTCGAATCTCCAAGCCGACACACTGACAGCGTGAACATATGCTATTCTTGTCAGTTGTTTACATAGTGTTTACCGACTCTAGAGGCAAAAATGGCAAGCATCATGTGTACAGCACCAGCAGCAAAATCCCAGAAACAAACCTATCTCAGAATGCAAACTTGATCCAAATCCATGCCAAACTGAATCTACCAAGCCTGACAACATCAACATGACTCCATTGTTTCCAGCTATTGCAAGGCACGCCAGAAAACTTCCTTTAATTTTCTTAGGAGTTCTAAGGACTTAAAAGATACAGTAACAAATTCTTGGTTTAAAGCCTCAATTAATATGAAGTTCAAAAACTGCCAAAATAAGATAAACAAATCAGTTTACAGTCAATCAATCTTTACAGCAAAGACATCAGTCTGCCTGCCAATTTCGCGACTAAATTCACGAATGTTTCAGTTTGCCAGTTAACCACTAGAATCCATTCATTTAGCCAGGAGAGCCTGCAACCTCAAGGTTCTATACACACACACACACACACACACACACACACACACACACACATGGTTCCTATCGCCTTCATGCTTCACACTATTATCCAACACAGACCAAACAGAGCCAAAAACAACCCCATCGGCCAAGCACACAAAGAAACTACGAACTCCTCACATCTCCACATCAAAACAAGTAGAGCAAGTGAAAAATGTTACAGAGGTGGGCATCAAAGCAAGAACCGGTGAAACGTCTACGAACCAATCAGAATGCAGTATGATGCTATCACCATCTAAATTGGTCATAGTTGTCTAAAAATAATATGTTAAAATCATGTCAGCTATTTTATGACCTGAGAAATTCAAAAAGAAAATAGAAAACCTTCTCATTGTGTCACCAAAATGTGAACGAGTTTTCAAAAAAAATAACAAACCTGAAAAAAGATAAATATCTTCAAAAAGGTGTAGTGAGAAATGAGTTTTTTTTGCCAAAAAAACATTTTTCATTTTTCGAGAGCCCAAAATGAGTTTTTTCGTGAAGGACCTCCCAAATAATTGTTGCAAAATTGGACCAAATAATTTTTATAAAATACTAGGACATATTTAATGCACAATTGACAAAATGGTTAGGTGTAAAAAGTTTTGATCCACCTCTCGTGAAAAAGACAAATTTCCGCCGATTCAGTTGGAAGCGGGTCAAATTTGAACTGCAGCTGCCTCATAGTTTGCTCCTTATTTTTTCCAAAATCATTTCTAGGTACATAAGTATCTATTTAATCAGAGAAACACCAAAAAAATTCCAAGATTCAACCACTAGCTAGGAACGGTCATTCCCGCCGTTTTGACCGCATTTTGAAACGGGCATAAAAAATTCAAAAAAATTAAAAAAAATTGGGAAACCTTCGCATTGTGTCATTATATGTGGCAAAGTTCCCAGGAAAAATAACAAACTTGTAATACGGCAATTATTTTTAAAAAGTGTTCTCGGAAACGAGCTATCACGTGTGGAGATCAATGGCTTTCAAGCCAAATGATCAATCTTATGGCCACATTCATGGCATAGTTTGTTCAAATGATCTCATATTGTGCACAAGGGTGCATATTGGAATGGCAAACAATGTTGCCTAAGGAAGTTTTCATTTTCTTTGGACGAAAAAACATTTTTCATTTTTCGAGAGCCCAAAATGAGTTTTTTTGCGAAGGACCTCCCAAATAATTGTTGCAAAATTGGACCAAATCATTTTTATAAAATATTAGGACATATTTAATGCACAATTGACAAAATGATTGGGTGTAAAAAGTTTTGATCCACCTCGTGAAAAAGACAAATTTCCGTCGATTCAGTTGGAAGCGGGTCAAATTTGAACTGCTGCCGCCTCATAGTTTGCTCTTTATTTTTTCCAAAAATCATTTCTAGGTACTTAAGTATCTATTTAATCAGAGAAACACCAAAAAATTCCAAGATTCAACTACTAGCTAGGAACGGTCATTCCTGCCGTTTTGACCGCATTTTGAAACGGGCATAAAAATTTCAAAAATATCAAAAAATTGGGAAACCTTCGCATTGTGTCATTATATGTGACCAAGTTCCCAGGAAAAATAACAAACTTGTAATACGACAATTATTTTAAAAAAGTGTTCTCAGAAACGAGCTATCACGTGTGGGGATCAATGGCTTTCAAGCCAAATGATCAATATTATGGCCATATTCATGGCATAGTTTGTTAACTGATCTCATATTGTGCACAAGGGTGCATATTTGAATGTCAAACAATGTTTCCTAAGGAAGTTTTCATTTCCTTTGGATGAAAAAACCATTTTCCATTTTTCGAGTGCCCAAAAGGAGGTTTTTTTGTGAAGAACCTCCCAAATAATTGTTGCAAAATTGGACCAAATAATTTTTATAAAATATTAGGACATATTTAATGCACAATTGACAAAATGGTTGGGTGTAAAAAGTTTTTGAACCACCTCTCGTGAAAAAGACAAATTTCCGCCGATTTAGTTGGAAGCGGGTCAAATTTGAACTGCAGTTGCCTCATAGTTTGCTATTTATTTTTTCCACAAATCATTTCTAGGTACATAAGTATCTATTTAATTAGAGACACACCAAAAAAAAATTCCAAGATTCAACCACTAGCTAGGAATGGTCATTCCCGCCGTTTTGACCGCATTTTGAAATGGGCATAAAAATTCAAAAAAAAAATCAAAAAATTGGGAAACCTTCGCATTGTGTCATTATATGTGGCCAAGTTCCCAGAAAAAATAACAAACTTGTAATACGGCAATTATTTTAAAAAAGTGTTCTCAGAAACGAGCTATCACGTGTGGTGATCAATGGCGTTCAAGCCAAATGATCAATCTTATGGCCACATTCATGGCATAGTTTGTTCAAATGATGTCATATTGTGCACAAGGGTGCATATTGGAATGGAAAACAATGTTGCCTAAGGAAGTTTTCATTTTCTTTGGACGAAAAAACCATTTTCCATTTTTCGAGTGCCCAAAAGGAGGTTTTTTTGTGAAGGACCTCCCAAATAATTGTTGCAAAATTGGACCAAATCATTTTTATAAAATACTAGGACATATTTAATGCACAATTGACAAAATGGTTGGGTGTAAAAAGTTTTGATCCACCTCTCGTGAAAAAGACAAATTTCCGCCGATTCAGCTAGAAGCGGGTCAAATTTGAATTGCAGCTGCGTCATAGTTTGCTATTTATTTTTTCCAAAAATCATTTCTAGTTACATAAGTACCTACTTAATCAGAAATACATGGTTTGGTGGCGATACGTCGAGGTTTGGGCAGTGGCTGAGGGCCCCAACTCTAGAGCTGTAAGAACTCAAGATGCCAGCAAGTGGTCACCACAAGTGACCGTGGCGTTGCCATTTGTTCTGGGCGGCCTAGGCATGTCTAGTGGGTTGGTCACTCCCCAGGTAGGTGCTAGGAATAAAATTACAACATAAGATTCTCACGAGGAGACCGATCGATGCTCAAACATGAATTAGCAGCCAAGTGTTTGATTAGCGGTACAGGAAATGTACATGGCTAATGGGTGTGAGTTTTGGTTGAGGATGATCAGTTACTAAGAAGACCATCTTCACAAATTTTCAGCTCAAAAGGAGGAGCCTAGGTGGTACTTGCTTTGCAAAGTACCACACTGGACATAAATACGAACATTGAAGCTGGGCTCAAAATAATGAATGGATTGAGCTGGCATTTGGTGGAGGATGGTTATTTGGGCATAGGAAAGCACTGTAGAAAATGGATACTATTTGGACATGCCAAAGTGGTACTTCCTTCACAAAGTGTTGTTCTGAACAGAATAGGAAAATGAATATTGTTGAATTATTTTTGAACTAGGCATGGAAGGTTTTTACATATTTGACGAAGATATGACCCAAAGAATTTATGAGATTTTTTGGGGAATTTTGGGAGTGACAGAAATATAGGTTGCTTCACAACCAGGGGCAAAAATTGCCACATGGACATGACACATAGGCAAAACTGATGAGGTGGCACTTAGTAATAGCAACCCACCACAATTTACAAGGTTATGACCATCTATATTGGTCGTGATCAGCTAGAAATAAGGCTGCGGAACAGTGCTATCTGCTTTATGACCATTTCGTGTAAGGAAATTACGACCTTTCTGACCAAAATGGTCGTTATAGTTTAGGGTTTGGAGCCACCGGAATAGCTTTTGACCGATTGGTCCGAAATGGTCATAGATCTATGACCAATTCTTCCAAGGTCACTCACAGAAGGTCACTAGTCGACATATTTCTTGTAGTGCTAGCTCAAAAGATATAAGTGAAGCACATAGAGTATTCTAATAAATTCACGATTAATGTGTGTCCCTCTCAAAAGGTGTGTACAGCAAGGATGATTGTGGCAAACTAAAAAGCAAAGACTATCTCATACAAGACGCTCCAAGCAAAACACATATCATGTGGTGCATAAAAATATAGCCTCAACTAAATTTACCAATGGATTGAAGACAAAAGAGGGGATGTCATTCGGGGCATCCCCAAGCTTAGATGCTTGGTTGTCCTTGAATATTAGCATGGGGTGCCTTGGGCGTGCCCAAGCTTAGGCTCTTGCCACTCCTTATTTCGTTGTCCATCAAATCTTTACCCAAAACTTGAAAACTTCACAACACAAAACTCAACAGAAAACTCATAAGACCCGTTAGTACAATAAAATAAATCACCACTTTTGCTACTGTTGTGAACTCATTCTAAATTTATATTGGTGTCGTATATACTGCATTCCAACTTCTCCATGGTTCATACCACCCCCCAATACTACCCATAGATTCATCAAAATAAGCAAACAACACATAGAAAACAGAATATGTCAAAAACAAAACAGTTTGCGGTAATATGGAAATTTCATAGACTTCTGTAAATTCAATTTTTTTGAAACATTAGGACAACATAGGCAATTTGTATATCAATCTTCTGTGAAAAAATTATAATTTTATCTCACTCCAATGAATTTAAACAATTATGTTACTGGACGCAAAAGTTTCTGTTTTTCAGCAAAATCAAATCAACTATCACCATAGATCATCCCAAAGGTCATACTTGGCTCAAACACTAATTAAAACACCAAAACACAATTACAAAAGTAATAATGTGTATTTATTGTAGAACAGAACCAAAAACAAAAAATATAAAAATAAAATTGGGTTGCCTCCCAACAAGCGCCATTGTTTAATGCCCCTAGCTAGGCAATTAAGATAGATCTAGGTATTGTCATCTTTGGTATGCAATCCATAAGTATCCCTCATAATAGATTCACATGGCAACTTAATTTTCTTTCTTGGAAAGTGTTCAATGCCCTTCCTTAATGTAAATTGAAATATAATGTTCCTTCTTTCGTATCAATAATTGCACCAATCGTTCTAAGGAAAGGTCTACCAAGAATAATAGGACATGTAGGATTGCAATCTATATCAAGCACAATAAAATATATGGGCACATAATTCCTATTTGCAACAATAAGAACATCATTAATCCTTCTCATAGGTTTCTTAATAGTGGAATCCACTAGATGCAAATTTAAAGAACAATCATCAAGTTTATGGAAACCTAGCACATCATATAAAGTTTTTGGAATCATGGAAACACTAGCACCCAAATCACACAAAGCATTGCACTCATAATATTTAATTTTAATCTTGATAGTAGGTTCCCACTCATCATAAAGCTTTCTAGGGATACAAACTTCCAACTCAAGTTTTTTTTTCAAAAGATTTCATTATAGCATCAACAATATGTTTAGTAAAAGCATTATTTCGGTTATAAGCATGATATGAATTAAGCATGGATTGCAATAAGGAAATACAATCTATCAAATAGAAATTATCATAATTAAATCCCTTGAGGTCCAAAAGAGTGGGTTTATCACTACTTAAAGTTTTGACCTCTCCAATCCCACTTTTATCAATTTTTCCATTAACATCTTGAAACTCTAAATTATTGGGACGCCTTCTAGCTAAAGTTGACTCATCTCCAGTCCCATCTTTATGAAGATTTATATTAGCAAACAAAGATTCAATAGGAGTCACAAAAATCACTTTAAGATCTTCATCATTATTATCAAAAGATTCTGGCTTAGCGGCCATCTTATTTACCAAAGTGGTTTTCTTATAGGAAATTTGGCCTACTAGATTTTTAATATGATAAAATTGAGATTTAGGACCATAAATTTCCTTAGTAACATCATCAAGCTCTTTATTAATATATTATATGATAGTTTTTTGTTCTTTAAGTTCGTTCCTAAAGAAACTATTATGCTCAAATTGTAAGGACATAATTTTTTTGCATTATTTTTAATTTCTTCCAACTTCCTATAGTAAGGATCAAGGCTCTTGGGTTGAGCCATAAGGGCAAGCAAGCAATCTAGCACACAAGAAAATGAAGAGCAAACCAAAATACGAATGAAATAAGGGTGAATAATAAGGCAAATGTTTTTGTATTTTTCTGAAGACGTTTTAGAAGTGGGGGAGAGGAAAATGATAGGCAAATGGAAAATAATGCAATGCAAGAGATGGGAGTTTGTGATGGGTACTTGGTAGTCTTGATGTAGAACCTCCCCCACAACTGCGCCAGAAATTCTTCCTTCTACTTCTTGAGTTTGCGTTGATTTTTTTCCTTGAAGAGGAAAGGGTGATGCGCAAAGTAGAGATAAGTATTTCCCTTAGTTAAGAACCATGGTATCAATCCAGTAGGAGGCACAAGCAAGTCTTCAATCTATGCACCTGCACAAACTAACAAACACTTGCCCACAACGCCAAAAAGGGTTGTCAATCCCTTCATGTTCACGAACAAGAGTGAAATATAATAGAGATAGGTATAAAAGATAAATAGAAGAGCAAACCAAAGTAAATGTAAATAAATTGCAGCAGGATATTATTTGTTTTTTTGTTTTAGAGATCTGAAAATATATGATGGAAAATAGACCCGGGGGGCATAGGTTTCACTAGAGGCTTCTCTCTTGAAGATAGCATACGGTGGGTAAACAAATTACTATTGAACAATTGATAGAAAAGTGCAAAGTTATGATGATATCTAAGGCAATGATCATGAATATAGGCATCATGTCCGTGACAAATAGACCGACTCCAGCCTGCATCTACTACTATTACTCCACCCATCGACCGCTATCCAGCATGCATCTAGAGTATTAAGTTCATAATAACGGAGTAACGCCTTGAGTAAGATGACATGATGTAGAGGGATAAACTCAAGCAATATGGTATAAACCCCATCTTTTATCCTTGATGGCAAAAATAAAATACATGCCTCGCTACCCCTTCTGTCACTGGGTGAGGACACCATAAGATTGAACCCAAATCTAAGCAACTCTCCCATTGCAAGAAAAATAATCTAGTTGGCCAAACCAAACCGATAGTTCGAAGAGAAATGCAAATATATCTTAATCATGCATAAAAGAGTTCAGAGAAGACTCAAATAATGTTCATAGATAATCTGATCATAAATCCACAATTCATGGGAACTCAACAGATGCACCGTAAAAAAGTATTACATCGAATAGATCTCCAAGAACACCGAGGACAACATTGTATTGAAGATTAAAGAGAGAGAAGAAGCCATCTAGCTATTAGCTATGGACCCGTAGGTCTGTGGTAAACTACTCACACATCATCAGTAGGGCAGCAAGGTTGATGTAAAGGCCATCCATGATCGAATCCCCCTCCGGCAGATCACTGAAAAAGGCCCCAAGATGGGATCTCACGGGAACAGAGGCTTGCGGCGACGGAAAAGTATTTTTGTGGGCGCTTATGATGTTGGGGGAATATTTGGGAATTTATAGTGCAAAGATTAGGGTTGGGGGACTTCTGAGGGGTCCACAAGCTAGGCCCCCCTCTAGGGCGTGCCCTGATGGCTTGTGGGCTCCTCGGGACTCCTCTGGCCCCCTTTTCAAGCTACGTGGGTGTCTTCTGGTCCAAGAAAAATCCTTGTAAAAGTTTTATTCCGTTTGGACTTCGTTTGATATTCCTTTTCTGTAAAACTCAAAAATAAGGAAAAAACAGAAAGTGGCATTGGGCTCTAGGTTAATAAGTTAGTCCCAAAAATAATATAAAATAGCATATTAATGCATATAAAACATCCAAAACTAATAATACAATATCATGGGACAATAAAAAATAATAGATACGTTGGAGACGTATCACATATCCAACCCAAATCTAGGGCGAATATGAGGCGGCACGGCCACCGGTTCGAGAACTATGTAGACATGACCGAGGCACCTCTCCGGTCAATAACCAATAGCGGAACATAATTGCTCATATTGGTTTTTACATATTCTACGAAGATCTTTATCGGTTAAACTGTAAGGACATCATACGTTATTCCCTTTGTCATCGGTATGTTACTTGCCCGAGATTCGATCACCGGTATCTTCATACCTAGTTCAATCTCATTACCGACAAGTCTCTTTCCTCGTTCTGTAATGCATCATCCCACAACTAACTGATGTCGCTTGAAGCCACGTCGGTACTTCCCCAAAGAGGAAGGGATGATGCAGCACAGCGGCGGTAGGTATTTCCCTTAGATATGAAACCAAGGTTATCGAACTAGTAGGAGAACCAAGCAACACAACGTAAACAGCCCCAACACACAGATAACAAATCCTCGCAACCCGACGTGTTAAAGGGGTTGTCATTCCCTTCCGGGATACGGCGCCTCAAGATAGGCAAACAGACATGAGGTAAATTGTAGTAGATTGATAGATCGAATGCCAAATAAAATAAATAGAAATAAAACGCAGCAAGGTATTTTTGTATTTTTGGTTTAATAGATCTGGAAATAAATGCAAAGGAAAAGTAGATCGCAAAGGCAAATATATGAGAAAGAATACCCGGCGGCCGTAGGTTTCACTAGTGGCTTCTCTCAAGAAATATAGCAAACGGTGGGTAAACAAATTACTGTTGGGAAATTGATAGAACTTCGAATAATCATGATGATATCCAAGCAACGATCATTATATAGGCATCACGTCTAAGATTAGTAGACCGACTCCTGTCTGCATCTACTACTATTACTCCACACATCGATCGCTATCCAGCATGCATCAAGTGTATTAAGTTCATGGAGAAATGGAGTAATGCAATAAGAACGATGACATGATGTTGACCAGATCTACCTATGTAGAGATAGACCCCATCGTTTTATCCTTAGTAGCAATGATACATACGTGTCGGTTCCCCTTTTGTGACTGGATCAAGAACGGTAAGATCGAACCCACTACAAAGCACCTCTTCCCATTGCAAGATAAATAGATCAAGTTGGCCAAACAAAACCCAAATATCAGAGAAGAAATACGAGGCTATAAGAGATCATGCATATAAGAGATCAAAGAAACTCAAATAAATTTCATGGTTATAAAAAGATATAACTGATCATAAGCTCAGAGTTCATCATATCCCAACAAACACACCACAAAAGAGTTACATCATATGGATCTCCAAGAGACCATTGTATGGAGAATTCAGCGAGAGAGAGGAAGCCATCTAGCTACTAACTATGGATCCGAAGGTCTACAAAGAACTAATCACGCATCATCGGAGAGGCACCAATGGAGGTGGTGAAACCCATCCGAGATGGTGTCTAGATTGGATCTGGTGGTTCTAGACTCTGTGGCGGCTGGATGAATATTTCATCGACTCCCCTAGGGTTTTGGGAATATTGGGGTATTTATAGAGCAAAGAGGCGGTCTGGGGGGCACCCGAGGTGGGCACAACCCACCAGGGCGCGCCTGGGCCTCCTGGCGCGCCCTGGTGGGTTGTGCCCTCCTCGGGACACCCTCCAGGCGTAGCCAGGGCCCATTATGTTCCTTGTGGTCCAGAAAAATCTCCATGAAGTTTCTTTGCATTTGGACTCCGCCTGATATTAATTTCCTGCGATGTAAAAAACATGCAGAAAACAACAACTGGCACTTGGCACTATGTCAATAGGTTACTACCAAAAACTGATATAAAATGACTATAAAATGATTATAAAACATCCAAGATTGATAATATAACAGCATGGAACAATAAAAAATTGTAGATACGTTGGAGACGTATCAGCATCCCCAAGCTTAACTCCTACTCGTCCTCGAGTAGGTAAGTGATAAAAACAGAATTTTTGATGTGGAATGCTGCCTAACATGTCATATCATATTCTTTTATTTATAGTATGGACATTTGGACTTTTATGTGATTCAAAGCAATAGTCTAGTTTTGACATAATAATTTAGATACTCAAGCATATCAACAAGCAACCATGTCTTTCAAAATATCAAAGCTAAAATAAGTTATCCCTAGCCCATCACGCTCAACCATTGATCCATTCATGAAACACACTCGAATATTAGCTACAACCAATACTTAAGTACGATCATATTGCCTCCTAGTTGGTGCTTTTATAAGAGAAGATGCAGACTCAAATTCAAAATAAAAATTGCATAAAGTAAAATCAAGGCCCTTCGCTAAGGGAAGTAGGTATTTGTAGAGGTGCTAGAGCTCGAAGCGAAAACTAAGAGACAAAAATATTTTGGGAGGTGTATCCATCCCACCAACGAAAATGACTTAGAGTTCCCAACACTTTCCATGCTAGATATATCATAGGCGGTACCCAAACAGAAAATAAAGTTTATTTCTTTTTCCACCATACTTTCACTTTCCATGGCTAGCTGTATCCACGGTTGCCCTTCAGACCAACACTTTCCAAGGAATTTATTATTTGACAACATAAAGTAAATTCATTTTTGCATTTCGGGACTAGGCATCCCTAAAACCTTTGCCTTAATCTTGTGCAATGACAAGTGAATAAACACTCATTGTGAGAATAACACATCCAACATGGAAAATATTAGCCACCCCTCACTGCTCCGCGAGCGAAACAAATACACAAAAGAGAAGTTTATTTTGAAAATTAGAGATGGCACATGCAAATTTGCTTAGAACGGCAAACAAATACTGCATATAGGTAGATATAGTGGACTCATGTGGCAAAACTAGTTTAAAGGATTTTGGATGCACAAGTAGAGATCATACTTGGTGCAAAATGAAGGCTAGCAAAAGATTGATAAGCGACAAACCAAGAAACGAATAATCTCATAAGCAAGCATTAAGCATAATTAACACCAAATAAAAGTAGGATATAATTTCATTGCATGACTATTGACTTTCATGCTTGTATAGGGAATCACAAACCTTAACACCAATATTCTTACTAAAGCATAATTACTCATCAACACAACTCACATATATATCACATCATCATATCTCAAAACTATTACTAAGAACCAAGTTTATTTTGTCCAATGATCTTTATGAAAGTTTTATTATATCATTCTTGGATATCTATCACTTTGGGACTAAATTATCATGTGTTTCTTTTCATAAGCTCAAAAAAATATAAGTGAATATCATGAGCATAATTTTTTTTTGTTTCTCTCAAAATAATTTATGTGAAGCAAGAGAGAATTTCTTGAAAATTTTACTAACTCTCAAATAAATCTAAGTGAAGCAAGAGAGCATTTCTTCAAAAATACAAAAGCACACCATGCTCAAAAAGATATAAGTGAAGCACTAGAGCAAGTCCATAGCTCATAAAAAATTAAGTGAAGCATAGAGAGCAATTCTAACAAGTCATGACATAATTTTGGCTTTCTCAAATAGGTGTGTCCAACAAGGATTGATGACTAAAATACAAAATAAAACAAGCAAAGACTCATATCATACATGACGCTCCAAGCAAAACACATATTATGTGACGAATAAAAATATAGCTTCGAGTAAAATACCGATGGTCGTTAGAAGAAAGAGGGGATGCCACTCGGGGGTTTCCCCAAGATTAGTTGGTTGCTAATTTTTGGAAAATAGCTTGGGATGCCGGGGCATCCCCAAGCTTAGGCTCTTCTATCCTTCCCTCATCCATCATAAGATAACCCAAAACTTGAAAACTTCAATCACACAAAAAACTCAACAAAACCTTCGTGAGATTCGTTAGTATAAGAAAGCAAACCACTACTATAAGTACTGTATCAAACCAATTCATATTTTGTTTTTTATTATATCTACTGTATTCCTACTTTTCTATGGCAAAAACTTATCAAACAAAACCATAGAGCCATCAAAATAAGCACACAACACAAAGAAAACAGAATCTATCAAAACAGAACATTCTGTAGCAATCTGACTATTTCAAATGGGGGCCGCTACGAACCATCCGACTTATTTCCTGGCGAAATAAGTCGGGTCCCTAGCCGTTCGATCGAAACTCTAACAAATGTTGGATTGATCAACTTGGGTCACGCCGCTCTCAAGAAAAACACCACCACCCGTAGCCCAATCTTCCTCGAGTCACAGCCAATGCCAAAATTCCCCCGACACATGGGATCCCTGAGATAGGGCGGTGAACTCTGGAGAGCAGCCCAGAACAAGCTCGCATTCACAGCCGCCATGACAGGCTCGCTCGCAGCAACAACCTCGGCCCTAGCGTCATTCCTCGCCTTGTAACAAAGCCGCTGGACGCATGGTAATGGCGCTCGCGGACTGCCGGTCTAGAGCGGCCACCTGCTGAAACGCATCATCGTTGCTGGTCTTGGCAACATCGTCGACTCCAGGCGTGGCAGCAGCTCTTCATTGCAACAGTGGGCTCCCTCCAAAAGTCATCGGGTACGCTGCATCGAGCCGCCAGCAAGCATGTGATGCAGCATCGGGACACATTGCGTGAGTGTTTGCATCAGAACACGGGGAGCCACCGCGAGTGCTCCATTGCAGCTCTGCAGCCGGTGACTTGTAGGCAGCTTTGCCGTCGATGTCGATCATTCCATTGCAGCTCCGCCTCCGGCGAGGAGTGTCGTGGTTCTAAGTCTGACAGTGGAATATGGGGTAGGTATGGAGAGGCAAGATACTAGCTATGGAGTAGTTGTATACGCACGAGTTTTATGAGTCCAGGCCCTTCTCGGAGGAAGTAACAGCCCTACGTCTCGGAACCCGGAGGCGGGCGACTGGATTATATACGTATGAATTACAGGGGTGCGAACCCTTCTACCTGTGGAGGGGGTGGCTTATATAGAGTGCGCCAGGACCCCAGCCAGCCCACATAGCGGAGGGTTAAAGGTACATTAACGCCAGGCGTTACTGGTAACGCCTTGCATAAAGTGTCATCATGACCATAAAGACTACTTAATTACAGACCGTTTGGACAACGTGTGGTTCTTGAACTCCTGGTGGTCGAGTGGGTCTTCATGGTCGAGTGTCTTTGAATCTGTCGAGTGAAATCCTACCAGGTCGACTGGAAGGCCGTTTCTTCTAAAGATGTCCTTGGGGAGGGTACCCTGGACAGGTTCATGACCTTACCCTAGGTACATGACTTCATCATTAGCCACCGAATGGATCGAGGTTTGAATGAGGAAGGAGTTGATAATCTTTCCGACCAGTTTTTGTGCTGCGAGTGCGTCTTACTCTGGATCAATGACTTTTTAGTGGTGGTGTCAACTTTCCTTTCAGTCGCCTTGATCCATTCTTCACATCTGTCGAGTGAACTTTATAGACTTGAAGATCTCCGAGCGACAGATCGGAGGAAATCTGCCGTCTGACGAGTTGCTCTGCTGTTAGCGGATTTAGCGGGATCTGAATTTCGGGAGGCGTGCGAAGCGGAGAAGGCTGCGGTACTCGGATGGGATAAGGCGAAGACGCCTCGATCTTCACGCCACCTTTTTCACCACGATCGCGCTGCGATCGCTATGCTATGATTTGACAGATTGCCGGGCCTATCGATCACCACTGGAAGCGACTTCATATAAGGCGTCGGCGGGGTCTTTTGAACAGTGCGCCCTCATTTTCCCCTCCCCCGTCCTCAGATTCATCTACCGCACCCGTAACCTGCTCAGCGCTACTACTCCGTTCCTGCTTCGCCGGCGACAATGGTGAAGGAGAAGACAGCGGCCTTGGAGCGGGCGAAGAAGGCGACGGCGAAGGTGAAGGGGAGAGCGACCAGTCGGGGCGGATCCTCGTCGCGGTCCAGCCTGCCGCAAGGTTGGGTCCAGGGAGATTGGATCCGCTCGACCATCACCCAGAAAGACCTTGACGACCTGGCTAACGAGGGATTGATCCCCCATGGGTCAGCAAGGCTTCCGGGGACGGAGTGGCAGCCGCAGCCTCAGGAGGGTGAGTGCGTCCTCTTAGCCACCCATGTTGATCGCGGATTTTCTCTACCGCCGAATCTTTTCTTTCGGGGTTTTCTGAACTAATTTGGAGCACAACTCCATCACTTCACACCCAACTCCATTTCCTATCTCGCTGCTTTCATGTCTTTGTGCGAAAACTTCTTGGGTTGTCGGCCACACCGGGGCCTCTTCAAACACATATTCACTTGTCGCTCACAGACGGTGAAAAAGGCTAGTCCGAATGATGAAAGAACCCAAGTAATCCAGATGTGTGGGGGTCTTGGGGTCCAGATGAAGGGTAAAAGTGCCTTTCTGGCCATGATTCTTCCCGATTCAGTTAGAGGGTGGCAGTCGACCTGGTTCTATCGCTAAGACCAATCGGCCTTGAGGCGATCGACCGACTCCTCCTTTCTCCATGAGTCGAGTGAACAAGCCGTCCTCTCTGAAGGTGCTTCCGGAGGAGAAGGTCCAGGTTAAATTGTTGATGGAGCGTGTAGTCCAGCTCATTCGCGACGGAGTGACCAGCATGGATCTTCTAGAGGTTTTCCTTCGGCGGCGCATTCAACCGCTCCAATACCGAGGCCACTCGATGTGGTTGTATTCTGGTACCGAAGACACCACCCGGGTCCACCCAGAGGAGGTCGACGACGCCACATTGGAGAGGTGGATGACTGCCATCACAGGGAACAAAGATAACCCTCGTGGAGCTAGGAGGATCCCACCACTCGACCAATCTTACGAACTGCATAAGGTATGACCACTTATCTCCGATCAGGATCCTGTTGCATTCGCTCTGTTCCGCTATGAATGGGCCGATTGACTTTCGTCTTGTTTTGCTGTCTTCTAGGCCACCACTGAGATGTACTCGATGCCCAACGGGGCGCAAGAACAAGTCGAAGAAGAAGAAGGAAGCGGAGGCGATAGCCAGGAGGAATGGGAGTCCGACGGTGAGGATGGCGAGGGAAACGACAGCTCTGATGAAGAGGAGGAGGAGGAGGAAGAGGAGGAAGACGTGGATCCTTCCCACTCGGAAAGGTGGTCCAAGCTGACGCATGATCCGGCGGTCGAGTGCGGTAAGGCTATCGCGCCCGTTGGACGGTCGACGAAGCGCCCTCGGACGACTTCCCCAGTGCCGACTGAGAAACCGCCAAAGCAACCCCGAGCAACGTTATCAAAGCCAACGAAGGCCCTGCCCAAGATGAGGATGGTCATTCCCACCATTTCCGGGTAATCAGCAGAACTTGTGTTTTCTTGTTTATCATGGGTGTACTTTTGGTCGACTCATTTGACTGATCAACTGATTTCTGAAATCTGCAGTGCTGCCACCTCCGAGACCTCAGCTAAGCACGAAGATCAGGAAATGGAAGATGCCGCCACCTCCAACCTTGGTATGATCTCTGCAGTTTCGCTTTATGGTCGATTGGATTTCTATTTTTACCTTTGAATCTTTCTTGTAGTTCCACCTCATGTCATTGATCTCCCTGACGACGACGATGAAACACCGCTGAGGAAGAGGAAGGACAAAAAGGTGCCTGCTGGCAAGGCTACTCAAGTTGTATCACCGCACGAGACGCTGGTTCACGAGGGAGGCGACACCACTGGCTTCGTGTCCTTTGTTTGTGCCGATGAGTGTCCGCCTTCGCTGCCGATCGCTGACCCGCCTTCCTTTTGCCACACACCACGCCCCGAAGACCAAGTGAGTGCTGCTAAGGAGGCCATACGCCAGGCAGGGATCATGATGGAGCAAGTGAAGGTGGTCCGGGAGGCTAGCCAGGCGGCTTATGATGCAAGATCAGCTCTTTAGAGCAATGTCCAAGTAAGTTGGTCGCTGCTTGTTCTGTTAGGATATGCTACCTGAAATTTCTTCTTTCTGAATATTTCCATATATGTATCTGTACACCCACTGGGCGGGTGTGTCGATTGAATTTTTGTACTGGTGGGGGCACGCTGAGTGCACCCGCTGGGTGTAGTCCCCGAGACTATGGTGGACTGCGGGCAGTCGACTATAGTCTTTGTACTTTGAACTTCGTCGGGCCATGTCGAATGGATCTTTGGAACCGGTGGGGACACGCTGAGTGCACCCACTGGGTGTAGTCCCCGAGACTATGGTGGACTGCCGGCAGTCGACTATAGTCTTTGGAACTGTTTTTTTTGCCTCTTTCGGTCGACTGGTCAAACCGAATTGGTAAAACCAGTGGGGGCACGCTGAGTGCACCCACTGGTGTAGTCCCCGAGACTACTGTCGAATGTTTTGATTCGACTGTAGTCTTAGAAATGCTATGATTTTTCTTTAGTCACTTGGAAGTGACCTGTCTTTGATGTTTTGTCGATCGACTCTTCGCAGAAATCTTGCGAGCTCGTGGCCCGCTATACCGAATTGGAGAACAAACAGATCCAGCTCAACCTTGACTTGAAGCTTGCTCAGGAGAACTTGCAAAAGGCGAGAGACGAAGCAAAAGGTATGGCTGGTGAGAACTTTGACGATCGTCTTTGTCTTTCTACCCATTCTCAACTCGGGCTTATTGTTATTTTGCGCATAAACCGGAGGAGGCTCAAGAAGAAAGACCACGACCTTGCAGAGAGGCACGTATATGCTTTGGAGAAAACAAAGCTCATGGAAGAGAAACTGGTCTTAGTCGGCAAACTCAAGAGGAGAATACCAAACTCAAGGTTGCTCTCGACGCGCCAACAAGGAGGTTAGCCGATCGAACAATGACAAAGTTGCTCTAATCGACAAGGATGGCGAATCAAGGGAAGAGGAATGATCTGGAGGCTTATCTGGGAGGGCTCGCCAAAAGTTATTCCTCATGCTCAAGGTAATCTCTTTTACTCGATTGTCTAGTTATCACCGACTGATCATAGAACTGTTAACTTGAACCCGAGTTGCATTTACAGAATTCTGTCAGAACTTCGAAGAGGAGACCAGTCGAGTGGAGACAAGCCTGGACCCCATCAACTCTCCCGTGAAGGATGAAGCCGCTATGAACGTGCTCCGACTGGAGTCTCGCATTGCTGGTGTGGTGGACTATCTCACTCGACTGAAAGCTGCGGTGTCGCGGATCGACTCAACACTCTGGCCAGACCAGACGCTTCAGAATGACCTCGAATCCTTAATGACTCGACCGAATGAAGTTCCAAGTCGAGTGCAAGAATGGAAAAAGTCTTCTTCCAGGTGCGGTGCTGATGTTGCTCTGTCTCTGGTTCGTGTCCACTGCAAAGAGGCGCGGGAGGACAAGTTGGCGTCCATCAAAGTTGCCAATACCAAGAAGTATGATTTCCAATCTTTCATGGAGACTTTCATCGCCGCTGCCACTCGGATTGCTGATGGGATCGACCTTGACCAGTTTGTGGCTCCTTCCAGTCCTCCACCTGAGGAGTAAAAACTTCTATGCTCTACCTTAAATTTGCCTCGGAATGCCGAGTGGTTTTGTAACCGATAAACTTTAACGGGCTTGAGGCCTGGGTACTTCTGCATCCTTAGGATGCTATCCAAACTTTACTTATCGTCGAAATATGCTTTTGTTTGCCTTCGAGTGAACTCTGCTCTTCACTCGGATTATGCTTCAATGCTTGAGATGCAGCTCTGAGGTGGATCCAGTCGACCTACACTTTGTTGCTCTTGCAGGCGCAGGAGAAGGAAGCAGTCGACATGTACCTCGTCGTCCTTGCAGATCGGGATGGAGCACACGTTGTACTTGTGGCGCAGCTCCGAAGGAGAAGGCAACAGTCGACCTGAACCTCGTCGTCCTTGCGGATCAGGATGGAGCGCACGTTGTACTCGTGGCGCAGCTCCGAAGGAGAAGGCAACAGTCGACCTGCACCTCGTCATCCTTGCAGATCGGGATGGATTTCGTACTTAGGCGAGTACTGGACTGAAGCTAAGCCCCCGAGTGGGAGGTTTGCTCTCCACTCGGTAGGATTTTTCAAACTTAGGCGAGTACTGGACTGCAGCTAAGCCTCCAAGTGGGAGGTTTGCTCTCCACTCGGTAGGATTTTTCAAACTTAGGCGAGTACTGGACTGCAGCTAAGCCTCCGAGTGGGAGGTTTGCTCTCCACTCGGTAGGATTTTTCAAACTTAGGCGTAGCATGGACTGCAGCTAAGCCTCCGAGTGGGAGGTTTGCTCTCCACTCGGTAGGATTTTTCAAACTTAGGCGAGTACTGGACTGCAGCTAAGCCTCCGAGTGGGAGGTTTTCTCTCCACTCGGTAGGATTTTTCAAACTTAGGCGAGTACTGGACTGCAGCTAAGCCTCCAAGGAGGATTTTTGTGTCATAGCTTTGAAGGGGAAGGCAACAATGACCTGCACTCGTCGTCCTTGCAAAGTGCACAATGTATTAAATACTTAGGCGAGTACTTGGACTGCAGCTAAGCCCCCGAGTGGGAGGTTGGCTCCTCACTCGGCATGATTTTCAAATACTTAGGCGAGCACTTGGACTGCAGCTTAGCCCCCAAGTGGGAGGCTGGCTCCTCACTCGGTAGGATTTTTTAGATACTTAGGCAAAACGGATTCGCAGCTAAGCCCCTGAGTGGGAGGCTGGCTCCTCACTCGGTAGGATTTTTTAGATACTTAGGCGAAACGGATTCGCAGCTAAGCCCCCGAGTGGGAGGTTGGCTCTCCACTCGGCAGGGATTTTTTTTACAAACTTAAGCTAAACAGGTTCGCGGCTAAGCCACCCACTGGGGGAAATTTCTTATGTAAACGAAAAAGTAATAACAATCACTGGGAAAATTATAACATTCTTGTCTTTGATAAACAAACTACAGAGGTACTTTTATTACATCTCACCCGAGTGAGTTCTTAAGTGTAAAAGGGGCGGGGCAGCTCTGCATTCCAGGCTCGAGGCTCATCGATCTGGCGTTCGACGTTGTAAAGATGGTAAGCTCCATTGTGGAGAACTCTGGTGACGATGAAGGGACCTTCCCAAGTGGGAGCGAGCTTGTGTGGTTTCTGTTGATCCACTCGAGGACCAGATCCCTTCTTGAAAGGCTCACTCTTCACATTTCTAGCGTGGAATTGACGCAAGTCCTGCTGATAGATGGTCGAGCGGATCAGGGCCATCTCTCTCTCCTCTTCAAGGAGGTCGATCGATCTTGCCGGGCTTGCTCCGCTTCAGCTTCAGAGTAGAGTTCGACTCAAGCGCAGTGAAGCAAGTCACTCGGCGAGAACTGCTTCAGCTCCATAGACCATAAAGAATGGAGTTCTCCGAGTCGACCGATTAGGAGTGGTCCTCAATCCCCAAAGAACCGACATAAGTTCGTCAACCCATGCTCCTGTTGCATGCTTGAGATCACACATCAGTCGAGGTTTCAGTCCTTTGAGAATTAGACCATTTGCTCGTTCTGCTTGTCCATTTGACTGGGGGTGAGCGACTGAAGCATAGTCGACTCGTGTGCCCTGAGAGGCGCAAAAGGCTTTGAACTTATCAGAATCGAAATTTGACCCATTGTCAGTGATGATGCTGTGCGGAACTCCATATCTGAATATCAACTCTCTGATGAAACTGACAGCAGTGCACGCATCAAGGTTCTTGATAGGTTTAGCTTCGATCCACTTCGTGAATTTGTCGACTGCAACAAGCAAATGAGTGAAACCACTCCTGCCAGTTCTCAGTGGTCCAATCATATCCAATCCCCAAACAGCGAAAGGCCAGATGAGGGGAATGGTCTTCAATGATGAGGCGGGTTTGTGTGACATATTGGAGTAGAACTGACATCCTTCACACTTGTCGACTATTTCCTTTGCCATTTCATTTGCCTTTGGCCAGTAAAATCCCGCTCGGTATGCTTTAGCCACGATGGTCTGTGAGGACGCATGGTGACCACAGGTCCCCGAGTGGATATCATCAAGAATTATCTGACCTTCTTCTGGCGTTATGCACTTCTGGCTGACTCCAATCACGCTTTCTCTGAATAATTGTCCCTTGATCACAGTAAAGGCCTTGGGTCGACAGACGATCTGTCTAGCCTCTTCTTCGTTCTCCGGGAGCTCTTTCCTCAGGATATATGCGATGTACTATACTGTCCAGTCGGGAGTGATGACCACGACTTCCATGATCAGGTCGACCACCGCTGGGACCTCAACTTCAGTCTGATCAGTGGCACTTTTTGGCTGTGGAGCTTCTTCAGTGAAAGGATCCTCTTGAATCGACGGTGTCGGATGTGCTCCAAAACACATCACCGGGAATGGCTTCCTCTTGGACCCTATTTTCGCCAAATCATCAAGAGCTTGATTTTTCACGGGGTATATGATGGAGCTCTAACCCTCAAACTTCTTCTCTAGCTTCCTCATCTGCATTACAAGAGCTACCATGGCTGGACTTCGACGTCCCACTCCTTCATCACCGATTAACCACCAGATCTGAGTCGCCATAGACCATGAGGCTAAGGACGCTGAGTGAAATGGCCATACGCAACCCATACAACAGTTGCTTCAGATTCGCTTCATTGTTGGAAGAATCAAAGTGAATCTGGAGCACATATCCGAGCTTATCTCCTCGGGGAAACCAATACTACCCCAGACCGAACCATTCAGCATCTTGGAACCATCAAAGAACATAGTCCAAAGGTTCGAGTGAACTTGAGTCGGTAATCGTTGTTCAATCCACTCGGCAATGAAATCTGCTATTGCTTGGGACTTGATGGCTTTCTTTGCCTCAAACTTGATATCAAGGGAAGAAGTTCAATCGCCCATTTCGCCACTCGACCGATTCGTGCTCTGTTGTGCGTAATCTCGATAATGGGCGTCACGACGATCGTAATGGAATGATCGAGAAGTAATGAGCAACCTTCTTCGCGGTCATATAAATCCCATACACAAGCTTCTGATAATGAGGGTATCTTTTCTTTGACGGGGTTAACACTTCAGAAAGATAATATATCGGGCGCTGAACTTTGAAGGCCATTCCTTCCTCTTCCCGCCGATCGTAAATCTCAGATCGACGACTTGTCCCGTGGCTGCAATGTAAAGCAGCAACGGCTCCTTGCTGATTGGGGCAGCAAGCACCGGCTGGGTGGAGTGCAGAGTTTTGAGCTCGCAAACGCTGCATCAGCTTCGTGAGTCCACTCAACTTGTCCGACTTCTTCATCACCGGTAAAGAGGCAATGCCTTTTCACGGAGGCGAGAGATGAATCGACTTAGAGCGCCAAGCATCCAAAGAAGCTTCGACATCGTGCACACGCATTGTATGCTTTCATTTGGAGTATAGTGCCAACTTTTTCTGGTTGGCATCAATTCCTCGCTCGTAAACGAAAACCGAGTAACTTTCCGCCAGGAACTCCGAATGTGCACTTTGATGGATTAAGCTTGATATCATACCTCCTGAGATTGGCAAATGTTTCAGCAAGGTCAGTCAACAGGTCAGGACCTTTCCATGACTTGACCACAATGTCATCCATGTATGCTTCCACATTCCGACTGATTTGAGTGAGTAAACACTTCTAAATCATCCTCATGAATGTGGCTCCGGCATTCTTGAGGCCGAATGGCATGGTGACATAACAGAAGCACCCGAATGGAGTGATGAAAGATGTTTTGATCTCGCCGGGTCCCTGAGACGGATCTGATGGTACCCGGAATATGCGCCTAAAAAGACAACCGCCACATCCTCAGCAATGAGTCGACTATTTGGTCGACGCGGGGGAGAGGAAAATGATCTTTCGGGCAGGCCCGATTGATATGTTTGAAGTCGATGCACATGCGCAGTAAATTGTCCTTCTTAGGGACCATGACAACATTGGTGAGCCACTTAGAGTGGTAAATTTCTCGGATAAACTCTGCTGCTAAGAGCCGAGCCACCTCCTCGCCTATGGCCTTTCTCTTCTGGACGGCGGACCGTCGAAGATGTTCTTTGACAGGTTTGACTTTTGAGTCGACTCGCAGACGATACTCAGCCAGCTCCCTGGGAACACCTGGCATATCAGCAGGCTTCCATGCAAAGATGTCCCAGTTCTCACGGAGGAACTGGATGAGCGCTTCTTCCTATTTGGAGTCGAGTGTTGTTGAGATGTGAGTCGGAGTAGCATTGGGATCAGTCGGATGAATGTGAACCTGCTTCGTCTCACCGAATGATTGAAATGCCGACTCCGTAGCGGGCTTCTTGGCTCGCAACAAATCACTTGGATCTGCAGTCTTCTGATATTCTTGCAATTCTACCACTGCCATCTGAGCATCAGCAATCTTAGAGCCTTTCTGGAAACAATCTTCCGCTTTCTTCCGATTGCCAGTGACAGTGGTCACATTCATCCGACTGATCATCAGCAATCTGAGCATCAGCAATCTTAGAGCCTTTCTGGAAACACTTTTCCGCTTTCTTCCGATTGCCAGTGACAGTGATCACACCCTTGGGGCCGGGCATCTTCAGTTTAAGGTACACATAACATGGTCGAGCCATGAAACGGGCATATGCCGGCCTTCCCAGAATAGCGTGATAAGCGCTATGGAAATCCATGACCTCAAAGGTCAACTTTTCTTTGCGGAAATTCTTCGAATCACCAAAAACCACATCAAGAGCAATTTGACCGAGTGACTCGGCCTTCTTTCTAGGAATGACTCCATTGAAACTCATGTTACTGGTGCTGAGTCTGGACATCGAGATGCCCATCCCTTTCAACGTCTCTGCATACAAGATGTTCAGGCCACTGCCACCATCCATCAAAACTTTGGTCAGTCGAGTGCCTTCGACGACTGGATCGACCACCAACGCTTGCCTCCTGGGGTGGCAATGTGTGTCGGATGATCGACCGGTCGAATGTGATGGCGGTCTAGGACCATTTCAGATAATTACGCCACCGAGCGACCATGTTCACTTCTCGTTGATAACTTTCAATCAATTTTGCTTTCAACGTCAAGAAAATCATCGTGGTGGAATTGACCGGGGTATCCACCATCACTATCTTCCTTGTCCTCAACTTTGTCCGACCCCTTTTCCTTATCCTTGGGCTGCTTCCCTTGGAACTGCTGAATCAAGAGCCGACACTGTCGAGTGGTATGCTTCGGGTAAATGAGTTTACCCTCTTCATCTTTCTTCGTGTGAATGTGGCATGGCAAGTCCAACACATCATTCCCATCTTGGTCTTTCACCTTCTTGGGGTTCCACGGACCCTTGGGTTTCCCCTTGAACTTTCCTGGGGTCACAGCCAAGGCTTCTCCGGGAGCGGCTGGCTCGGCTTTGCGCTTCTACTTCCGACTGGAGTTCCCTCCGCCGGCTTCACTAGCGGCTGAATTGTACTTACCACTCCGGAGCCGATCCTCTTCTTCACCATTAGCATACTTGGTGGCAATCTCCATCATCCGACTCAGGGGCATATCTCCTGTCCGACCGAATTTCAAACTCAACTCCCTGTTCTTGACACCTTCCTTGAAAGCATAGACTGCCTGGTGATCAGACACATTCTCAACTATGTGGTGCAAGGTAATCCATCTCTGGATGTAATCTCTTGAAGTTTCATTCGACTTCTGTACACACGACTGCAGCTCTGTCAACCCTGCTGGTCGCTTGCAAGTCCGTTCAAATGTCCTGACAAACACTCGGGCAAGATCTTCCCAAGTGTAAATATCATTGGTGCTAACTGATTCAACCATGCTCGTCGAACCCTCCAACATAAGGGCAAATGCTTCATAGCTACCTCATCGCTGCCGCCGCCAATCTGGACAGCCACTCGGTAGTCCTCAAGCCAAGTGTCGCTTGGACTCACCGGTGAACTTATCGACACCACCGCCAACCTGAAGTTGGGAGGAATCACTGCGGCTCGATGGCCCCGCTAAAACACTCGCCCCGAGACATGAACTCGCTGCTGGAGGGAACATCTCTGTCATGGCCTTCTCGGTGAGCTCGTTCTGCCGACCAAGCCTTGAACGAAAATGGATCTCGCATCAAAGCTCGGCTCTCTGGGGTCGATTGGAACCCTTCGCACAACACCGTGGCCGGTGTCATCATCTTGTTGCCGAGGAGCGTATGATCCACCCCTTGGGGGAGGGGTGGGCACTCGACGTCGATCATTGCGATCGAATCGGTGCTCATATGGCTTGCGGTTCTTGTACTGATCATCATGCCAGCCTCCACGTTCCTCACGCCTCGGGGGTGATCTTGGACTATGGGCCGACTGGACTGAATTCGCAGCAACGGATCTGCTGTGAATCCTGTTCCGTGACTGTGATACGACTGAATTTTGATCTCCGGCTGCCCAGAGTAAATCTATGATCTGTTGCAAACCTCTACCCGCCTCCGACTGGGACAGCTGAATCGATTCTGCTATACAGGCTGCAGCTGCTAAATTCTGAATCAGAGTTTGATATACCTGAGTTGGTTGTGGAAAGAGCTGACGTCGACTGGATTCTGGAATCCGTGGTCGCGTGTGCTCGCCGAGAACTCGCTGGAGGTTCTCCAGTCGAGTGCGCTCGGCCAGGTTGGCCAAGCGCGCATCCTCCAAGGCACGAGCCTCGGGGGTTTCTCCAACGATAGGAGTGTGAAGCGCATCCATGTTTCAGCGGCGAAGTTCCTCCCTCTGCAGCGAAGTGAGGGGCTCGGGTTGGTACTCTTCGTGAGCTTGCGCCGGATCGCCTCCACCGTCGCCTCCGTCGGTGCGGGGGAATCCAGGAGGACTGCGTGGTCCGTTGACCATCAGAACCTCTGCTACCGGATCGCTACTATCGCACTTTCGGATGCAAGATTCTGCGAGCCACCGATGATCGAACAGGCCGTAGATAGATTCATCGGGCTCGATTGCCGCAACTTGGGAAGTGGCCGACTGGCAAGCCACCGCATGCCTCACCCACCGCTGAAGCCTCGACCGACCGGAGCGCTTGCGCCGGCGGGAGACTGGGAGTGAGGACGGCACAAGAACTGACCCATACTGGGTCGACGGTTGCCGCAGGAGGACGCCGCGAAGCACGCGCGAAGTCGTTGCCTGCGACGGGAGCGCGTCGACGTCGAGAGGAGCCTCCTGAAGCCAAGCGGAGTCGTCGGTGATGAACGTGAGCACACCGAGACGGATCTCGCGGCCTTCGACCAAAACTCCACCTGAAACCATGATGTAGGAGATCGAAAGAATCCCAACTTCTCCAACAAATCGCTAGAACACCTGCCCCACGGTGGGCGCTAACTGTCGTGGTTCTAAGTCTGACAGTAGAATGGGGGGTAGGTATGGAGAGGCAAGATACTAGCTATGGAGTAGTTGTATACGCACGAGTTTTAAGAGTTCAGGCCCTTCTCGGAGGAAGTAACAGCCCTACGTCTCGGAGCCCGGAGGCGGTCGACTGGATTATATACGTATGAATTACAGGGGTGCGAACCCTTCTACCTGTGGAGGGGGGTGGCTTATATAGAGTGCGCCAGGACCCCAGCCAGCCCACGTAGCGAAGGGTTAAAGGTACATTAAGGCTAGGCGTTACTGGTAACGCCTTGCATAAAGTGTCATCATGACCATAAAGACTACTTAATTATAGACCGTTTGGACACTAGGTGGTTCTTGAACTCCTGGTGGTCGAGTGGGTCTTCATGGTCGAGTGTCTTTGAATCTGTCGAGTGAAATCCTACCAGGTCGACTGGAAGGTCGTTTCTTCTAAAGATGTCCTTGGGGAGGGTACCTTGGACAGGTTCATGACCCTACCCTAGGTACATGACTTCATCAAGGAGCGCTCCATTGTAGCTCTGCAGCCAGCGACTTGCAGCTCCACCGTCGACCCCGAGCGCTTGATTGTAGTTCCGCCTCCAGCGACGAACGCTCCATTCCAGCTCTGCCGCCGTCGCGCGAGTGCTGCATCAGAGCACAAGACTGCATCGCAGCATAGACGAGGTTGCAACGCAGCGCGACGGCCATGGACGCATTGCTGCCTCGCATCCCGGCGGCCGTGGATGCATTGCTGCGTTGCAGCACCGGCGTTCGTCAACGAGCGCCGTTTCGTATCGCCAGCAGTACCTCCTGGTTCCCCCGCTGCTGTGGTGGCGCCCGCCATGGCTCCCCTCCATGGACGTTATGCCGCCCACAAGGCCACAACGATGCAGCGGAGGAGCTCCGGCAGGTACTGCCAGCGGCCCCGCGTCAAACACTTCCGATCTCCAAGCTACTACGGTGGTGCTTGCCGTGGCTAATCTCCTCTGGCTATGAGAGGCAAGGGGAAGAAAGAAGAAAGAAGTGAGCAGAGGAGGATCTTCGTTAGAGATAAGATAAGGTTGGGGCAAGCGGTGGGCAGTCTGAAGCAGGCACGTGGCACGTGGAGAAGGAGGCTTATGAGAGAGAAAGATCAACCGGATGATTTTTAACGTTTTCCATTTTGAATACTTCTGTAACTCGAAAAATTCTGAAAAAACAGGACGACGAGGGTAATTTGTATATTAATCTTCTGCAAAAAGAATTGGCATTTGATCACGTTTTGGTGATTTTTAACAAATTTTTTCGTGACTGCACAAGTTTCTATTTTTCAGCAAGATCAAACAACTATCACCCAAGAAGATCCTATAGGCTTTCCTTGGCACAAACACTAATTAAAACACAAAAAACAAAATCATACCAGTAGCATAATTGTGCAAACACACAAGAACAGAAAGCAAAACGCAAAAAAAAGTTATTCATTGGGTTGCCTCCCAACAAGCGCTATAGTATTACGCCCTTAGCTAGGCATAAAGCAAGGATCTAAGTATTGTCATCTTTGGTTCGAGATCCATAAGATGCCCTCATGATTGATTCATAAGGTTGCTTAATTATTGTTCTAGGAAAGTGTTCCATACCCTTCCTCAAAGGAAATTGGAACTTAATATTGCCTTCTTTCATATCAATCGCGGCACCGATAGTGCGTAAAAACGGTCTCCCAAGAATAATTGGACAAGACGGATTGCAATCAATATCAAGATCAATAAAATCTATGGGCACAAAATTCCTATTTGCAAGAATAAGAATATCATTAATTCTTCCCATAGGCTTTTTAATAGTAGAATCCGCCAAGTGCAAATTCAAAGAACATTCTTCTAGATTGGTAAGACCAAGCACATCACATAAAGATTTCGGAATTGTAGAAACACTAGCACCCAAGTCACAAAAAGCAAAACACTCATAATTTTTAATCTTGACTTTGATAGTAGGTTCCCATTCATCATGCAATTTTCTAGGAATTGAAACTTCTAATTCCAAGTTTTCTTCAAAAGCTTTCATCATAGAATCAACAATATGTGTAGTAAACGCTTTATTTTGTTCATAGGCATGGGGTGAATTTATCATGGATTGCAACAAATAAATACAATCACATCAAAGTGCAACAATCATAATTAAAGTCTTTGTAATCCAAAAGAGTGGGCACATCACTAGCTAAAGTTTTGACCTCTCCAAACCACTTTTATCAATTTTCTCAACAAGATTTTCACCCTCCGAAATATTGGGACGCCTTCTACCTAAATTTAACTCTTATCCAGTCCCTTTTTCATCAATCTTAACTTTACTAAACAAGGAATCAATAGAAGAAACACCAATCATTTTAAGATCTTCATCACTTTTACGAAAGAAATCACTAGAAAACGCTTTTTCTAAACATTCTCTTTTAGCTCTAAGAATAGCGGATCTTTTCTTACTTCCATCCATAGAAACATAAAGAGCTTTAATTGATTCATCAACCTTAGGCACAAAAAATTTCATCTTGAGATTTTCCACATCATGAGTAATTCTGTCAACACTTCTAGACAAATCATCAATCTTATTCCGTATTATTATTATAAGATTGATTTCCATAGGAATTACCATAATTATTAGAGGAATTACTAGGAAAAGGCCTAGGATTAAAATTACCTCTATAAGCATTGTTATTGAAATTATTTTGAGAAATAAAATTCACATCTATGCATCACTATTTTGCTCAATCAAAGTAGGCAAAGGCATATCAATAAAATCAATAGGAGAACCCTTACTAGCAACCAATTTCATAAGAGCATCAACTTCTTCACTCAAAGAAGAAATTTCTTCATCCGAACTAACCTTTTTACTAGTAGGAGCTCTTTCGGTATGCCATTGTGAATAATTTGCCATGATATTATCAAGCAATTTGGTGGCTTCACCCAAAGTAATTTCCATAAAAATACCGCCCGTGGTGGAATCTAAAAGATTACAAGAAACAAAATTCAACCCCGCATAAATTTTTTGTATGATCATCCAAAGATTTAACCCATGAGTTGGGAAATTCCTTAGCATCATTTTCATCCTTTCCCAAGATTGTGCAACATGCTCATGTTCAAGTTGTTTGAAATTCATGATCTGGGTTCTAAGGCAAATAATTTTTGCGGGAGGAAAATATTTAGTGATAAAAGCATCTTTGCACTTATTCCAAGAATCAATACTATTCCGAGGCAAAGAAGCGAACCAAATTTTTGCAGAATCACGCAAAGAAAACGGAAATAATTTCATCTTCACCACATCATTGTCCACATTTTTTTTTCTTTTGCAGAGCGCATAATTCCACGAAGGTATTAAGATGGGACGCGACATCCTCATTAGGAGTACCGGAAAATTGATCTTTCATAACAAGATTCAGCAAAGCAGTATTAATATCATAAGACTCCGCACTAGTGGCGGGAGGAGCAATTGGAGTGCCAATAAAATCATTGTTGTTGGTATTTGAGAAATCACATAACTTGGTGTTCTCTTGAGTCATGATGACCACACAACAAGATTGCACTCAAAAACAGATCCGGCAAGAAAACAACGAACGAAAAAGAGAGGCGAATAAAAATGGCAAATTTTTGTGAAGTGGGGGAGAGGAAAATGAGAGGCAAATGGAAAATAATGTAAATTGCAAGGGGCTGAGATTTGTGATTAGGAACCTGGTATATGTTGAAGATCATCCCCGGCAATGGCGCCAGAAATTCCTTTTGATGTCGCTTGAAGCTACGTCGGTATTTCCCCAAAGAGGAAGGGATGATGCAGCACAACATCGGTATGTATTTCCCTCCGATATAAAACCAAGGTTATCGAACCAGTAGGAGAACCAATCAACACAACGTAAACAGCCCCTGCACACAGATAACAAATCCTCGCAACCCGACGTGTTATATGGGTCGTCAATCCCTTCCGGGGTACGGCGCCTCAAGATAGGCAAACAGATGTGAGGTAAATTGTAGTAGATTGATAGATCGAACGCCAAATAAATTAAATAGAAGTAAAACACATCGAGGTATTTTTTTATTTTTGGTTTAATAGATCTGAAAACAAATGCAAAGAAAAAGTAGATCACAAAGGCAAATATATGAGAAATAATACACGGGGGCCGTAGGTTTCATAGTGGTTTCTCTCGAGAAAAATAGCAAACGCTAGGTAAAAAAATTACTGTTGGGAAATTGATAGAACTTCGAATAATCATGACGGTATCCAGGCAATGATCATTATATAGGCATCACGTCCAAGATTAGTAGACCGACTCCTGCCTGCATCTACTACTATTACTCCACACATCGACCGCTATCCAGCATGCATCTAGTGTATTAAGTTCATGGAGAAATGGAGTAATGCAATAAGAACGATGACATGATGTAGACAAGATCTACCTATGTAGAGATACACCCCATCGTTTTATCCTTAGTAGCAACGATACATACATGTCGGTTCCCCTTCTGTCACTGGGATCAAGCACTGTAAGATCGAACCCACTACAAAGCACCTCTTCCGATTGCAAGATAAATAGATCAAGTTGGCCAAACAAAACCCCAAATATCAGAGAAGAAATACGAGGCTATAAGAGATCATGCATGTAAGAGATCAAAGAAACTCAAATAACTTTCATGGATATAAAAAGATATAACTGATCATAAACTCAAGGTTCATCAGATCCCAACAAACACACCGCAAAAGAGTTACATCATATGGAGCTCCAAGAGACCATTGTATTGAGAATTCAACGAGAGAGAGGAAGCCATCTAGCTACTAACTATGGACCCCGAAGGTCTACAAAGAACTACTCATGCATCATCGGAGAGGCACCAATGGAGGTGGTGAACCCCATCCAAGATGGTGTCTAGATTGGATCTGGTGGTTCTGAACTCTGCGATGGCTGGATGAATATTTCGTCGACTCCCCTAGGGTTTTGGGAATATTGGGGTATTTATAGAGCAAAGAGGTGATCCGGGGGGGCACCCGAGGTGGGCACAACCCACCAAGGCGCGCCTGGGCCTCCTGGCGCGCCTTAGTGGGTTCTTCCCTCCTCGGGACACCCTCTAGGCGCAGCCAGGGCCCATTATGTTCCTTCTGGTCCAAAAAAAATCTCTGTGAAGTTTCGTTGCATTTGGACTTCGTCTGATATTGATTTCCTGCGATATAAAAAACATGCAGAAAACAACAACTGGCAGTTGGCACTATGTCAATAGGTTAGTACCAAAAAATGATATAAAATGACTATAAAATGATTATAAAACATCCAAGATTGATAATATAACAGCATGGAACAATCAAAATTATAGATACGTTGGAGACGTATCACTAACTTATTAGTCAAATTGCTTGCAAGGCTTCTCGTGATGTGCATTACCGAGAGGGCCCAGAGATACCCCTCCGATACTCAGAGTGACCAATCCTAATCTTGATCTATGCCAACCCAACAAACAACTTCGGAGATACCTGTAGAGCATCTTTATAATCACCCAGTTACGTTGTGATGTTTGATAGCACACAAGGTATTCCTTCGGTATTCGGGAGTTGCATAATCTCATAGTCAAAGGAAAATTTATAAGTCATGAACAAAGCATTAGCAATAAAACTTAACGATCATTATGCTAAGCTAATGGGTGGGTCTTGTCCATCACATCATTCTCCTAATGATGTGATCCCGTTCATCAAATGACAACACATGTCTATGGTTAGGAAACTTAACCATCTTCGATTAACAAGCTAGTCTAGTAGAGGATTACTAGGGACACTGTGTTTTCTCTATGTATCCACACATGTATCAAATTTCCGGTTAATACAATTCTAGCATGAATAATAAACATTTATCATGAAATAAGGAAATATAAATAACAACTTTATTATTGCCTCTAGGGCATATTTCCTTCAGTCTCCCACTTGCACTAGAGTCAATAATCTAGATTACATTGTAACGATTCTAACACCCATGGAGTCTTGGTGCTGATCATGTTTTGTTCGTGGAAGAGGCTTAGTCAACGGGTCTGCCACATTCAGATCCGTATGTATTTTGCAAATCTCTATGTATCCCTCCTTGACTTGATCACGGATGGAATTGAACCGTCTCTGGATGTGTTTGGTTCTTTTGTGAAATCTGGATTCCTTCGCCAAGGCAATTGCTCCAATATTGTCACAAAAGATTTTTATTGGACCCGATGCACTAGGTATTACACCTAGATCAGATATGAACTACTTCATCCAGACTCCTTCATTTGCTGCTTCCGAAGCAGCTATGTACTCCGCTTCACACGTAAATCCTGCCACGACGCTTTGCTTGGAACTGCACCAACTGACAGCTCCACCATTCAATATAAATATGTATCCGGTTTGTGACTTAGAGTCATCCGGATTAGTGTCAAAGCTAGCATCAATGTAACCATTTACGACGAGCTCTTTGTCACCTCCATAAACGAGAAACATATCCTTAGTCCTTTTCAGGTATTTCAGGATGTTCTTGACCGTTGTCCAGTGATCCACTCCTGGATTACTTTGGTACCTCCCTGCTAGACTTATAACAAGGCACACATCAGGTTTGGTACACATCATTGCATACATGATAGAACCTATGGCTGAGGCATAGGGAATGACTTTCATTTTCTCTCTATCTTCTGCAGTGGTCGGGCATTGAGTCTGACTCAACTTCGCACCTTGTAACACAGGCAAGAACCCTTTCTTTGACTGATCCATTTTGAACTTCTTCAAAACTTTATCAAGGTATGTGCTTTGTGAAAGTCCAATTAAGGGTCTTGATCTATCTGTATAGATCTTGATGCCCAATATATAAGCTGCTCCACCGAGGTCTTTCATTGAAATACTCTTATTCAAGTATCCTTTTATGCTATCCAGAAATTTTATATCATTTCCAATCAACAATATGTCATCCACATATAATATTAGAAATGCTACAAAGCTCTCACTCACTTTCTTGTAAATAGAGGCTTCTCCAAAAGTTTGTATAAAACCATATGCTTTGATCACCTCATCAAAGCGTATATTCCAACTCCGAGATGCTTGCACCAGTCCATAAATGGATCGCTGGAGCTAGCACACTTTGTTAGCACCTTTAGGATCGACAAAACCTTCTGGTTGCATCATATACAACTCCTCATTAAGAAATCCATTAAGGAATGCATTTTCGATGTCCATTTGCCAGATTTCAAAAAATGCAGCAATTGCTAACATGATTCGGACAGACTTAAGCATCGCTACGGGTGAGAAGGTCTCACCGTAGTCAACTCCTTGAACTTGTCAAAAACCTTTCGCAACAAGTCGAGCTTTCTAGACAGTAACATTACCATCAGCGTCAGTCTTCTTCTTGAAGATCCATTTATTCTCTATGGCTTGCCGATCATCGGGGAAGTCAACCAAATTCCATACTTTGTTCTCATACATGGATCCCATCTCAGATTTCATGGCCTCAAGCCATTTCGCGGAATCTGGGCTCATCATCTCTTCCTCATAGTTCATAGATTCGTCATGGTCTAGTAACATGACTTCTAGAACAGGATTACCGTACCACTCTGGTGTGGAACATGCTCTGGTTGACCTACGAGGTTCGGTAGTAACTTGATCCGAAGTTTCATGATCATTATTGATACGTCTCCAACGTATCTACTTTTCCTAATGCTTTTCCTCTTGTTTTGGACTCTAATATGCATGATTTTAATGAAACTAACCCCGGACTGATGTTGTTTTCAGCAGAACTACCATGGTGTTGTTTTTGCGCAGAAATAAAAGTTCTCGGAATGGAACGAAACTTTGCGAGGAATTTTTATACAATATATAAGAATTTCTGGAGCCAAGACCTATCGGAGAGGGGCCCCTGGCTGGGCACAACCCACCAGGGTGCGCCCCCCTCTCCTGGCACACCCAGGTGGGTTGTCCCCACCTGCTGGCCCCGCAGACCCTGAAATCGACGCTATAAAATCCTATTTTTCCAGAAAAAAATCAGGGAGAAAGAATTATCACGATCCACGAGACGGAGCCACCGTCACCTCCTGTTCTTCATCGGGAGGCCAGATCTGGAGTCCGTTCGGGGCTCCGGAGAGGGGGATCTTCGTTCTTCATCATCACCAACCCTTCTCCGTCGCCAATTCCATGATGCTCCCCACGGGGAGTGAGTAATTCCTTCGTAGGCTCACTGGTCGGTGAGGAGTTGGATGATATTCATCATGTAATCGAGTTAGTTTTGTTAGGGCTTGATCCCTAGTATCCATTATGTTCTTAGATTGATGTTGCTATGAATTTGTTATGCTTAATGCCTGTCACTTTGGGCCTGGGTGCCATGAACTCGTATCTGAAATGTTTAAGTTATCATCATTATATCCATGTTTTAGATCCTATCTTGCAAGTTATAGTCACCTACTACGTGTTATGATCCGGCAACCCCGGAGTGACAATAGTCAGGACCTCTCCTGGTGATGACCGTAGTTTGAGGAGTTCATGTATTCACTATGTGTTAATGCTTTGTTCGGGTTCTCTATTAAAAGGAGGCCTTAATATCCCTTAGTTTCCAATATGGACCCCGCTGCCACGGGAGGGTAGGACAAAAGATGTCCTACAAGTTCTTTCCATAAGCACGTACGACTATTTACATAATACATGCCTACATTATATTGACGAATGGAGCTAGTGTCGTATCGCCCTAGGTTATAACTGTCTCCTGATGAATATTATCCAAGAAGTCACCGATCCAATGCCTACGAATTTATCTTATATTGTTTCTGCTAAGTCACTACTACTATCATCAATGTTACACTTGCTACAAAATTACTGCTATCAGTGTTACCGTTACAGTTGATGTTGTTACTATTATCAAAACTATCATACTACTTTGCTATTGATCACGTTGCTGCAGATAATTAATCTCCAGGTGTGGTTGAATTGACAACTCAGCTGCTAATACCTTCAAATATTCTTTGGCTCCCCTTGTGTCGAATCTATAAATTTGGGTTGAATACTCTACCCTCGAAAACTGTTGCGATCCCCAATACTTGTGGGTTATCAAGATCTTTTTATGGTGCCGTTGCCGGGGAGCATAGCTATATTTGTTAAGTCACTTAGGATTATTATCAATTTATCACTATCAAGAATCTAAAGGATCCTAATACTAAGATTTATCCCTCAAAGACGAGGGGAGGTAAGGAACTGTCATCCAGTTCTGCTTTAGATTCACCTTCTGTTATGAGTAAACTTGCAACACCACCACATGCTATCAATTCTAACATGTCGCAAGTTATTGATGATGCTACTTCTACTTTGAATGATGCTTATGATGATGCTAGTACCTTGCATAATGATGATGTGCCACTTGGTGAATTTCTTGATGAACAAATTGCTAGAGTAATACAACATGATGTTGTTGAATCTGATGATGAGCTTGAAACTGGAACTCCTGAAACACCTGCTAGAACTAGCCTTCCTAGATATGAATTACCTAAGGTACCAGAAGGTTATGTTATGAATGAGGAGACAACTAGAGATATTCTTGCTTGTAGGGATAGAGATGATCTAGAGAAATTATTATGCAAGTATAAAGAAAAATTTCTGAATGCTAGAATGAAATGTGATCCTAAGTTTGCTACTTCACCTATCTTTATTGTTGATAAGGATTATGAATTCTCTGTCGACCCAGAGTTAATTACTTTGGTTGAATCTAATCCTTTCAATGGTTATGAAACTGAAACTGTTGTGGCACATCTTACTAAGTTGAATGATATAGCCACCCTTTTTACTCATGATGAGAAAACTCGCTATTACTTTATTCTCAAATTATTTCGTTTCTCATTAAAGGGTGATGCTAAAGCTTGGTACAATACTCTTGCTCCTGGTTGTGTGTGTAGTCCCCAGGATATGATTTATTACTTCTCTGAAAAATATTTTCTTGCTCATAAGAAACAAGCTGCCTTACAGGAAATATTTAACTTTGTGCAAATTAAAGAAGAGAGTCTCCCACAAGCTTGGGGGAGGCTTTGCCAATTACTTAATGCTTTGCCTGATCATCCTCTTAAGAAAAATGAAATACTTGATATCTTCTATAATGGACTAACCGATGCTTCTAGGGACTTCCTAGATAGTTGTGTTGGTTGTGTTTTCAGGGAACGAACTGTTGGACAAGCTGAAGAATTATTGAATAACATATTGAAAAATTATGATGATTGGACTTTTCCTGAACCACTGGCTAAACCCACTCCAAAGAACAGGGGTATATTATATCTCAGTCCTGAAGATATGCAAGAGGCAAAGAATTCTATGAAGGAAAAAGGTATTAAAGCTGAGGATGTTAAAATTTTACCTCCTATTGAAGAAATACATGGGCTTAATACACCACCACTTCCTAAGGTGGTAGAGGTAAATTCTTTAATGAAATTCAATGATAATGACAATCCTCACAATATGCATCCTAGTCAATGCCTTTATGAGTTTCAAAACTACATTAGAAAACAAGATCACTTCAATGCAAATGTTATGAAACAATTGAAATATAATTCTGATATGATTACTCGCTTGAGTGACTTGTTATTTAGAATATCAAATGATGTTAGAGGTGTTGGAAAACATGCTTCTGTGGTACAAACCCAGTTAGAACAAGTTGCTAAATCACAAAGATAATTACTTGATGAAATGAATAACAATACACATGACTTTGCTGTTAGAGTTGCAACTAGAGGAGGTAAAATGACTCAGGAACCACTTTATCATGAGGGACACCCAAAAAGAATTGAACAAGAATCACAAAGAAACAACACCACTGCACCTAGTCCTTCTAAAAAGAAAAAGAAGAAGAAAAATGATAGGACTTCGCATGCTTCTAGTGAACCTGAAATAGAGAAACCTCCTGATAATGATAATGAAACTTATATCTCTGGTGCCAAAACTCAGTCTGGTAATGAAGATCCACCTAGTGATAATGAAAAAGATAATTTTCATGTTCATGAAGATGCTCAACCAAATGAAAAAGGACTAGATAATGATTTTAAAATAGAACCACATGTTGATCTAGATAACCCACAACCTAAGAATAAAAGGTATGATAAAAGAGACTTTGTGGCTAGAAAAAACGGTAAAGAAAGAGAACCGTGGGTTAAAAAACCAATGCCTTTTCCAACCAAGTCAACTAAAAAAAGATGATGAAGAATTTGAATGCGTTGTTGAAATGTTGGGGCCAGTATTTTTGCGTACTCGCTTGACTGATATCTTGAAAATGCCTCCTTATGCAAAGTATATTAAAGACATCATCACTAATAAGAGAAAAATACCAGAAGCTGAAATATCCACTATGCTTGCTAATTATACTTTTAAGGATGGAGTACCTACAAAACTTGGAGATCCGGGAATACCAACTATACCTTGCTCTATCAAAAATAATTATGTGAAAACGGCTTTGTGTGATTTAGGAGCTGGTGTTAGTGTTATGCCTTTATCTTTATATAAAAGACTTGACTTGAATAAACTCACACCTATTGAAATATCTTTACAAATGGTTGACAAATCAACTACCATACCTATCGATATCTGTGAGGATGTGCCCGTTGTTGTTGCTAATGTTACTATTTTGACTGACTTTGTTATACTTGAGATGCCCGAGGACGGCAACATGTCAATTATCCTCGGTAGACCCTTCTTGAATACTGCAGGGGCTGTTATTGATTGCAATAAAAGCAAGGTCACTTTTCATATTAACGGTAATGAGCATACGGTGCACTTTCCGAATAAACAATTCCAAGTGAATGGTATTAATGTTATTGAAAAATCTCCGACAATCACTATTGGAAGTTTCCAAATACCTCTACCTACTGTAAAAAAGAAATATGAAATGCTTATGGTTGGGGACATTCATATCCCCATTGAGGTAACTTAGTGATTTACGAAAGTTCTTCGGTTTCATGCTAATCGAAGGTGGTTGTTAATAAGACCTGATCAACCTTATTAATGAATCATTTTTGAGCAGTACGAAGTTGATGAATTTAGTAAGCACTACCTTCTGCCCTTACTTTTTGTTTTCTGTTTTTATTAGTTAAATAAAATAAAATGCCATGTTTTGTCTCTTTTCTGAATTTCCCGTGCAATAAAATAATGACCCAAAAATAAAAGTTCTCAGAATGCCATGAAAATTTAATACGATTTTTTCTGAATATTTCTGAATTTCTGGTGCAAATAATATGAGAGGGAGGTGCACCAGGTGGGCACAACCCACCTGGGCGCGCCAAGACCCCAAGGCGCGCCCTGGTGGGTTGTGGTCCCCACGTGGGCCCCCTCACTTACCTCTTCATCCCACATCATCACTTACCTCCAGAAAAAATCTCCATTACTCTCTCTCCCGTGTTCTTGCTCTCAAACCCATGGATTTTGATCTCTTTGCTTGAAGCTCCATTTCCGAAACTGTTTTGGGGTATTGTTGCTTGGTATGTGACTCCACCGTTTGTCCAATTAGTTGTTGTTTTAGTGGTTTATATTTTGAATAATTAGCTACTCTTGGTGCTGTTGTAGATGAGCTTGCATGTTGAATTCTTAGAGTTCTAAGTAGTTTGAATGCTTGTTATGGCCTCTATGTATCCCTATGAGTAGTTGCTATCAATTTAATAAAGTTTTGTTGACAAATTTTTGTCACCCAAAAATTTTCAGAAAATTCTACGCGGACATGATGAACCTATTTGGAAGGAGCTCTTCGAGGAGACGGTCCTCGGGGGCATCTTCTAGTGACAGTTCTGCTCGCTGGTCTTGATGTAGAACCAAGTGAAAGTTCCACACGAGATGCCGCCAACAAAAGATGCTTATGGCCTTGCGATGAATATATGATGCATGTGGGCATTAAGGAGGAATTTGAGCAATATGTTCACAATGCCTGTGTCGGGGAAGTTGGTCGTGACCCACGAACACCTATGGGACCTGGCGGACCGAGTCCCTTGTGGTTCGATGGGGGGCGGAGATTGCACGAAGAGCAGATCGAGGCGATGCACACGAGCAGTTTACCCAGCTTCGGAGCTCTCCGGAGAGATAATACTCCTACTGCTGCTTGGTTGATTGTATTGTGTTCTTGCTAGGGAGCAATGAGAGCTACAAAACCTAGCTTGAGTGTCTCTGGTCTCGAATGAGTCGAATCCTAACTGAGCCGAACCGAACCCTTTCTACGTTGCACATGGGCCTCCTTTTATAGGCTCAAGGGGTCACCACAGGTGGCGACGTAGATGAGGGCAAAAATGGGAAAAAGAGTTGCGGTTGGTGCAACTACTTGGTACAGTGCAATCTACCTAACTCTGACGGCAAGGGACAAAGGCATTAAATGCCCGTCCATATCGCCTAAACAGTGCAAAAGGGACCGTCAGGAGCGCCACCGTTCGCCACGATGGCCTTCTTGTCAGCGCCGCTTATCGCTGCTCTCTGCTGGCTGCACAGCCCCTTGACACGCGCGGCAGAATAGCCCCACAATGGCGACACGTTGGCCGATGAGCTGGGCGGAGATGAAGAGGTTGCTGCCGCGGCAAGCGCCTTTGCATGCTGTGAACCCTTTGTCGCACTCGGAAGCTTGTCGCTCATCGAGCCTTCCCGCAAGCTCCTCTTGCCGGGGTCTTGTTTTCTGCGTGCTTTGAGTGGCCTTCCCGGCAAGCTCCTCTTGCCGGGGCCTTGTCTCCTTGACAAGGATACTTTGTTCTTGAATGGCTCCAAAGGAGCCGCGGAGGACCTTGGCGGTCACTAGGCAAGCCCTGCCGCGGGGTGCTGCAACTGCCCGTGCACGAGTTCGGGATACTAGGGTACCCCTACTCTAGTACACCAACAGGAGCCCCCGGGCCTGGGCCACACATGACGCCGAGCTCTGTTGGGCCAGGCCCAAAACAGTGCGCGGGCACGCGCGGCCTAGATCGCGCAGTTACTCGCTCCGGACCCACCACGTTCCCCATGAACAGCACGCGTCGACTGCGGCGTCGTGGGGAGAGATCGTGGGGGTTTCTTTAATTGGAAAAGCGGAACGTCCGCCCCCTCTCCCTCCTTATAAGCAGGGGAAACAGGGGCAGGACGCCCACCTCGCCATCGCTGTCACATCTCAAAACCACCGCCGCCCCCTTCTTCTCAAGTCCGAAGAGCGGCGCTCCGCTTCCCATTGCCACCGGGCGCCATCAATGCCGTCGGACTCCTCCACTACCTCCGCCATGGCTCAAAGCCGACAAGGGAAGGGCGTGAAGTCGGCGAGGCGCAGCGGCTCATGGCCTTCTGAAAGGAGCGGGCCACCTTCGACCCCAGCTCGGCGAAGGAGCCGAGGAGGCTACTACCTCTTACGGTCGACGGAAACGCGCAGCGCACCAGCAAGACGAGGGTGATCTCCGCCGCCGCATCCGAGAAGGTTTCTGTCGGGTATCCCTTCTTCGCGCTCTTCTTCTACTGCGGGCTCTGCCCGCCCTTTTCTGAATTCTTTTGTGACATCATGAACACCTACGGTCTTCGCCTCCTTGATTTCACCCCCAACGCTGTCCTGACCATGGCAGTTTTCGCACACCTTTGCGAAAACTTTGTCGGAGTCCACCCAAACGTAGCCCTCTTCCGCCACTTCTTCATGCCCCACGTTGAGAGAGGAGAGCTGATTGCCGGAGGGATTGCTTGGATCTCCAGGATCGGCAAGAAAGAAGCTTATCTGGAAGGAGAGCTCCGTAGCAAGTGGGAGGAGTGGAGAGCCGATTGGTGTTGGATCATCGAGGAGAACCCGCAGCCCTTCACTGCCCAGCACCAAACTCCCATAGTGCGCGGCAACGATTGGAGTAACTTGGCACCGGAGGATGCTAGGTTGAAGATTGCCGTGACCCGGATCTTGCGCCTCAGGCACGCCGGACTCACCGTAGGCGCTGTTGGCGCGGATTTTCTTCGACGCCGCATTGCGCCCTTGCAAGAGAGGAGGAGGCCTGCTTGGGAGTTCCAAAACGCGGCGGACATCATGAGGCTGCGCCCGGGCCTCAACTGGAATTTCACTGTCTTGGAGCTGGATGCGATGCTGCTAGAGTTGTTCAAGCACGACCCGATCACCCCGAGTGGTTCATGTTGCCGAGGGGGGTAGTTCCTTTGTGCAACAACTCTTCGCTTGAACGCATCCGCGCGATGATGCCGTTGTGCGATTCCCATGGGATCGCTCCAACTTGGCAAGAGCCCGCCGACGACGTCGTGCAGCAGTTCTTCGACAGCTTGGAAGAAGTGCCGATCCGCGCCGACGAAAGCGAAGTGGCTCACCAGCGACACCACCGACGCCGAAGCTGCAGCGACGCCACCAGGCTGAGGAGGCGGCGGAAGCTGCCGCCGCTGGTGAATTTGGGTTCACTATGGAGGCGGAGGCAGCAGAGGCGGCAAGCCTTGCCGACCGAGAGGAGCTTGCCGGCGCGGAGGAGCAGGCCGAGCCTCGGCTGAGCCGAGCGAGCTGCCGGGCGCCCCCCCACCTTCGTAGCTTGCGCGGGAGGAGCCCGCAGCTCCACCAAGAAGCCTCCATAAGACCGGGAAGTGGCGGGCGGCAGACGGGCCACTGCCGTCTCGTCGCCATGCACGCTTCCACCGCGACAAGCTCTATTGCCGCGGGAGCGCCTCACGCCACCACAACAACTGGAGCGGGGCCTTCCAGGACCACGGCTCCCGCACCCGCCAAGCATCCGAGGGAGCCTACTCTTCCAGCTCGTCGCACCGGAGGCGGAGCGGAATTCGACTTCTCCGCTCTCAGCTCCGAGGAGGAAGAAGAGTAAGATCTTGTCACTGTACTTGTAATTCTTCAATTTGCTGCTTTGTCTTGTATCTGATTTGCTTCATTCTGAACTCTTTCCTTTTTCAGGACGCTGGCTCAGAGAGCATCGAAGAGAGCCAAGACCCCGGTGGTTGTCATCGAAGACGATCCCCCCGTGGCGACAGGAAGCGCATCTGAGACCCCCTTGCCGGACCCGGCAACCCTTCCTCAGAGCAGCCCCCAGCGTAAGTATTTGGTTTATTTCTTACGGTTAGGTGTGCATGCGTGCTCCTTCTTCACTGATATCTGACTTGTTGATTTGTGTAGGAGCAGAGCAGCCTCATCAGGAGGGCCTGGAAGTCGCTCCCGAAATTCCGTCTGCTTCAACTCGCTGCCAAGGGAGAATTCTCCGGCAAGGGAGCGCTCTCCGGCAAGGGAGGCCTCTCCGACAAGGGGCAGCGCCGACGACCCTCCGGTGGTGGAGACCGCGGATACAGATCCCATTGCAGGTAATCTTCTTACTTGAAAATTTCCCTTGGGTTCTTTTTCTTCTGTTTTTCTTTTTGAACATTTGCTTGACTGTTCTTTCTTTTTCTGATCGTCAGATCCATCTGCCGGAGAGCCGATGGAGACTGAGGTTGCCGGTGAGGAGGACGCGCGCGGCAACAATGACGACGCCGCCAACATGGAGGAGGAGGCCGGCGCCGATGGGTCCGCCGGCGAGGAGGCCGCCAAGGCTGCTGCCGCAAAGGCTGGGGAAGGGTCTGGTGATCGTACTGACAACCCTGAGGCTGCAGGAGCGCCAGGCGCTACACCGACCGCCGATCCCTCCGCCACCGATGCAGCATCAGGCTCCGAAGAGCCCCAGCCCGGCGCCTATCTGAAGGCCGGCGACGGTGTCTTCATCAAGCTCCCATGGGCGTCGAGCTCCAGGGCGCCGGTCGAGGGAGAGACCTTCGATGAAGAGCTGCTCGCCTCCGCCGGGCTGTCGCTGGTTGATGCGCCAAGCAGCAGCAGTGGCGAGTCTGAGGAGGAGCAGCTGCTGAAGAAGCTGCTGTCGCTCTACCGCGCCCGACAAGCTAAGCTGGAGTCCCGGGAAGCACTTGTCGCAAGGGCGGGAGCAGACATGGAGAAACGCGCAGAAGAGCTCCGGGGAGCCAATCAAGAAGCTCTCCGGGATGTAGCAGAAGCGCGGGAGCAACTCTCCGAAGAGCGCACGGCCTTCATTCTTGAGAAGGCCGAGGTCGAGGAGCAGCAAAGGCTTGCGGCTGAGAAGCTGTCTGCGCAAGAAGGCGAGCTGGCGCAGCGGAAGATCAACCTCGACAGCTATGAGGAAGATCTTGCCGCGCGCGAGCAATCAATTGGCGGAGCACTCAAGGAAGCAAAGGACGCCGCCGCAGCTGCCGAGGCCGCCAAGAAGGAACTCGAGACGAGGTGGCCGGCCGAGGCCACCCTCGTAAGAGCGCGAAGAGCTCAACGCGCTGAAGCATGAGCGCGAGAAGGACGCCTACACTCTTGGCGAGTTGCAGGCCGTCTCGCTGAGAGGATCAAAAACTCGGCGCCGCCAAGGACTCCAAGGCAGATCTTGAGCTGGTGACCACCTTGATGGAGACGCTGGGCGGCGCCAAGGAGCGGGAAGCGGTCTGTTGGAAAAGATCAAGGCCAACGAGGAGTTGCTGGCGAATGCCACGACCGCCCATAACACCTTCAAAGAGAATGTGATGCACTGGACCGAGGGTCTTGTGGATACAGCCGCCGCCATCGACAAGGAGCTGATGGAGCTGGGTATGGTGGTCTCGGGTACTCCACCGACGAGCATCTCCAACCCAGCGCCAAACTCAGCCTGTTCTTCAAGGGCGTGGTGGCGGCTCTCCAAATGCTCCGGAAGAAATCCCAAAGCAAGCGGCCGACGAGTCGCGCCAAATCTGTGCAAGGGCTCTTCGAAGGTCTTGATGAAGGTGGCCTTCCATATCTGAGCGTTAGCTTTGCCAACGTCCTCAAGTCCTTGTCGCCGACTGCTGACGTTGAAGCGCTCAAGGCCCTTGTCGCACCCATTGTGGACAGGGTGAGCGGGGTCAAGAGGGTCGATGGCGACCGCGTAGACTAGGCCGCCAGATTTATCTTTCCTTTGTCGCTGTTGATCATGTTTAGGAGAACAATTTATTAGATCTGCGACAAGTTATTTTTGTAATATACTCTATCTTAGGCAACGATTGCAATGTTATTTCCTTTACTTGATTCCTTCCTTTGTATGTTTGTGCCCTACGCTTTTAGGGGACTTGTTGGCGCTGAGCACCTTTGTCGCGATCATTGAGTCTTGAACGTCGGAGCTTCTTTGGCGATGCCGCTTCGACAAACAACCTTGTCGCAACTAGTTGCAGCACACTTAAGTTGTTGAGCGGACTCGAAACAAAGTAAGGGCGCAAACTAGCTACGAGTTGGTTCCTCCGCGCACAGGTTTTCCATACAAAGTACTATCGTTCGAGGAAGATAACTTAAAAATTTAAAACTGATTGCTCAAACTTTAGCAACTTAGCTTTTCTCGTCGTTTGCTTCCGGTAAGGCTAAACTTTCTCGGCGACGCTTGGTCCACACCATTATCTTCTCCTCCCCCGGCTAACTTGTGGGCGAAGGAACCTTCCTTTCTTTTGAGAAGAAAGAAGAGAAAATAAAGTTATGGAGCCTTGTGGCTCGTTATTGCTTACCGGGTGTGGATACTGCACAAAATGTCAGATAAAACATGCAAAATGATGATGAAAGCATGAAGTTGACAATTTGCGCGCAACACATGAGCTTTACTGATGCACGGGGTCTGCGCCCAGCTTTGTACAAAGGATTACATGCAACATCGGCAAGACTTGTACAAAAGGTGGTTGCGGAACGGGTTCCGCAATCGCGCCTCTATGGGTAAAACTTACGAAGATGCTCTATGTTCCAGGAGTTGCTCACCGAACGCCATCTTCGATCTCAAAGCGGACAGCGCCGGGCCTAGTGACTCGTTTCACCCGATAAGGGCCTTCCCACTTTAGGCGTCAACTTGTTGGAATTCTTGGCGGATTGAGCGCTACCAAGAACAAGGTCGCCTTCCTCGAAGCTTCGGCACTAACTGCGGCTGTGGTAGCGGCGCAAAGCTTGTTTAATAACGAGCAGCTCGTCTGGCAGCACTCAAGACGATCCTCCTCAAGGAGCAGCGCATCATCTCGCCGCAGCTGCTCTTGCTCAAGCTCATCATAGCGAGCACTCGAGGTGACCCGTATCACGAGTTCCGTGGGGAGAACAGCCTCGCTCCATAGACTAGAGCGAAGGTGTCGGCGGTGGCTCGATTTGGTGTCGTCTGATCGACCAAAGAACCACCGGCAGCTCCTCAATCTAGTTTCTTCCGCACTTGTGCAGCCTGTCAAAAGTTCTGGTCTTGAGCCCTCGCAGCACTTCAGCATTTGCCCTCTCCGCTTGACCGTTGCTTCTCGGATGAGCAACAGAAGCGAAGCAGACCTTGGCGCCAAGGTCTTGGACGTACTGCATGAAGGTGCGGCTCGTAAATTGAGTGTCGTTGTCGGTGATGATCCGGTTAGGAATCCCAAAACGGCAAACAATTGACCTGAAGAACTTGACCACCGACCGTGTCTTTGTCACCTTCCTCATCGCTTCCACTTCCGGCCACTTTGTGAACTTGTCGATTACAGCGTACAAGTACTCAAAGCCCCGACAACTTCGGGAAAGGGGCCGAGGATGTCGAGCCCCGCACCGAAAATGGCCGGATAAAGGGATCGTCCGGAGAGCTTGAGCTGGCTGGTGTATCTGCTTAGAATGGAACCGCACGCTTCACACTTGGTTACTTGTGCGGTTGCATCTCGGGGTCTTTGTCGGCCGAAGAAACCTTGCCGGAAAGCTTTGTTGGCAAGTGCTCTTGCGCCAATGTGGTGACCACATATGCCTCCGTGTATCTCTGCCAACAGCTTCTGTCCATCTTCCCGGTGAATACAATTCAATTTCACTCCGTTGAGTCTTCTTACATGCACAGCGTCTTTGTCGATTTAACTGGTACATACTTGACTGCCGGGCTACTCTTTCCGCTTCTTCTTGCTCTTCGGGAAGTTCTCTTGTCTGAAGGAAACGGACAATCTGATGTGCCCATGCTGGAGCTTGTGGCTCGACAACAAGGACTAAAGGCACATCTGCTGCTGTGGGAACATCAGCTTCTACGGCAAGAACTTGTGGTTCTGCCGGAGCTTGATGTTCCCCGACAAGCTTGTCGGAGCAAAACTTGTCGGGAGCGTCTGCTTCAACGAAGCAAACCCTAGGGCTTGTCGGAGCAGATGCTCCTCGGCATTTTGGTGTTGAACTTGGGGACCTTCACAAATAAGGCGGCTTCGGGAGCTCGGCCGAAGTAATCACCGAAATCAACTTCCTCTTCTTGTTCTGTCCAGTTGATGGTGTTACAATCGGTTGAGTCGACTTGAGCACAAAAATCCCTGGTTCCACAGGTAACTTGAGTCTGGCGCGACTTTGACAAAGCCATCGGCAATATCATTACGAGCTCTTGGAACATGTTCCATTTGTAGGCCGTCAAAGTGCTCTTCTAGCTTTCTCACTTCATCAACGTAGGCTTCCATCAACGGACTCTGATAATCTTTATTTACTTGGCGGACGACAAGCTGCGAGTCACCCCTGACAATGAGCTTCTTGATCCCAAGGTCTACCGCAATCCTGAGACCGGCAAGCAAACCTTCATACTCTGCAGTATTATTTGTTGCTTGCTCCTTGGGAAAGTGCATTTGGACTATGTACTTGAGGTGCTCTCCGGTGGGTGCGATAAGCAAGACGCAAAGCCCGGCGCTTTGCAGCGAGAAGGCACCGCCAAAGTACATCAGCCACTCTTTATTTGCCTCCTTGACGGGGATGCTCGTCTCAGGAATTTCTTCATCTTGCGTTGGCGTCCATTCTGCTATGAACTCTGCCAATGCTCTCGCTTTGGATAGTTGAAGTGCTTTCAAACTTGAGGCCAAAGCTTGATAGTTCCCAAAGCCCACTCGACAATCCTGCCTGTTGCTTCGGATTTTGCAAGATCCTCTTTAGCGGAAAGCGAGTGACGACTGTTATCTCGTGTGCTTGGAAGTAATGGCGCAGCTTTCTCGAGGCCATGAGGAGGCGAAAAGAAATTTCGCACACCGAATACCTTGACCTAGCCCCTGCGAAGGGAACTAACAAAAGTACACGGCGCTGCACCATCCTTTTCTGAAACTTCTCGCAATCCTGCGCAGATCCGTCCTTGTCGGGACCAGAGCTTGTCAGTGAAGCCTCCTGCTTGTCGCTGAATGCATCTGCCTTGGTTGCCGGCTCATCATCTGCCTCCCTTTCCGCTACTAACGCAGCACTAACAACTTGATTGGTTGCCGCTATATACAGCAGCAACTTCTCTTGTGGCCTAGGTGCGACAAGTATCGGAGTGGAGGACAAGTGCCTCTTTAAGTCCTGCAGCGCAGCCTCCGCTTCGGGAGTCCATTTCATTGGACCTGCCTTTTTCAAAATCTTGAAAAATGGCAGGGCGCGCTCAAGCAGACCTAGAGATAAACCTCTTGAGAGCAGCCACGCAACCGCAAGCCTTCGTACATCCTTGGCGCTTTGGTGCTTCAATCTGCTCAATGGCCTTGATCTTGTCGGGATTGGCCTCAATTCCCCGCCGAGACACGAAGAACCGAGAAGCTTGCGGAAGGGACTCGAACACGCACTTCTCGGGGTTGAGCTTGAGGTTGATCTTGCGCAGATTTGCAAAGGTCTCATCTACATCTTGAACCAGAGTTGCTTTGTCCTTGCTCTTGACCACTATGTCATCCATGTAAGCTTCTACATTTCTGTGCATTTGCGGCTCAAAAGCGTCATGGACTACTCTTGCAAACGTTGACCCAGCATTCTTTAGCCCAAAAGGCATCCGTACAAAGCAGTATGTGCCACATGGGGTGATGAATGCGGTTTTCTCCTCATCCTCTTCCGCCATGAAGATCTGATGATATCTTGAATATGCATCAAGAAATGAAAGCAAATCACATCCAGCCGTGGAGTCAACAATCTGGTCGATCTTGCGGCCAGGAAATGGGTCTTTGGGACAAGCTTTATTAACATCCGTGAAGTCGATACAAAGTCTCCATTTCCCATTTGCCTTGCGCACAACTACCGGATTGGCCAACCACGTGGGATGGAGCACTCCTCGACAAGGCCTGCTGCTTCCAACTTCTTGATTTCTTCGCAATGAACTCTTGGCGCTCCTTTGCACCTTCGACTTTTTGCTTGACGGGCGCGCGCGAGGACAGACAGCTAGGTGGTGCTCAATTACTTTCACAGGAACGCCGGGATGTCGATAGTTGCCATGCAAACACGTCGACATTCGCCGCAGAAAGCAACGAGCGTGCCTTCCTATTTAGGGTCGAGGTGGCACGATGGTGAAGGTACCACCAGTGCCGTCCTCCTTGGCGGGCACCTTCTTGGTCTTGGTGGAGCTGCCATCATCTTCTTGCACTTGCCGGTGGAGCTCGATGGTGCGTCCTCGGCGGTAGCGCAGCACTCAAGAGGTGCGCTTGCGGAGTGGGCATCGAGCTCTTGCGGACTTGGTCTTCTTCTTCCCCAGGAGCTTCAAATGTAAGTGGCTTGCTATCCGTCGCAGCTGCTTGCTTCCCGGTATATCTTGTCGGCGCAGATAAGAGCATCCTTCTTGTCACCGGGGACAGAGATGACGCTTATCGGGCCTGGCATCTTGAGTAGGTTGTATGCAAAATGGGAGGCTGCCATGAACTTGGCGAGTGCTGGTCGGCCAAGTATCCCATTATAAGGCAATGGAAATCAGCAACATCGAGCGTGACCCTCTCGGTCCTGAAGTTTAGCTTCACTGCCAAATGTTACCGCAGCGTGATCTTCCCTTTGGCTTGCTCCTTCCTGGTTGATTCCTTGGAAAGTGCCGCCTCTTGAGCTCGTTGTCGGGGATCTGAAGCTTCGGAGCACGCGGATGAGATCAGGTTTAGGCCGGCCCGCCGTCAACTAACATCTTGGTGACCTTGAGGTTGCGGATAGTTGGTGAGACCAACATCGGCAAGCACCGACGGCGATTATGCGATCGGGTGGTCCTCAATGTCAAAGATGATAGGCGTCTTGGACCACTTGAGCCTCGCGACTCTCACGGATGGTTCTCTTGCATTAACCTCACGCATCCATTGCTTGAGCTGGCGGTGTGAGGTATGCAGAGAAGCACCACCGTCAACGCAGAGGACCTCCGTAGCTTTCTGAAACTCCTGCTCATCAGCTTCATCGTCTTCCATATCTTCATCGTCATCGTCGTCTTCATCCTTGTCGCGGCCGCGGGGAGGTCTGTCTCCTTGCCGCTGCTTGGCCTTGCCGCGGCGTCCTCCCCGGCCGGGTCGCTTCTTGCTCGCTGCCCCAGCACCTTCCTGGGCCTTCTCCTTGTCGCGCCGCTCGTATTCAGCTTTCTGCTGTTCTACAAGCTGCTCGACCTTCTTGCAGCTCTGGAAGTCGTGGCCCTTGGTGCGGTGAATCTTGCAGTACTGTTTGTTGGAGCTGTCCTGCTTGTCGGCGGCCGCCACAGGCTTGCAGTCGGTGCCAGCGGCAACCTCCTTGCCGGAGCCACCAACTTTGGCTTTCTTGGCGCCACCTCCGTTGCCGGACTGCTCGACAACTAGTACCTCTTTGCTCTTCTTCCTTCGGTTTTTCCGCCGCCGACTCTTCTTCCCCGGGGCGGTCTCCTCACTGTCAGATCCTGCTTCTGCATTCTCTCCTGGGAGTCTTCTTCCTTCCTCAGCACGTGCACACTTGTCGGCCAAGGCATACAGCTCACTGACGTCCTTGACTTTGCACATCGCCATCTCTTCCCTCATCCTGCGGTTCCGCACGTTTTGATGAAACGACCGATCACACAAGGCGGGGTGGACATCCGGGATGTTGTAGTGCATGCGGCTGAATCTCCGAATGAACTTGCGCAGGACTCTCCTCCTTCAGGCGGCGCGATGAAGGTCGCTCTCTTGGCCATGAGGCTTGTGGCCGCCTATGAAGGCGCCGACAAACTGATGGCATAGATCTGCCCAAGAGGATATGGAGCTGTCCGGCAAGTGCATGAGCCAAGATCTAACATTGGGCTTGAGTACCAGCGGGAAGTAGTTGGCGAGGATCTTGTCGTCTCGTCCCCCTGCAGCCTGCACCGTGATGGTGTAGATGCTGAGGAACTCCGATGGATGCGTCCTGCCATCATACTTCTCTGGCACATCTTGCTTGAAATTTTTCTTGTCGGGCCACTGGACTTGCCGCAGCTCACGAGTGAACGCAGGGCAACCTACCGCGTACGGCAAGTCACCTGGTTCCCCTGGTGCATGCTCGTCAACAGAGGGCCCAGCGTGCTTGTCGGATTGACGCCGCGCTTCTCTTCGGCGCTCGATGCGGGTTCGAGCGTCTTCTTGTTGCCGTTCTTGAAGAACTTGGCGCTGATCACGGCGAGCTCGTGGGTATGACGATGCGGTGGAGTCGCTGTCGAGGTGGATCCGACGAGTCGGCGATCTTGGCCTTCGGGATGGAGAGTGCATGGTGGTTGCACCCCCACAGGTCTCGTCGCCACCGGCTCTTGCCTTGTCGTCTCGCCGCCGCAGCGATGTGCTTGGTTGCCGCGGAACATCGCCGTTGGCAAAGCCGATGAGACTTTGAATGGTGGCCCTCCATTCGTCGACCTTGTCAGCCGTTGGAGGGTAATCCAGGAGCAGTTGAGCCCGCGCCAAAGCTTCCGCTTGAGTGGTGGGCGGTAATGGCGAACGGTGCAAGGAGCGGGATGTGCTCGGACTTCTAAATACATTAGAAGGAGCAGTATCCCGTCCAGGTGACCGTGCCCCGCTCGCACCAGCTTGTTGACGCGTGAGCTGCTCTTGAGCGTCTCTGGATCCACCAGCTCGATCCTGGCCCAACGAACGTATGGCGCTGCGAGCACCATGATGCTGTCGGTCTCGCGCCTCTGAGATGGACGCGATGCGTATCCGGACGCCGAGGTCTGCCCGCCTTGTCCTTGGACTTGGCAGCGTCGTGGCTCCCTCGACGACGCCCGTTCCTCCGCCAGGCGTCTTCCCCACCACTCGTCAGCTCCGGTGGTGGTGGGTTTGACGCGACGGCTCTGCTGCCGCCGAAGCCTTCTTCTTCGGTGGCATGTTGATGAAGATGATGAAGATGTTGCTCGTGTGAACGCCGGATCAGGTTCACGCAGCCTCGACGCCCCCTACCTGGCGCGCCAAAGATGTCGGGGAAGCTGGTCGTGACCCACGAACACCTATGGGACCTGGCGGACCGAGTCCCTTGTGGTTCGATGGGGGGCGGAGATTGCACGAAGAGCAGATCGAGGCGATGCACACGAGCAGTTTACCCAGCTTCGGAGCTCTCCGGAGAGATAATACTCCTACTGCTGCTTGGTTGATTGTATTGTGTTCTTGCTAGGGAGCAATGAGAGCTACAAAACCTAGCTTGAGTGTCTCTGGTCTCAAATGAGTCGAATCCTAACTGAGCCGAACCGAACCCTTTCTACGTTGCACATGGGCCTCCTTTTATAGGCTCAAGGGGTCACCACAGGTGGCGACGTAGACAAGGGCAAAAATGGGAAAAAGAGTTGCGGTTGGTGCAACTACTTGGTACAGTGCAATCTACCTAACTCTGACGGCAAGGGACAAAGGCATTAAATGCCCGTCCATATCGCCTAAACAGTGCAAAAGGGACCGTCAGGAGCGCCACCGTTCGCCACGATGGCCTTCTTGTCAGCGCCGCTTATCGCTGCTCTCTGCTGGCTGCACAACCCCTTGACACGCGTGCCTGGAATAGCCCCACGGCGACACGTTGGCGGATGAGCTGGAGCGGAGATGAAGAGAGGTTGCCTGCCGCGGCAAGCGCCTTGCCGCGGCTGAACCCTTGTCGCACTCGGAAGCTTGTCGCTCACCGAGCCTTCCCGGCAAGCTCCTCTTGCCGGGGTCTTGTTTTCTGCGTGCTTTGAGTGGCCTTCCCGGCAAGCTCCTCTTGCCGGGGCCTTGTCTCCTTGACTTGGATACTTTGTTCTTGAATGGCTCCAAAGGAGCTGCGGAGGACCTTGGCGGTCACTAGGCAGAATCCTGCCATGCGAGTCAGAATCGCCTGCTGCACGAAGTTCGGGATACTAGGGTACCCCTACTCTAGTACACCGACAGCCTGTCTCGGTCCCTACATCTCAGATAAGTGCGAACAACGCCACCTTCTCACTGAATCGTTTGTCAAAGGATTTAAATTCTTCCGTCGTGAGTCTAGGGTGTCTTTTATGCTTTATGATAATACATTTACTATCTCACTGGAGAATTCTGCTTACCATTGCAAACTCCCATTTTGGGGTTCTCTTGATGAACCACCAAAGGCTAAGTTCGAATCTTTCTTGATTAACGGTGAAGGGAGGGGAGTGACACAAGGTAGAATAAAGAGCATTCATTTTCCCGCAATTCGGTACTTTGCATTATTTAACGTGAAATGTATAGTAGGCAAGCAAGACTGTATTACGCTTTGTGCTCCAGAATTGAGCCTCATACGCACCGCTCTCACTGGTGAAAGGAATTATAACCTTGCGGCGATTGTTGCATGCAGACTTCAGCATAACGCTAACAGTGGCTATTTATATGGTGGAATTTATGCCACACGCTTAGCATGAGGGCTTGGTGTTTCACCTTCGCCCTTTGATCCTATCCTACCCACGCAGTATTTAGATTTTGACACCTTAAAAGATCATAAAATCCTTAAAGGAAAGATTCATGACTTCACTTATAATTTGTTGTTTAACCAAACATCTGTTGTGCACACATATTTGCCTCTCTTTTTGACTATCACAGCAAGGGGAGAAATTTTGTTCTTGAGAGCGAGGCCCGAGCTCACAACGCGGCAGTGGTGGCAGCACGGCAGGCCGAGGCATCTGCACCGAGAGCATCTGTGAGCTACCACGTCGACTACTATCCAAGCTACTGATCGACTACCAAGTTGGGCCAAAAGCCTAAGCTTGGGGGAGTAGTTGTTTCTCACCGACATTAATTCATGTTAACACATATCATTCCATTTGTCGGTGTTCACACTTTTTCATTATATCATCCATGCTTAGATTTATTTTCTTGCTTTCTTCTTGTGTGTTTAAAAAAACTTTAGAAAAACCAAAAAAAGTTGTAGTTAATTTACTTTCTATGCATGCTTAGTAGTAGCACTTAAAAGAAAACCCAAAAGATTTCCTTGTTCTTTTTTGCTTGTTGGGAGCTTTCCCGTGTAAATAGTTTTCCTCGTTTTTTGCTTTTCCCTTTTATTTGCTTGTTCAAGAAAACTAAAATCTCAAAAAATATTTCAGTGTGTTTCTCTGAATTTCTTTTCTTTTTATTCGAGTCTCATTAAGGAGAAGACCACGATGAAAATGTTGAGTGGCTCTCATATGAATAAATGTCAATCTAATAAAGAGCCCATTTTACCTTGTCTTCTCCTGTTGAATAAAATGTTTGCAGATTCCAGCTTAGTCCATGACACTCTTGCACTATTATTATTTGCATATCGTTCGGTCGTGCAAGTGAAAGGCAATAATGATGATATTCGATGAACTGGCCGTGGCAGAGAGAAATGGGTAGGAACTCAACTTGTTCTTTTTGTGTAAATATGTTTAACCTAGTATCCATGATTCAGTCCACTATGATTAAACATGTTTGTAATGACAATTAGATATTATGGTTTCTCATGCCATGCATAAGTAGCTAGGAGTGAATAATGATTTATCTTAGATATCAACATAGCGTTAAAATGATTGTGATGTAGTATGATGATATGGTATCCTCCTCTGAATGTTCGAGTGGCTTGACTTGGCACATGTTCATGCATGTAGTTGAATCAAAACCAACATAGCCTGTATGATATTTATGTTCATGGTGTTCATATCCTACTCATGCTAGTGTCTAATGTTACTTATGCATAATGCATGGTTATGACCATTGTTGCTCTCTAGTTGGTCGCTTCTCAATCTAATTGCTAAGCCTTCGCCTGTACTAAGTGGGAACTCTGCTTGTACATCAAAAACCTTGAACCCAAAGTTATTCCAGATGAGTCCACCATACCTACCTATATGTGGTATTACCCTGCCATCCTAAGTAAATTTGCATGTGCCACCTCTAAAAACTTCTAAAAAATATCCTTTTTGTGTGCCTGGATCGTTCATGGAACGACAAGAGGTGGTCGGTACATTCCATGCTAAGCGGGTTATTCTTAGGTCGAATGTTTATTCACATGCCATCGCACGAGAAAAGGGCGGTAATAGGGATGCCCAGTCCCAAACTACAAATATGAAAAGGAGTTAATCTCTTAAATAATCAAACAAAAACTACCAAATGGAGTCAAAACATTTACTTTTATCGCTTGGGAACCGCCACTAGCGTGTTTAGCATGGAAGATATTGATAACTGATGGTCGTGAAGTAAATGAGAAGGGTGCATGTCTCAAAATATCATTTATCTCTATTTTAAAACTTGAGCTCTGGCACCTCTGCAAATCACTGCTTCCCTCTGCGAAGGGACTATCTATTTACTTTTATGTTGTATCATCACCTTCTAAAACAAGTGCTAGAACCTGAGAGCACAGCTGTCATGACTTATGCATTGTGTGTAGCTAATGTTGGGTGCATCATGACTGGATCTTTTCTAACATGAATTACATTTTTAGTCGGTGCTTGAACTTTGGAGGTGCTATGCATTTATGTTTTGCGGTCTCAGAAAGTGCTAGCGAGATACCACTATTGTCATATTATATCGTGGTTGTTTTGACAACGTGTTGCCGTTTGAGATATCTTATTATTGCTCGTTGGCTTATTATATCATTGATATGAGTTAATATAATCTTTAAGAGTTATTGTCAGCATGGTTAGTTATAATGTTGGCTGAAAACCTGGGTGTTGTTTAAGCTTATTTATGCAAACAAGAGCAAAAGAGTTCGTAAAAATTTTTCCTTTTCACTTTCAGTAAATCAACATAATTGCTTGAGGACAAGCAAAGGTTTAAGCTTGGGGGAGTTGATACGTATCCAACGTATCTACTTTTCCTAACACTTTTCCTCTTGTTTTGGACTCTAATTTGCATGATTTGAATGAAACTAACCCCGGACTGACACTGTTTTCAGCAGAACTACCATGGTGTTGTTTTTGTGCAGAAATAAAAGTTCTCGGAATGGAACGAAACTTTGCGAGGAATTTTTATATAATATATAAGAATTTCTGGAGCCAAGACCTATCGGAGAGGGGCCCTTGGGTGGGCACAACCCACCAGGGCGCGCCCCCCCTCTCCTGGCGCGCCCAGGTGGGGTTGTCCCCACCTGGTGGCCCCGCAGACCCTGAAACTGGCGCTATAAAATCCTATTTTTCCTGAAAGAAAATCAGGGAGAAAGAATTATCACGATCCACAAGACGGAGCCGCCGTCACCTCCCATTCTTCATCGGGAGGCCAGATCTGGAGTCCATTCGGGGCTCCAAAGAGGGGGGGTCTTCGTTCTTCATCATCACCAACCCTTCTCCATCGCCAATTCCATGATGCTCCCAACCGGGAGTGGGTAATTCCTTCGTAGGCTCGCTGGTCGGTGAGGAGTTGGATGAGATTCATCATGTAATCGAGTTAGTTTTGTTGGGGCTTGATCCCTAGTATCCACTATGTTCTTAGATTGATGTTGTTATGACTTTGCTATGCTTAATGCTTGTCACTTTGGGCCCGGGTGCCATGAACTCAGATCTGAACCGTTTATGTTATCATCATTATATCCATGTTTTAGATCCGATCTTGGAAGTTATAGTCACCTACTACGTGTTATGATCCGGCAACCCCGGAGTGACAATAGTCGGGACCACTCCCGGTGATGACCGTAGTTTGAGGAGTTCATGTATTCACTATGTGTTAATGCTTTGTTCCCGTTCTCTATTAAAAGGAGGCCTTAATATCCCTTAGTTTCCAATATGGACCCCACTGCCACGGGAGCGTAGGAGAAAATATATCATGCAAGTTCTTTCCATAAGCACGTATGACTATTTACGGAATACATGCCTACATTATATTGACGAACTGGAGCTAGTGCGTATCGCCCTAGTTTATAACTGCCTCATGATGAATATCATCCAACAAGTCATCGATCCAATGCTTACGAATTTATCTTATATTGTTTCTGCTAAGGTACTACTACTATCATCACTGTTACACTTGCTACAAAATTACTTCTATCACTATTACTGTTACTGTTGTTGCTGTCACTACCATCAAAACTATCATATTACTTTGCTACTGATTACTTGTTGCAGATAATTAATCTCCAGGTGTGGTTGAATTGACAACTCAGCTGCTAATACCTTCAAATATTCTTTGGCTCCCCTTGTGTAGAATCTATAAATTTGGGTTGAATACTCTACCCTCGAAAACTATTGTGATCCCCTATACTTGTGAGTTATCAATTATCATTTGCTTCCTCACTAGTAGGTGTAGGCATCACAGGAACGGTTTTATGTGATGAGCTACTTTCCAATTCGAGAGAAGGTACAACTACCGCATCAAGTTCTACTTTCCTCCCACTCACTTCTTTCGAGAGAAACTCCTTCTCTAGAAAGGATCCATTTTTAGCAACAAAGATCTTTCCTTCGGATCTGTGATAGAAGGTGTACCCAACAATTTCTATTGGGTATCCTATGAAGATGCATTTCTCTGATTTGGGTTTGAGCTTATCAGGCTAAAGCTTTTTCACATAAGCATCGCAACCCCAAACTTTAAGAAACGACAACTTAGGTTCCTTGCCAAACCATAGTTCATACGGTGTCGTCTCAATGGATTCAGATGGTGCCCTATTTATCGTGAATGCAGCTGTCTCTAATGCATAACCCCAAAATGATAGTGGTAAATTGGTAAGAGACATCATAGATCGCACCATATCTAATAAAGTACGTTTACAACGTTCGGACACACCATTACTCTATGGTGTTCCAGGTGGCATGAGTTGTGAAACTATTCCACATTGTTTTAAATGAAGGCCAAACTCGTAACTTAAATATTCGCCTCTGCGATCAGATCGTAGAAACTTTATTTTCTTGTTACGATGATTCTCCACTTCACTCTAAAATTCTTTGAACTTTTCAAATGTTTCAGACTTGTGTTTCATTAAGTAGATATACTCATATCTGCTCAAATCATATGTGAAGGTTAGAAAATAACGATACCCGCCGCGAGCCTCAATACTCATCGGACCGCATACATCGGTATGTATTATTTCAAGTAAGTCAGTGGCTCGCTCCATTGTTCTGGAGAACGGAGTCTTAGTCTTCTTGCCCATGAGGCATGGTTCACAAGTATCAAATGATTCATAATCAAGTGATTCCAAAAGTCCATCTGCATGGAGTTTCTTCATGCGCTTTACACCAATATGACCTAAATGGCAGTGCCACAAATATGTTGCACTATCATTATCAACTTTGCATCTTTTGGCATCAATATTATGAATATGTGTATCACCACGATCGAGATTCAACAAAAATAGACCACTCTTCAAGGGTGCATGATCATAAAAGATATTACTCATATAAATAAAACAACCATTATTCTCTGATTTAAATGAATAACCGTCTCACATCAAACAAGATCCAGATATAATGTTCATGCTCAACGCTGGCACCAAATAACAATTATTCAGGTCTAAAGCTAATCCCGAAGGTAGATGTAGAGGTAGCGTGCCGACGGAGATCACATCGACCTTGGAACCATTCCCGACGCGCATCGTCACCTCGTCCTTAGCCAATCTTCGTTTAATCCGTAGCCCCAGTTTCGAGTTGCAAATATGAGCAAAAGACCAGTATCAAATACCCAGGCGCTGCTACGAGCATTAGTAAGGTACACATCAATAACATGTCCGAGACACCTCTCCGGTCAATAACCAATAGCGGAACCTGGATGCTCATATTGGTTCCTACATATTCTACGAAGATCTTTATCGGTCAAACCGTAATGACAACAATACGTTATTCCCTTTGTCATCGGTATGTTACTTGCCTAAGATTCGTTCGTCGATATCTTCATACCTAGTTAAATCTCGTTACTGGAAAGTCTCTGTACTCGTTCTGTAATGCATCATCCCGCAACTAACTCATTAATCACATTGCTTGCAAGGCTTATCATGATGTGCATTACCGAGAGGGCCTAGAGATACATCTCCGATACTTGGAGTGACAAATCCTAATCTTGATCTATGCCAACCCAACAAACACCTTCGGAGATACCTGTAGGGAATCTTTATAATCACCCAGTTATGGTGTGACGTTTGACAGCACACAAGGTATTCCTCCGGTATTCGGGAGTTGCATAATCTCATAGTCAAAGGAATATGTATAAGTCATGAAGAAAACAATAGCAATAAAACTTAACGATCATTATGCTTAGCTAACGGATGGGTCTTGTCCATCACATCATTATCCTAATCATGTGATCCCGTTCATCAAATGACAACACATGTCTATGGTTAGGAAACTTAACCATCTTTGATTAGCGATCTAGTCTAGTAGAGGCTTACTAGGGACACTGTGTTTTGTCTATGTATCCACACATGTATCAAGTTTCCGGTTAATACAATTCTAGCATGAATAATAAACATTTAGCATGAAATAAGGAAATATAAATAACAACTTTATTATTGCCCTAGGGCATATTTCCTTCAGGTTTCACTAGAGGCTTCTCTCTTGAAGATAGCATACAGTGGGTAAACAAATTACTGTTGAACAATTGATAGAAAAGTGCAAAATTATGACGATATCTAAGGCAATGATCATGAATATAGGCATCATGTCCGTGACAAGTAGACCGACTCCCGCCTGCATCTACTACTATTACTCCACACATCGACCGCTATCCAGCATGCATCTAGAGTATTAAGTTCATAAGAACGGAGTAACGCCTTAAGTAAGATGACATGATGTAGAGGGATAAACTCAAGCAATATGATATAAACCGCATCTTTTTATCCTTGATGGCAACAATACAATACGTGCCTCGCTACCCTTCTGTCACTGGGTGAGGACACCGCAAGATTGAACCCAAAACTAAGCACCTCTCCCATCACAAGAAGAACAATCTAGTTGGCCAAACCAAACCGATAGTTCAAAGAGAAATACAAAGATATCTTAATCATGCATAAAAGAGTTCAGAGAAGACTCAAATAATATTCATAGATAATCTGATCATAAATCCACAATTCATTGGAACTCAACAAACGCACCGTAAAAAAGTATTACATAGAATAGAGCTCCAAGAACACTAAGGAGAACATTGTATTGAAGATTAAAGAGAGAGAAGAAGCCATCTAGCTATTAGCTATGGACCCGTAGGTCTGTGGTAAACTACTCACACATCATCGGTAGGGCATCAAGGTTGATGTAGAGGCCATCCGTGATCGAATCACCCTCCAGCAGATCGCCGGAAAAGGCCCCAAGATGGGATCTCACGGGAACAGAGGCTTGCGGCGGCGGAAAAATATATTTTTTGGACGCTTCTGATGTTGGGGGAATATTTGGGAATTTATAGTGCAAAGATTAGGGTTGGGGGACTTCCGAGGGGTACAAGCTAGGGCCCCCCGTAGGGCACGCTCTGAGGGCTTGTGGGCTCCTCGGGACTCCTCTGGCCCCCTCTTCAAGCTACGTGGGTGTCTTCTGGTCCAAGAAAAATCCTTGCGAAAATTTTATTCCGTTTGGACTTTGTTTGATATTCCTTTCTGTAAAACTCAGAAATAAGGAAAAACAGAAAGTGGCATTAGGCTCTAGGTTAATAAGTGAGTCCCAAAATTAATATAAAACTGCATATTGATGCATATAAAACATCCAAAATTGATAATATAATAGCATGGAACAATAAAAAATTATAGATACGTTGGAGACATATCACATATCCAACCCAAATCTAGGGCGGATATGAGGCGGCCCGGCCACGCCCGGGCGCGTCCGCCTGACAAGCCCGACCCACCACCGGCCAGACGACTGTCCCACAAAAAAACCCATCTGGCTTATCGCTTCGAACCCTAGCTCACTCACACTCTCCTCTCTCCCTCCGTCCTCTCCTTTCCCCACACCGATTACGATCGAATCCGGCGCATTGTCGAGCTCCGGCAGTGACTCTGGCTCCGACCTCGACTACAATGAGGAGCTGGCCCTCCGTATTGCCTTGGAGCGGTCCAAGGTAAACACCGGTGGCAGCTCCGGATCTGTAGCGTCGCTGCAACTCCTGCGTCGGCACAGTGCGGATGCCGTAGCTGGACCCTCTTGGCCCGTGCTCCACTCCAGCAGGACAGCGCAGTACGCACCACCCATGCACCATCTCCTTCTCCCGCCGGCCGCCCCTCCGCGCGGGTAACAGTGAGTGCTAGTCCCTGCGCTGCGGGCCTGCGCGTGCACTCCGGAATCGGAGGCGTGCGCTGCCCGGCGCGAGAGGCGGGGGCAAGGGAGAGGGAAGCGACGAAGCGGTCCGTGCATCGTCGCCGCGGGATGCCGGCGGAGCCCAACGAGGACGAGCGGCTCCTCGCATGGGTCTGCCGTCGGTCGCTCAGGACGACGGGGACAGACACTCGCCGCCTTCGGCGGAAGAACGCAACGGCCCTTCGGCTAGCCATAGAGAAGTCAGAGCGGGAGGCGAAGGAGGCAGCGGCGGAGGTGGCTCGGCTCGCCAAGCTGAAGCGGAAGCAGGACAAGGCCGTCCGCCGGATGAAGGGGTTGATCGTCCTGTCCTCCTCAGACTCTGACGACGACAACTACACCTCCTATGACGATGGCCAAGATCCTCCACCAGCCGCGGACGCCTACAGTTGCGCCGGCGACCGGAAGGGCAAAGGCCCGCTGCGGAAGTGGTGATACCGCACCTCCTCTTATGTTTATATCGTTTCAGCTATTGATGATTAAGAACTTGTCCGACGATGAACTCAGATGATCTTTAGGATGATGCCAAGCTCGTCTAATGTCCGTTTGCAGCCGATTTTGTTGCCCGTTCTTTGATCACGTAGAGTAGCTCATGTTGCATGTATAATATGGATATAGGGTGCCAGATATGAGATAAGCAAATGTGAAGAGCAAAATATGAGGTGTGCCCGCGGACGCGTCCACGTGCGTTTGAGAGGCCGAATTAGCCTGTAGAGGATACAAATGCTCTTAGGGTGGAAGGTATAATGTTGACGCGTCCGCGGACGTTTGAGGCCCATCAAAGCTGTACGTACTCTTAGGGTGGAAAATATAACGTTGGTAAATGATTGAGTCAGATCGATATATGTACGAGGGACCGAGGGCGATGCTTATCCAGGTAGGCCAATGAGGTGGTGGTCGAGCTTTGCATGCGAGCGAACAGCCAGATAATCGGGGTCCATGCGCACGCGGGCGCCACATGGCCGATGCAGCAACCTGTGGCTGCCAATGTGCAGCACATGACGCTGCCGGAACTTTGAGAAAAAGATAGCCAGCGCCTCCAGGGCCATCCGTGCATGGATCCATGCATAGTGGAGCCAATCGGTCCGCTTGGGATCCTCTTCTTCGTGCACCATGCATGCCCTACCAGCTGGCCTCTGCATGCATTTTCAACGGTGTATTGTTTATCATTCCGCGCCATTTTTAAAACTGCCCCTGAACCGTCACAAATCTTAAAAATTATACCGAATGAAAAAGCTAAACCTAATTGATGTCTTTCCAAGAGTATATGATTTGCGTCAGTCCTACAAACACTTCAAAAGGAGATTTTCGGCCAACCACCGCATGCCACACAACCTTGTAACTGAGTAGTGGACAAGCTTATCCAAAGACAACGCAGCCGCCTCCTCCTTCTCCACCAAAAAAGATAGGATTTGTGCCTCTCGCCGGCTTCGCTGGTCTGCCTCGTCTTCGGTGGCCCTAGGGCCATGGAGGCGAGGTGGATCCTGGCAAGGGCCAGCAAGAGGGCTCCGTTGTTAGTTGTTTCTTTCAGATTTGTTAGGGTTTGTATCCTGTTTAGGAAGACGAGACGGTGGCGGCTCTCTGAAGATAGAATAAAGGTCTCCCCGCCTAGCCCTCGTTCCAGTGGTGGGTCTAGCATCGTTGGTGGGCGTGTGGAGGTGTGTCTCTGGCGGATTTGCTCGGATCTGGTTGTTTTTCGTCTATGTTCGTGTGTCTTCGGATTGGATCCTTTCGATCTACGTTATCCTTTATCGGCGGCCGTTCTTTGTTACGGTCTTATTTGGTCCCTATGGGGCCCTTAGCGACTTTTCCGACCGCCTACTACAACAAGTTGTGCCCGACTCGACGAGGAAGGAGATGACAACAACAAGGCCTTCTTGCTTTCAACAGATCTTGTAGTCATTCTTTAGGTGGTCTACGGACCTGGATGTAATTTTTATTGTTTCCGTTGTTCATTGTACTGTCATGATTTGATTGAAGATGAATAGATCGAAAGTTTTTCGAAAAAAATACAAACACTTCAAAAAAGGCATTTTATACAATAGTGAAAACAGGAGAAACTTGTTGTAGAATGACTATTCTACAGCCAGTTGTAAAATAGATGGAATGTGGAGTACTTTCATATGCATGAATCCACTAGTAGGCATAAACTTTCATATGCATGAATGCATATACGGCATCTTCATGCATGTACATGCTACATGCTTTTGTATAGAATGGCTCCAACGTCGACACTCAATATATGCAGACATACAACTAAGAATAATATGTACAGACGTACACTGGATGGTGAAAATATGGTACTAGAGGACACGGATCATTCAGCTTAGCAGTTAGCATTGCCTAGTCATGCTGCATATTGTGTCGTCCAGACGGTCTCTAGCATTTGTCCCTAGCTGGCAGGCGGCCATGATGCATGCTAGGACCGAAAAGATGTGCGTCTCATCCACCGGCCCGTGGGCTGTGTCTCTGCCGTTGCTGCCGGTCCTATCTAGATCCGACCGATGTATACAAGTTCTCTGTATGGTTTTCTACGTGCATGTATACATGTAGTTCTACTCCCTCTATTTAACAAAGCACTGAAAGCAGTGTATATAACGGTATGTTTTTAAAAGTTAAACAAGTGTATATTTATCGAAGTAATAGGCCACGGGTAGGCAGACCTGAGCCCCTGGACCTTTTAAAACATCGAGGCACACTGTGCCCCTCAAGACTCCAAGACGAAAAGCCGCCTTCAGAGAGTCGGCGACAGAGTTGCCGACTGCCCCTCTAGGCCGAGTCCCAGAGACGGCCTCGGGACAAGCCGACTCCAAGCCGGCGACCTCCAATGAAGCCGGCTACAGGGAGTCGGCCCGCGACTCCAACCACCTCCTGCCTGAGCGACTACGAGCGGGATGGGATAAAGCCGCCTCGCGGCCCATCTCTGCCCCGCTCATAAAGGGCAGACGCCACCCTGAGCGCCAGATTGACGGAGATCTCCGTCCGGCGCCTTGTCAAGCACACGCTGCCTGACATCAGCCCTGGGCAGATCCTGACGACCAAGACGGCAGACCCTTTGTCGGAGAGTACCAAAACGGCGAGAGTGCCCCAAAGACGGACCCGTTGGAGTCGGCCTCCGGGAGTCGGCCGGCCCCTCCCACGGGCTCCATGCGGCGGACACGGGCTGTCGGCCCCATGCTGGGCCGTCGGCGGGACCCACTAGTCGGCGGGCCCCAGAAGTCGGCGGAGAAGACGGCGACTTAAGAGACTGACGGCTTGGACCCGCACCCAGTCGGATTACCATTGTACCCCCGGGGGTAGGCCTATATAAACCCCCCGGGGCACCCATGCAAAGGGTTGGAAGCTAGTAGTTTTACACACACATAGAGGGAAGAGAAGAGCTAGCCGTGCCCTTCTCCTTCCTCACCCCGAACAGCTCAAGGAGCATCTTGTACTCACTTCGCCATAGTGATCATGCGGAGACCCTTGAGCAGCAGCGAGAGGGGTGTTATCTCCTCGAGAGACCTGGTGGGTAAGATTCGCCGTGCATGTCTTCGCCTCATCCTGCTTCTGTGCACCGGCGACGTTCTACTCGCCTCCATGATAAGTCATCCTTTGGCATATGTCGCACCCAACCCCGACATTTGGCGCCCACCGTGGGGCTCTGGTGCACCGTCGTCCGGAGACTCTGCTCGACGGAACCCTCTTCCTCCTCGGCGAAGCGCAGCCAGCCCGCAGACGCCAGACGGAGTTCGCCCGACGCACAGATGGCGCTGAGGTCGCTTCATGCGGCGAAGCTGCCTCGCCGAACTCATCACGAGGTTCGCCTCTTGACGAGCTCAGATCCGACGCAGTAACGGACGGCCTCCCTCGCTCGGCCTCTCGAGCAGCTCCACGTCGCCGGGCGAGCCCGCCACGACTGAAGTCCGTAGGGCTCCACCGACCCGATCTTTGGTCGACTCGACACCGCGTCCGCTCGACGCGTTCCCACTAACGTGGTGGTCTCGACGAGCCTCTCCCTCGCGCGGGGCGGCGGAAGCACCGCCACGGAGGTGCTCGTTATCGGTCACAGCAGCCTTCCGCGCGAGGGAGCTCGTGACCCTCTCGCGCGGTTCGCAAGACCGACCGCCCCATTCCGGAAGACGCCGACGCTGGGGCGCTGAAGCACGCCGCCTCCGGCTCTCGTGAAGCGCGAAGGTCGGCAAGCATGAGACGCTTGTCGAAGCCTACCAACGCGAGATGGATCGCGCTGTAGGCGGCTCGCCGGCTCGACCGGGCCTAACCGCCTAGGCGCGGTCAAGCAGCAACGCGTAGCTATCGCCAATCTGTTTAGGGCGATGCCCTGTACGCCACGCCGAGGAGAACATCCGCGCCGCCAGCGGCGGCGATTTAGCTGGATAACTTCGAGGGCGAGGCGCCGCCGATGACGGAGCGGGTCCAGCTCCTCGACGCGGTCGCCGCGCAAGACGGCGGCTGCCGCACGGAGGCGCCGCGACGACAATATCTGCGACTTGCCTCCCCGCCGAGATCAAGCGCGACGTCCCGGACGCCGATCGCGCGCGTCGCGCGAAGAAAAATAAGGATCCGCTGTCAGCCATAGCCGGACTCACATCTCCATCGAAGCGACGAAGACGGGCCGCCCGAGAGCAATGGAAGCGGCGGACGACTATCCGCCTCCTTCCCGCAGAGAAAGGCGAAGTCTCCCCGCCACTGCCGAAGATCCGACTTTCGGCGACCGCCTTGACCGCCGAGAGGGAGTCGGAGAAAACGATGCCCGCCACCGATCGAGCGACTCCACCGATCCTCGGCGCTGAAGAAGAAGACGAGTTGGGCCCGCCTGTTTTGGACCTCGCATCCGAGACGAGCCCTTCCCTGCAGGATTCACACTTCCGAGACACGCCCAAATACACCGCCCGCGGAAGCTGGTGGACTACTCCACGGCCGTCGGCATAGCGAAACGGCAACAAGCGCTGTCTGTAAAGTATGTTCCCCTCATGCTCCAGGGCACGGCCCGGACATGGTTGAACAGCTTGAAGCCCCGCAGCATCAACAGCTAGGTCGACTTCACCGAGGCCTTCGTCCGCAACTTCACGAGCACGCATGCGACCTCCCAAGCCTCATCACCTGTCCCAGTGCGTGCAAGGCCCCAACGAAGTCTACTCGCGACTACCTCACGCTACGGGCCGAGCTCCGAACTCCTGCGAAGGAGTGCATGAGGTGCAAGCAATCGAGTATTTCACCGCCGGTGCGTAGAAGGCACCTCCTCAAGCACAAGCTCCTTTGCGACGAGCCGAGACCCTCGACGAGCTGCTGGTCATAGCGCATAAGTGCGCCACAGCCGACTCCTCCATGAAGTCGGAGATCAAGTCGCGGCGACCGCAAGGTGGCTCCTCATGCTCCCAGAACTCCGGTGGCGACGCCAATCGGCGACAAAGCAGCAGAATGATCACAAGCGCAAGGCCCGCAGCCGCTTCCAACAGCCGCAAGTGGCGACAACAAGACCAGCAGCCAGAGGGCAGCCTCCGCCAAGCGGCGAAAAGCGGTAAGTCCAACTGGTTGCCGGCCTTCTTACGAAAGCAGACTCGACAGACCACTCGCAAGTTCCATAGCAGCGCCAAGCCAAATCACACCACCCGGAGTGCTATCGCTCACCAGATCGCTATGAGATGGTTTTGCCCCTCCTCCGCTTTCTTGGCCGCCGCCCACCATCGCTTCAAAGAGCCGGGTGTCGAAGCCGGTCGCAAAGACAAGACGAGTACCCGTAAGAGCATGGTGCCTATGTAGTGTTTACCAGGTGGTTGACGATCGCCGCAGCAGCGGAAGGAACGGCAAGAAGTGAATGCGAGCATCGATACTCGCAATTCATGCACCGGGTCTGCGAGAAGCCCATCGCTTGAGCCGGATGATCACCCGGAGGTGATGTCAATCCGGGCTCCTACGCCTCGTCCTGGGAGCCACCCTTGCCGCGGATAGGCAGGCCGCTCGCTTCTCGCGGTGCCGATAGACGGAGGCAGCAGCATCAACATCCTGCATAAGGATATGGCGGAGAAGTTAGGAATCAAGCAACGACAGCCTTCAAAGATACCGGATCGTGTTCCACGGAATTGTACAGCCTTTCCTGCCACCGATTGGCAAGATTCGATAGACGCCCTCTTTGGGGACAAGGATCACTTTCCGAGAGCCGCCTAGTTCGAAGTGGTGGACCTCGAAGCCCCTACCATGCTCGCTTGGCCGACCTGCTCGACTCAAGTTCATGGCGGTCCCCACTACGCCTACCTCAAGATGAAGATGCCGAGTACCAAGGGATTTCGACCATAGTCGGCGACTACATGAAGTCGTCCGCTGGTAAATGTGAAAGCAGCCGGGCTGGCGAGTCCCCGGTGATCGCAGTGTGAAGCGACTCTTGGATCGGGTTGTGGCGATGGCGGCAAGCAGCCGAGATATCGCCCACCCCAAGGAGTCAAAAGTCGAGGGCTCGCTCTGCCAGCCAAAGAGACCAAGAAGATACCCTTGGACCCGAGCACCGGAGAGATACGCAATGAGGTGCGAACCTCGACAAAGAAATAGGAAGGCGAGCTCGTCGATTTCCTCCGTGAGAATCGGGACGTCTTCGCATGGTCCCCCAAAGACATGCCAGGTGTACCGACGGAATTCACCGAGCACAAGTTACATGTCCGATCTGATGTGAAGCCCGTCATGCAGCCCTTGCGCCGCCTGTCAGAAGAAAAAAGAAGATTTGTTGGAGAAGAGATAGCCCGACTCCTCGCAGCCGGTTTCATCATGGAAGTGTTCTTTCCAGAATGGTTAGCGAACCCGGTCTTAGTACTAAAGAAGAACAAGCAGTGGCGGATGTGTATTGACTACACAAGCCTCAACAAAGCCCGTCCCAAGGACCCGTTCGCTTTGCCCAGAATTGATCAGGTGATAGACTCCACAGCCGGATGCGAGCTGTTGAGTTTCTTAGATGCATATTCAGGATATCACCAGATCAAGCTGAACCCGCCGACAGATTGAAGACCACCTTCATCACGCCGCTTGGAGCTTTACCACCGACCATGACGCTCGCTTGAGGAACGCCGCGCCACCTTCCAGTTGCATGCGTATGCCTCCTCAAGCAGCTTGGCGTAAACGCCACGCTTATGTGGACGACGTGGTGGTGAAGACAGAAGCAAGGAACGCTGTTGGAAGACCTCAAGGAGACCTTTGAAAATCTGCGCCGATTCCGAGATCAAGCTCAACCCAGAAATGCGCTCGGGTACCACCGCCAGCTCCTTGGTTACCCGGTCTCCGAACGCGCATAGAGTGCAACCCGTGAAGATCAAGGCGATCGAAAGGATGGAAGTACCCCACCGACCGTTAGATGTGCGTAGTTCACCCGCCGCTTGGCATCTATCACCGATTCATCACCGGTCGGTGGAGAAAGCTCTTCCTCTATACCAGCTTATGAAGAAGACCACCTTCTTCGAATGGAACTCAAAGCGGACGAAGCTTTTCTCCGCTTGAAGAGAATGTTGACTACTCCCCAAAGGTCGGCGGCTCCGACTCCAAAGGAGCCCATGCTCAGATATTGCCGCCACCAAAGAGGGTAGTCAAGACAGCCATTGTAGTTGAACGCAAGGAGGAAGGCAAGGCGCTACCGTCCAGAGACCAAAGTATTACTCGAAAGCGAGGTAATCGTCGACCTCCAAGCGTAACTACCCCCACTACCGTAAGATGTGTTACGGCGCGCACTTTGCCGCCAAGAAGTCAAGCCTTACTTTCAAGAGCATCCAATCACCGTGGTTTGCACGGCCCCACTAGCGTAGATCATCGGAAGCCGAGATGCTTCAGCCGAGTGGCCAAATGGGCCATAGAGTTGGCCCCTACACCATCTATTATCAGCCCCGCACCGCCATCAAGTCACAAGCACCGCCGATTTCCTCGCCGACCGGGCCGAGACTCAATATCGCCGCCAAATACCGACTCCACCCATTGGCGGATGCACTTTGACGGCTCCAAGATGCGCACCGGCTTGGGAGCCGGCGTGATCCTCACATCCCCCAAGGGCGACAAGCTCAAGTACACGCTGCAGATCCATTTCGCCGCCTCCAACAACGTCGCCAATACGAGGCGCCATTCACGGCTCCGCCACCAAAGAGCTTGGCATTCGCCGGATCCTGTGCTATGGCGACTCCGACTTGGTGGTCCAACAGTCATCCGGCGACTAGGACGCCAAGGATGCAAATATGGCGAGCTACCTTTTTTGGTATAGCAGCTGAGTGGATATTTTGAGGGATGCGAATTCCTCCACGTACCAAGAAACGACAACGACCAAGCAGATGCCCTGGCAAGAATCGGCTCTACCCGCCAGGAAATACCATCCGGCGTCGCCCTTCAACACCTCCTCAAGCCATCCGTCTGCCGCTACCGAGTCGACTCCATTTTAGTGCCGGCTCCCCAAGAAGTCGGATCCGACTCCAAAGCCTCAGCAGACGGCACAAGAATACTTGCAGACGCCCCAAGAACGCTGGCAATGGTTGCCCGGGATCTGGCGACTCATTGCGAAGACTCAATACTCGGCCGGGGACTGCGCCACTCGGCCGGGACTTCTTCAACTCAGAAGCTGCTGCGGACTCCAACCCGCCGCCTCCCAGCCCAGCCGCCCTCGCCCAAGTAGTAGTACTAGCAATCAAGAAATAGCAGACCTCATGGGCCCAGCCCATCTCAAGTTCTTAGTAAGCGGAGAGCTACCAACCGATGAAACCTTGGCTCGGCAAGTGCAACGCCGAGCGGCAGCCTACACTATAGTCAATAGAGAGTTGGTCAGCGCAGCGCCACCGGTGTCTACCAACGCTGCGCCGAGTCGAGCAAGGCCAAGCAATTCTCAAGACATCCATCGTATGAAAAGGGCCATCATGCAGCCTCAAGAGCACTCTCGCCGCCAAAGCCTTCCTACACGGTTTCTTCTCGCCAACTGCCCTAGAAGAGGCCAAGGAATTAGTTCAAAATGCAAAGGGTGCTGTGTTCCGCTCCAAGCCGCTCCACCCGCTTCAGCCAACACTATCCCCATCGCCTCGCCCTTTGTTGTTTGGGGCCTCGACATGGTGGGACTGCTCAAAAGCGGCACGAGGTGGCCTAACTCACTTACTTGTCGCGGTGGACAAGTTCACCAAGTGGATAGAAGCAAAACCCATCAAGAAGTTGAATGGTCCTCGGCAATGACTTTCATCGCCGACATCACGACTCGATGCGGCATCACACACAGATCATCACCGATAACGGCACAAATTTTGCCAAAGGCGCCTCGCCCGCTTCGCGCGACGCAAGGCATCCGACCGACTTAGCGTCTATTGCCCATCCGCAGTCAAACGGCCAGTGGAGCGAGCGAACGACCTCATCCCCGTCGGCATCAAGCCTCGATCGGTCGAACCATTGGAGCGCTCGCCGATCGCTGGCTTGAGGAGTTGCCGGCCGTCCTCTGGAGTCTGCGTGCGACTCCAAACAAGTCAATCTGGCTTCACACCCTTCTTCCTCGCTCTACGGTGCCGGGCCGCCATTCCAACGGATATAGAGTTCGACTCCGCGAGTCACCATGTACAATCAAGAGGAAGCGGAAGAAGCACGCTAAGACGGCGTCGATCTGCTGAAGAGGGCATTGTTGGCACTCACCGGTCCAAAGATCTACCAGCAGAGCTCTGCGCCGCTACTACAACAAGAAGGTCAAGCCAAGATCATTCCTAGAGGGTGACCTTGTGCTCGCTGATTCAATGAACAATGCCGCCAAAGACAAGTCGTCGCGCTTTGGGAAGGCCCATTCATCATCAGCAAAGTGATGGGCAATGATTCCTACTACCTGATCGACGCTTAGAAGCCCCGAGCACGCAAGAGGGACGACTCCGGCAAAGAGACGGAGCAGCCATGGAATGCGAATCTCCTCCGAAGATTTTACAGTTGATGCAGTATGTACCACGCTACCCTTTGTGTTTAAAGTACCAAGACTCGGGCCCCGAGACGAGCTCGGGAGTGCCCTCTTTGTTATCTCAGATGATAAGAATTATGCCTTTGAGTATGTTACCCTTTGATTATGTTGTTTGGCACCGGGATCGACTAGTCGGCCTGGGACTCACCGCTTTGGGCTATGAAATGCTTCCGAAGTCGACAAGTAACGTCACGGTGCCTAAGCCGTCTCCTGTCAGAAGCCGCAGCTCGCAGAGCGACTGTTTGGTGGGCAGGAGTAAGGTAGAACGGGCGCCCACACGAAAAAATGGCTAAGGACCCAAAGCATAAACATAGTTCAAATCGGCTTCCAGCCCGTTTCGTAAAACCGACTCCTAAGTAGCCGGCTTGCCGCTTTCTACCTAACTTTCTTAACGACTCTAAAAAATGGCCAAGTACTTGCCTTCTCAAAGTAGCCAAGCACTTGACCTAGACGGCAGTCCGCAGAGCGGTTGCCCGATGGGCAAGGCGGCATCTAAGGGAAGGCGGCAAAGGAAAAAGCCACAGGAGCAATAAGCAAGGAAAGATAAAATTAGAATAATATTTACACAAGCTTAGGCCCTTGGCCGGATCTTCGAACAGAGGTTCAGAATACACCCCACGGGTGGAATTGTGCAAATTAACAAGTTCTTTTAAAAGACTAGCAAACAGACAAAATAAAGGCAAGGCAGCGGCCTAAGAAGCAGCGGATGGGGTTGGAAGGCCGGAGGCGCGGCGGGCGTCGGCCGGACGGCCGGGCTGGGCGGTCTTGGCTTGATCATCTCGGCAGCTGCCCAGATGGGCGCGGCTCGTTCTTTGGAGGCGCTGTCGAAGCCGAGGCTGGTCGCCCGCTCCGCCTTCTGGCGCCCATGCCGTCTCCGCCCTCCGCCTCGTCTTCATCCTCGGCGCCGAGTCGATCACCGCCGAGTCCTCGCCAGAATCCGGGTTCATCCCGAACCACTCCGGCGGTGCCTCCCCACCGTCTTCAGCCTGCTCAGGGACGAAGACGCTGGTGTCCGTGTAGTCGGCGATCGCCGTCGCACGCTCGACGAGGGCGCCCTCCGCGACCAGCAGCTCCGCCTAGGCTTCTGACCGGAACGCGGCCAGCCGGTCCAGATCCAGCCCTGGATACCACGCCTTGATGAACTCCAGGGCTCGGCGAGCTCCAGCCCGAGCCGCGAAACCTTTCCAAGCCTCAAGACGGCCAGCCGCGACCTCCAGCCAGTCGGCGGTCCGGCTGGGAGTGCGTAGAACCGGCATGTCCGGCCACAGAGCAGTGATCGCCTGGGCACCGACACGCTGAAGACGGCGCAACATCCGATGGGCCGGCCGCAGACGAGCCTCAATGCTCAGGAGCTGCTCGTCAATGGTCCGGGGGGCGTTGGCTGCGATCTCAGCGCCGCCCGCTCTCCGCGCCTCGCGTTCAGCCTCGATGGCTTGATTGGCCGCCTGCGTGTGACCGGGGAAGAAGTCTGCCAAGAAGAAGAAGAAGCAAGTCAGAAAAACAGGAGTCGGCTTAACCCATAGTCGGCAACCCAAAAGAAAAAGTAAAGCAACTCACCATCGACGATATCTTCGATTTCGTGGAAGCCGGAGGTCAGCGCGCTTCCTCGGGTCCAGCGGCGCCTTCGCTTTCAAATTCGCCAGAGAGCGGCCTCTTTCTTCTCCGCCTCGACTGCGCCGCCTTGAGCAGCTCCTCTCGCTCCGCCACCAGAGCGTAGCCAGCAGGTCGCGCTCAAGGGCGAAGCTTGCCGCCTCCTCCTCTTTAGCGCGCAGCGGTCTCGGCCGTACCAGCTTCCCCAAGAGCGTTGGACTCAAGAATAAAATAAGAAGGACGCGAAGTCGCCGCCTAAGAAGGTCGCCAGAAGATCCGCTCCGATCACGCAGCATCGGCCCGAATCTCGGGATCGCAGCCAGCAGAGTGCGCCTGCTGGAAATGCGCCAGCAGCGCCAAGAAGAAAACTCACCTCGGCTCGCCAAGTCAGCAGCCCGCTTGCTCAGGTCCTCAACGCTGCGGTTGAAGGCGAGAGCGCGGAGGTTGTGATACTCCTGCGACAAGAATTCCGCATGAGGTAAAAAACTTGAAGTAGCAAATAGAGTTCGAGCCGCCGCCAGAGCCGCCCGAAACTCGGGATTACACTCAGGAGTGCGGCCGCCGCCTTACGAGAAGAGCAAGAAAACTTCAAAAGAAACATACCCACACGGCGGATCGCGATGCCAGTGCGCTTTGGAGAGGTTCGGATGGCGCCGCCACAGCGCAGCTTCGCTCGACGCCCAGAGCGCCGTGTTCAGCGGGCCTGTGCCGCCTCGCACCCACCCAGCGGCGTGGCGCTTATCGCCTCGGCGTGGATACCGAGCCGGCGGCGCCGGTCTCAAAGGGGCGCGCGCCAAGTCGCTTTCTCAAGACGGCGCGTCTACGGGCGAGGCGACTTGAAGAAGTAGGCTGCGCACGGCCTCGCTGCCGGTCGGCGGCACAAAGGGTCCGCCGGCTGCTTGCCTCGCGCGATCTCGGACTGCGGTGGAGGCGGCGGAGGTGGCGCGGCCTTGCCCGGTGGGGAGACCTCGCCGCCTTCCCTCCCTGCGACGGGGACCTCACCGCCGACTCCCTCCGACTACCCCGTGAACTCCGGCGGCGGTGGCGCAGAGCTCAACGGAGTGACGAGCAGCGCCGACTGGAGGCGCGCGGCCTCCTCGGCTCGCCTCTTGGCTGCAGCGGCGGCTTCGACCGCCTTCTCAGTCTCCACCTTCTCCAGACGGGAGGCCTCCTCCTCGTCGCGCTTCTCTTGCGCATTCCGCTCCGTCGTCTCCCGGAGGGCGGCCGCAGGGTCAACCCGCCGACTATTGGTGGACGTCTCCACTGACCCCATGACGGAGGCGGCGGCGACCCTCTCCAAGGTGAGGGGAGCCCCGTGAGAAAAAGACATGAGAAGACCTGGACAAGACGGACCAGAAGAAAACAAGATGTAATAAAAATACTTACGCGAGACCAGCGGTGGCTTCTTCATCGACTTGCAAGCGGTTAGCCTTCGCGACCGCCTCTTGGCTGCTGAGTCGCGCGGCCGCTCTCTGAATTTCTTGGCCCGGCCGCCTGGCCGACTCGCCTTCCCGGCGCCGCCTCCAACCACCCAAGGCGGCGGAGGAGCTCGCTGGATGGCCGGCTTTACATTGGCGGCGGACGACTTCCTTCTCGCCGTCGTCGTCGGTGTCAGCGAAAGTGGCCAAGGCTGAAGTCGTCGGCCCCTCCTCCTCCCTCGGCGGCCGGCCTCCATCGCTGCACGCCTAAGTCGGGTCGCTTGCCGCTCTCCGCCTTGGTCGGGGCACGACCACGAGCCCGCCCAGGCGCCGCCGAAGGCGGCATGAGGGGATTCTGAGTCGGAGAAAACCAAGGAAAATTAGAGCCGGATCCGGCTGAAGAAGGAAACAGAGAAGCAAGAGACGACTTACAATTGGCGGGGGGTGGGCGCGCGAGTATGGCTCCTTGCCGAACTGCCATTCCTCCGTGAGGCCGCAGTTCGCCAAGAAGTTCACCGTGTCCACCACCTCCGCATGGGGCATGTCTTTGGAGCACAGACGGCTAGGGTCCCGACGGCCGCTCATCTGATAGATCAGATGAGGTCGGCCTTGAAGAGGGAGAACTCGGCGCGCCACGGCGGCGCGGCCAGCAAGTTCGCTTCTCGCCAGCGCCCGATCGCTTCATCACGCTGGAGTCAGCGACGGCGGCGTTGCTCGCGGAGTCGGCGTCCGGCCCTATAGGACCAGCCGGAGGGTCGGCTCACCAACTCGCCGCCCACGTAAGGCGGCAGTTGACCTGATCGCGCCGGGCGACGTTCTTGACGAGAAGTATGTACGCTACCACATCTTCACCGACTTGATGAGGGAGATGGCAGGAAAAGGGTTCTCGGGCACCGGCCTCCTCTTGGCGATGAACGTGTCGCACAGAGCCGACACGCGAGCGACGTGGGTCCTGAGCTTGGCTTGGAAGAATTCCCCCCACAGCTCGATGGTGGGGAGAACTCCGAGAAAGCCTTCACATAAGGATGCGAAGGCGGCCAGCAGCACCACCGTGTTGGGGGTGAGGTGGTGCAGCTGGAGCCCGAAGAACTCCAAGAACGCGCGGAAGAAGCTGCTCGCCGACAGCCCTAGCCAGCGCATGAGGTGCGAGCGAAAAATGACCCGCTCGCCCTCCTCCGGCGCCGGCGTGATTTCGCCCTCCGGCGCGGCGCGGGTCCGCATTAGGTGGCTGCCGGGGATGCGGCGCGTTTGACAAAGAAATTCGATGATGTCGTAGTCGATGATGGAGCCGTCCCACACGCCGGAGCGCGCGGTGGGAGGCGCGGCGGCGGATGAGGAGCTCATCTCCGCGGCGCGGCGAGGTTCGGCGCAGCGGAGCGAGGAAGAAAACGAGGTTCGGCGCAGCGGAGCGAGGAAGAAGACGAGGCAGGGAGCAAGAGGGAGCGGGGAAGAGAGAGTGCGCGTGCGTCGCCGCCCTCTCCCTTCCCCCGCCTACTTAGAGGCGCCAGTGCCGCGGCCGAGGGGCGGGCGGATTAATCGCGCCACGCCCCCACGCCCCACGATTTAACCCACGACTACGCCGCAGAACGACGTGGGAGCCTAACCGCCGCGACGGCCGCAGCGGATCCGGCTGTGCGCCGGGCGTAGTGGCGGGCCTCGCCCGACGGGCCTGTCTTGTCAGCGCGTGGTGGCAGACCGCCTCGCTGCGTGGCGTCGCGTGGCGGGCCCAAGAACGAGCGGCCGCCGGAAGCTTATCGAGCACGCCCCGGATCCCGCTGCGACATTCAAACCTTTGAAGAGCAAGACGCCCCTGCAAGGCCGACTCCACTAGTCGGCTCAAGATGGAGACGGCGGGCGAGTCCAGATTCTTCTACCAAAGGGATGAAGCTGCCGAGGCTCCTCGACATGTTGCCCTCGGCGCCTCACCACTTCGGGGACTACTGTTGAGTAATGGGCCACGGGTAGGCGACCCGAGCCCTGGACCTTTCAAAACATCGGCGCAGATCGCGCCTCAAGACCCCAAGACAAAGCCGCCTTGAAGTCGGCGACAGAGTCGCCGATCGCCTCTAGGCCGAGTCCCGAGACGGCCTCGGGACAAGCCGACTCAAGCCGGGCGACCTCCAATGAAGCCGCTACAGGAGTCGCCCGCGACTCAACCACCTCCCGCCGAGCGACTCTGAAGGGATGGGATAAAGACGCCGGCCCATCCTGCCCGCCATAAAGGCGTGTATAGCCCTGAGCGCCAGATCGACGGAGATCTGCGTCCGCGCAACATCTTGTTGCCACGCCGCCACGACATCAGCCCGTGGGCGATCCTCGTACCCACGATGGCCTCGTCTGCGACGAATTCGGCGGCGGGGATTTGTCGGCGGAGTATCAAGACGGCGAGAGCGCCAAAGACGGACCCGTTGGAGTCGGCCTCCGAGTCGGCCGGCCCTCCCACGGGCTCCATGCGCCATTAACCGAACAAGACAGGAATGGCAATAAGGATCGCCACAAAGCGCGGCAACTGCATGCCATGACCCCATGACCAAGCTCGCGTCATTAGAAGCACGGCTCTGATGAATCCGCAATGGCAAGATTCGCCACATGGGACACGGGCTGTCGGCCCCATGTTGGGTTGTCGGCGGGACCCACTAGTCGGCGGGCCCTGAAGTCGGCGGAGAAGACGGCGACTTAAGAGATCGACGCTTGGACCCGCACCCGGATTACCATTGTACCCCCGGGGGTAGGCCTATATAAACTCCCCGGGGCACACATGCAAAGGGTTGGAAGCTTGTAGTTTTACACACACATAGAGGGAAGATAAGAGCTAGCCGTGCCCTTCTCCTTCCTCACTCCGAACAGCTTAAGGAGCATCTTGTACTCACTTCGCCATAGTGATCATGCGGAGACCCCGCAGAGCAGCAGTAGGGGTGTTATCTCCTCGGAGAGCCCTGAAGCTGGGTAAGATTCGCCGGCGTGCATGTCTTCGCCTCATTCCGTTTCCAGGCACCGGCGACGTTCTACTCGCCCCCTTCATGATAAGCCATCCTTTGGCATATGTCGCACCCAACCCCCGACAATATTCGACTTAGATTTAAACAAGTCAACACTCGGCTTCTGCAAAGTTATCATTAGATTCATCATAAAATGTATCATAATATTTTATTTATTTAGTGCTTTAGCCAATGGCTACATAAACAAGTTTGACTTTTATAAGTAAATAAATAAATTTGGTATACACTGCATTGCGAAATGAAGGGAGTACCGGGATATATCATATCCATGGATAAATGTACCATGCTTCCGTACGTACTCGGAATCTGGAATTATTTTGAGGGGTGGAATCTGGGGTTTTGATTGCATGCATGTGCTCCCTTGGCGCGACAAGCGCGACAAGTGTCCTAGACATATTTGTGGTCCAAGATGACCCAGGTTTTGCTAGCGAAGCACACGGCCCTACTGTCCTCCGCTGCCTGTATGACCACATGATTATTATATGTTGATTTTATTTTCTGATTATCTGTAATACCAAATATGGATATACGGTATAACATGCGAGGGAGGCCAGGTTTTGGGCCCAAAAATATCCATGCACCGGACGTACGTACTCTGCAGGCTTCACTTTTTTTTATAAAGGGCGTTTTATTATTTAAAGTACGTAAGCATTACACACGGGCACAGCATAACTGAGATGCACTGCATAACTAAGATGCAAATAGCCATAACCAAGTTCACGTTCCAAAAAAAACAACAGAAAAATGCGGAATACACTTAATCAAGAAGAGTTTGTATAACGCCTAAAAGGTAGGAGGACCAATCCGAAGATCATGCGGCCATCCATGTCGGATAAAAGTATCCCTCGCCGTGATTAAATACAGTAAACTGCGCCACGTATGTACGTGCACAATAACTCGTGACAGTTTGAATACACGTACGCCAAAATATGTTTTCACCATACAGATTGCGCTATATTATGCATTATGCATGTTAAAATTAGAAAAGATTTGATGATGTATCATCTAGTAACTAGCTTGACAATCCACACCCAAACATCACCTGAAAAACTTGGTAATACAGTACTACTGTGTTATTTAACCATAGTAAGTGTGTGAAACTGCGAATATGATGTCAGATGGAATGATGCACAAACATTTCTTGTACATTGCTTGATGGAACATTGCCCTTTTTACTCTTTTTGTCATCATCAGGATGAATTTGACATATATACCTATCTTCCAAAAGTTCCAACATCAGAGGCCACACAAATACAGAAATGATGAATTATGTTCTCATCTGCCCCCTCCTTTAATTTTCTCATTAACTTCTCCCATCCATCCCAATCCTCTCCATGCAAATGCCAGAGCCCCACTGCAGCCTGAATCGCCACAGCGCCACACTAAGCATCTATTTATACCCCACCTGAGCTCTCCCTACCTTCACATCTCACTAGCCACAGGCTAAATGCAGGAAACACAAACACACAAACACAGGCACACGTCTATCTATCGATCATGGTGAGGCTAATGGAGATCTCCAAGAAATGGCACGGCAGTGCTAGCAGCAAGGTCACCTCCCCTACCGCCGCCGCCGGTGCAGCGGCCACGGTGGCGTCGTGCCCGCGGGGCCATTTCGCGGCCTACACCCGGGATGGCAGCCGGTTCTTCGTCCCCATCGGCTGCCTCACCAGCGACACCTTCCGGGAGCTCCTCAACATGGCCGAGGAGGAGTTTGGCAAACCTGGCGACCGCCCCATCGTGCTGCCGTGCTCCGTGGCCTGCCTTGAGCAGATCCTCGCCGACTTCCGGGGCACCTCCAAGAAGCACACCGGTAGCTGCAGGACCAAGATTTGGTAGTAGACATCCTAATTCCATTAATCAATTCCGCCGTTGATCATTGTTAATTAGTGACACCGACCCATCGATGATCAATGGTCCCTTAATATTTGGGAGCGTAGTTCCATCATGTCGATTTTTTCCCTTCCCTCCTGGTAATGGTTTGTACTGTAGATGCCAATGCTCCTGTTTTCAGGAGGGTTGTTGTGGTTGTAAGTTGACATGACGTAAGCATCTAGCTAGCCAGCTATCCATCTTTTTTCTTATTCTTTGTTTAATTCCTCTCCTTGTTTGTGTCTATTGTTGAAAATATGTTCTAGAGACAATCATGCGGTTATGTTATTTCCTTATGTATTCGTGAGTTATTTGTATTATCATTGAACATCGTCATGATATGTATCAATAAGTATGTGGCTTGCTTATGATATTGGATATTGTATGACGGTTGGTCTAATGATCCTTGATTGATGAGGTTATGTAGACACACATTCTTTGAATAGTATACGATTCGGTCGATGACTATATTTCACATGTCATTGACATAAAGATACTAAACCGATAGTATGGACTTGAAGAGGGGAATAATCAAGTTGGACAAACCCGACTTGAGGCTTCGAATGTACTCAGGATGCGGATCAACTTACTTGGTGTCTATCAAACAATATTTTGTAATTGAGTAGTTATAAATGTAGCTTTATGGTTAGTCATGAAACATGTTATGACACGTGGTTAGTCAAGATGGGATTTGCCCATCTAATGAAAGGATATTCCACTAACACAGGAAAGGCTACTAGCGGCAATGCCAAAATCGCCATTAATGGTGTGTAAACAACACGTCGCTAGTATCACACCACTAGTAACTTGTTACATTAGCGTGTTCATGGCACGCCACTCGTATAAAACTTACTAGTGACTTGTGAAGAACACACCAATAATAACTAATATATTGGTACCGAGCGCCGGTTAACAGATGTCAGATATGCCTTTGTCCGGCCACTCCCATTGACACATAGGTGTCTAGTTTGCCTTTGTCCGGCCACTCTTATTGACACATCTGTTTCAGTTAAGGTGAAGTTTCATATTTGTAGTCTAAAGGTACGTTAGCGCCAGACCCCTCGAAGCCCGTCGCTTGGTTAGAAACTTGAGATTTCACCTCGTATTGATAAAAAAGAGAAGAAGAAAACCACGAGCAGCGTAGACCCTGCACGCAATCCCCTCCCCTAATCTCTCGCAACCCCTTCATGCACTAATCGTGCGCCCTGCCAGAGCACTTCTTCCCACCTCGCTCACCTCACCGCTAGCTCGCGCTCACCAGATCCACTGTTTCGCCGCTATCGCATCGCCACTCCACCAGCCAACAACGCCCACTTCGCGAGCGACCTCACACTTCCACCTCACCAGCCAACTCGATGTGCATCGCACCTCCAGCTCGATCCCCCTCGCATCGGTGGACCGCACTGGCCAGCTTCCGCCCCAAGGTTCCTCCTTTGATCCTCCACGCCGAGAAGCGCGACTACCCCCTAGTCCTCTCCACTGATGCCCCCCCCCCCACCCCGTGCGACTTTGCGGAGTTTTGTCAGTCGCCGGATGATACATGTCCAATGTATCTATCATTTTTTTATTGTATTGGAAAACTTTACCAGTCACTTGTAGTTAAAGATCATCATGTTGATGCAACAAAGTGACTTGTGTGGGTCTTTTATACGGTTGGCACCATACCCTACACATCACCACATAAGGTCCAAACCAAACCCCTGCCAAAATAACACATGAAATGAAAACGTCGATTTGGTATACGAACCCAACCGGCAAAAGGAATAAATAAAAACATAGTTTCTATAGAAATTTTGTTAGTTGCGGAGCTTCATAGGTGATTAACATTAATTACAAAGAAAATAGTCTGTTAGAAAATACCCCGTCACGTCAAAAAATAATCAATTGGAGGTATTCAAGTGGACTTTGTTTGTAAATTCAAGTGGACTTTGAATTTAATTCTCTTCCTACTGCGACTATTGATTCAAGGAGAACCAAGCAACTAAGTTTGGGGATGCCCCGGAAGGCATCCTCTCTTTCTTCTAACGACCATCAGTAGTTTTACTTGGAACTATATTTTTATTCGTCACATATCATTAGTTTTTCTTGGAGCGTCTTGTATTATATGAGTCTTTGCCTGTTTTTCTTTTTAGTTTGTCACAAGTATCCTTGCTGGACTCACCTATTTAAAATTATGCTATGATTTGTTAGAATTGCTCTATGTGCTTCACTTGAATTTTTTTAGCCATGGAATTGCTCTAGTGCTTCACGTATATCTTTTTTTAGCACGGTGTGCTTTCATATTTTTGAAGAAATACTCTCATGCTTCACTTATATTATTTTGAGAGATGAAAATCTTTATGCTCATGTTCTTCACTTAAATTTGTTTGAGCTTGTCAAAAGCAATTGCAACATATAAAATTAGTCCCGAAGTGATAGATATTCAAGAGGGATATAATAAAAACTTTCATGAAGATCATTGGACAAAATAAACTCGATTCTTTTTAATAGTTTTGAGATATGATGATAGTAATATGTGAGTCATGTTGGTGAGTAATTATGCTTTAGTAAGAATATTGATGTTAAGGTTTGTGATTTCGTATGCAAACACGAAAGTCAATAGTTATGCAATAAAATTACATCCTATTTGTGGTGCATTATTCGGTGTTAGTTATGCTTAATGCTCGTTTATGAGAATTTTTATTTCTTGGTTGGTTGCTTCTCAATCTTTTTGCTAGTCTCCACTTGTACTAAGTAGAAATACTACTTGAGCATTTGAGCATCCAAATCCTTAAACCCAGTTTTGGCATATGAGTCCAGCATACCTACCTATATGCGGTATTATCGTGTCGTTCTAACTAAATTTGTGTGTGCCAACTCTAATTTTCAAAATGAATTTCCTTTTTGTGTGCCTCTACCGCTCATGAAGTGGTAGGGGTGGCCAATATTTTCCATGCTAGATGTGTTATTCTCATGATGAGTGTTTATTCACTTGTCATTGCACGAGAGTACGGCGGTAATATGGATGCCCAGTCCCGAAATGAAAAAAATACTTTATGTTGTCAAATAATAAATTTCTTGAAAAGTGCTGATATGGACGGCATCCGTGGATACGTCTAGCCGTGGAGTGTGAAAGTATGGTGAAAAAAGAAATAAACTTCATTTTATGTTTGGGAACCGCCTATGATATATCTAGCATGGAAAGTGCTAGGAATTACTCGGTCGTTTTTGTTGACAGGAAAAGCTTGCCTCTCAAAAAATTTATCTCACAATATTTTTGCTTTGAGCTCTGGCACCTCCGCAAATCTCTGCTTCTCTCTACGAAGGGCCTATCTATTTACTTTTATACAATTTTTTTATTTTGAGTATCCATCTTCTCTTATAAATCACCAACTAGGAAGCACTATGATCGTACTTGAGCATTGGATGTAGCTAATATTCGAGTGTGTTTTGTGAATGGATCAATGATTGAGCATGATGGCCTAGGGATAACTTTCTTTAGTGTTGATATTTTGAAAGATATTGTTGCTTGTTGATATGCTTGAGTATTGAAATCTTCATGTCAAAACTAAACTATTGCTTTGAATCGTCTAAAAGTCCAAATGTCCATGCTATAAAAAAGAATATGTGATGAACATGTTAGGTAGCATTCCACATCAAAAATTCTGTTTTTATAATTTACCTACTCGAGGACGAGTAGGAATTAAGCTTGGGGATACTGATACGTCTCCAACATATCTATAATTTTTTATTGTTACATGTTGTTATATTATCATTCTTGGATATTTTACAATCATTTATATCATTGTTTGGGACTAACCTATTTACATAGTGCCCAGTGTCAGCTGCTGTTTTTACTTGTTTTTTACTTCACAGAATATCCCTATCAAACGGAGTCCAAACGTAGAGAAACTTTTGGGGATTTTTTTGGACCAGAAGACAATTTGGGAGCCAAGTAAGCACCTGGGGGAGGCTCTTGGGGCCCACAAGACACCAGGGCGCGCTAGAGGCCCCTGGCGCGCCCTAATGGGTTGTGGGGCCCACGAGGGTCTCCTCCACCGCCTCTCAACTCTATAAATACCCAAATATTATAGAAACCCCAGGGGAGTCAACGAAACAAAATTCCAGTTGCCGCAAGTTCCAGAACCACAAGATCCAATCTAACACGATCATGAAGGTGTTCATCATCCTCATTGGTGCCTCTCCGATGATGCGTGAGTAGTTCACTAGAGACCTACGGGTCCGTAGGCAGTAGCTAGATGACTTCTTCTCTCTTTTTGATTCTCAATACAATGGTCTCTTGGAGATCTATTTGCCATAATGACTTTTTACGGTGTGTTTGTTGGGATCCGATGAAGTTCGACTTTATGATCAGATCTATATCCATGAATACTATTTGAGTCTTCTTTGATCTCTTATATGCATGATTATTTATAGTCTCGTATTTCTTCTTCGAATCTTTGGTTTAGTTAGGCCAACTAGATCGATTTCTCTTGCAATGGGAAGATGTGCTTTGTGATGGGTTCGATCTTACGGTGTCCTCACCCAGTGACAGAAGGGATAGCGACGCACTTATGTATCGTTACTATTAAGGATAACAAGATGTGATCTATTCCTACATTAATAGATCTTTTCTACAGCATATCATCGTTTTTATTGCATTACTCCGTTTCTCCATAAACTTAATACACTAGATGCATATTGGATAGTGATCGATGTGTGGAGTAATAGTAATAGTTGCAGAATCATTTTGGTCTACTAAACTTGGACGTGATGCCTATATATTGATCATTGCCTTGGATGTCATCATAATTATTTGTTCTTCTATCAATTGCCCAACAGTAATTTTTTTATCCACCGTGTGCTATTTTCTTGAGGGAAGCCACTAGTGAAATCTCCAAGCAGGTCATCGAGAAGTACTAAAGAAGTATTGAAGATCAAGATTCAAGACGTCGGCAAGCTAAGAGCCGGCAGGCTTCGAGCCGACAAGGTTCCGGACCGGCAAACTCCGCCCCGCCGCTCCATTGTGCAATGGTCAGAGACTTGCCAACAAGTGTCGAGCGGGTAAGTGGTTAGGTGAATCTTATCGGGACACGTGGCGGCGCCGAGGCTGAAGAACAACTTTATTGACACTCGTCCAGGAGGCGTATCGATAGAATAGAAGGTACCTGGGTGAGCGGCGCTGGTGGAGATGGACTACCTTGCCGGCATTCCTCCTCAGCGTGACACATAAGGAGCAGTTATTGCTTTTATCCTAATCCATCAGAGTTAGGTATGATAGTACTATACCCATCATCTTCCTCTGTACTTACCATTTTGCCACTGTGGTAGCCCCTTTCATCTATAAAAGGAGGCCCATGGCAACCTTTACAAAAGTTGACACTCTGCCCATTTGCATTACATAGCTGCGCTTCCGAGCACCTTGCCGGCAAGCTTGCTCTCTCTTGTAACTTGGGCATCTTTCCACATATAATTCCACCAAAGCAGGAGTAGGGTTTTGCGCCTCACAGCGACCCAAACCTAGGTAAATCTTGTGTGTTTACTTGCTGGATCTGCTCTTTGTGTACTGCGATTCCCATAGCCGAACCACCAAGGGACCTTGCTGGTCCTAAAGATTGTCGTATGTTGACAACTTTGCTTGCCTCGAAATAGGAATGTCATGGTGGGGGTAGTGGGATCTAGGCGGACTGAGCAAGGGTGACACACCAGGCGGCGAGCAGGAGGCACACTGTCGAGGGGGCAGAGCAGCCGTCGGCGGCGGGGACTGGGTGCACAAGATGGACGCTAATGAGCAGCTCATCCATGCTGCCCCCACCATGCGTTCGGCATGCTTATGCGGCCAGTGGACACTCGCTGGCAGGATCTCACGGCCTTGATCCGTTCCTTCGGCTAGGGAACAACTCGTCATCAGCAGGGCTCCTTGCTCCTAGCGAGATCGACTTCGATCCAAATCAGAGAAGGACGACACAGCAGTAGGAGGTTGCAGTTCGAGGAGGCTGGGGTGGCGCTGGAGAATATTGGGGCTGATGGGGAGGGGAAGGAGAATAGGGTGGCGGATGGCCGGAGAACAAGACTCGTCGGCGGCGGCGCCATGCCTGTATGGACCGAGGAGAGCACGCATGCAAGGAGCCTGTGCTCGTGTGTGCTACTCGTTTTCTTTTAGAGAAGGACCGCGGGTTGAATACTCAAAACCAAAGGTCTTTTTTGCAAAAATGAAACGTTATCTCCTGTAAGCCATTAAAAAATGATTGTGGTTGAGTACTCAAAACCACCGGGACTATCTTGCAAAAATATCAAGACGCTAAACGGGCAGAAGCAATCCGTACTTTATTATTAGGTAAAGAATTACGTTTGGATGGAGGAGGCCCTCACTACTGGAATCTGGCACTTTGCCATCTGCCATGGCAGATGGCAAAGGCATGTTCGGTGGATGGCAAAGGCTTTGCCATCAGCCAGCAGATGGCAAACAGTCGTCGAAACCTCGCGTAGAAGGCTTCTTTGCCATCTGCCGGGCTGATGGCAAAGAGTCGGGCTTTGCCATCCGCCGGTGATGGCAAGAGTCAGGGCTTTGCCATCTGCGGCGCAGATGGCAAAGCCACTTAACGGGTTAGCTCCGTCGAGGTTAACGGCATACTTTGCCATCACCAAATAGATGGCAAAGGTTGCAGTTCTTTGCCATCTCCCAACAGATGGCAAAGGTTGCAGTTTTTGCCATCTCGCCAACAGATGGCAAAGTGACTATATTGCCCCATTTAATTTTGTTTTTCTTATATCAATTCATTTTCACAGAAATCAAACACAAATATATTTATATGACCAATATAGCATATTCAACACATATTACCAATAGTCATGAACACATATGTATCCAACACATGTTACCAATAGTAGCAAGTTTCATCCGTACATATACATAGTTTCATCAATATTACACAGTTTCATCCATAGGTAGCAAGTTTCACAAGGTCAAAACAAAAACTAAATACAAGCACTCCATCAACCCAAGCTTCCGTGATCTTAAGAAAATATGTAAAATGGGAAAGAAGAAAGTTAGAAGAAGAAGATTATTATGATGCATCTTGAAACTTTTTGAAGAGACTTTGATGAATGAATGACTTACTACAAATGTAGAGTATCATTTTGAAATGTGATTTATGCTTGCTTAGAAGCATCACACTTCAAAGGGTAAATTTTATTTCCTTCTTATCGCTCGTAAGCATCACACTTTAGTGGAAAATTTCATTTCTTTCTTATCACACCTCATGAATTTTACAACTTGGTATGTTAATTTTCCATGCAACGCTGGGTTGTTATCTAGTTTCTTAAGCATATTATGTCATTTTAGAGTTAGCTAAGCATATTAAGTCATTTTGGAGGAAAAGATGCTAAGTATAGGTCATTTTAGAGCTATCCTAGGTTAAATAGATCATTTTAAGCTAGCTAAGCATATTAAGTCATTTTGAAGGAAACAATGCTAAGTATAGGTCATTTTAGAGCTATCCTAGGTTAAATAGGTCATTTTGGAGCTAATTGCTTATTATGTAATTTTGAACTAGCTAAGCATATTAAGTCATTTTGGAGGAAAAATGCTAAGTATAGGTCATTTTAGAGCTAGCCTAGGTTGAATAGGTCATTTTGAAGCTAAGTAAGGTTATTATGTCATTTTGGAGCTAGCTAAGCATATGAAGTCATTTAGGACCTAAACTATGTCATTTCTTAAGCATACTATATCATTTTAGAGCTAGCTAAGCATATTAAGTCTTTTTTGAGGAAAAGATGCTAAGTATAGGTCATTTTAGAGCTATCCTAGGTTAAATAGGTCATTTTTATGCTAGCTAAGCATATTAAGTCATTTTGAAGGAAACAATGCTAAGTATAGGTCATTTTAGAGCTATCCTAGGTTAAATAGGTCATTTTGGAGCTAATTGCTTATTATGTAATTTTGAACTAGCTAAGCATATTAAGTCATTTTGGAGGAAAAATGCTAAGTATAGGTCATTTTAGAGCTAGCCTAGGTTGAATAGGTCATTTTGAAGCTAAGTAAGGTTATTATGTCATTTTGGAGCTAGCTAAGCATATGAAGTCATTTAGGACCTAAAATATGTCATTTCTTAAGCATACTATATCATTTTAGAGCTAGCTAAGCATATTAAGTCTTTTTTGAGGAAAAGATGCTAAGTATAGGTCATTTTAGAGCTATCCTAGGTTAAATAGGTCATTTTTATGCTAGCTAAGCATATTAAGTCATTTTGAACGAAACAATGCTAAGTATAGGTCATTTTAGAGCTATCCTAGGTTAAATAGGTCATTTTGGAGCTAATTAAGCTTATTATGTAATTTTTGAACTAGCTAAGCATATTAAGTCATTTTGGAGGAAAAATGCTAAGTATAGGTCATTTTTATGCTAGCTAAGCATATTAAGTCATTTTTGAGCTAGGTAAGCATATATTGAGTCATTTTGGAGGAAAAAATGCTAAGTATATGATTATGTCGCTAGTATCCATATGGCAGAGAACCCGGGCCGACATGACTAGTCATAGAACCAAGGTGGCACAAACGCATGGACAGTATACATGACCCAAAGAATGCACGTGTCGGTCATCGTGAGTGTAACCAAGTCGTAGTAAGCTACAAGGACTTCGTGATACACCATGTGACATTTCCCGTGAGGGACGAACACAGGAGCAAAGAAGGACACATGCCGGTCAATCCATGTGTTCCGGAGCAGTAGCGAACTACCATGGCTCAGTGGAAGCACTAGGAGGCATTTCCCTATATGGAAGGCTACCAAAGGCACACGACTAGGTGTCGAATCCCACACATACAATGCATTTCAAACATACACACATTATGCACGATATGTCTAGATATATACAACATGGCATCACAACAAGACTCTATTAAGCAAAACACTTGGGACACTTACCGTCATCACGGAGGTGTAGGTGTAGGTGTAGGTGTAGGACCGGTCAGGCCAAAGGGCGATTTGGAGAAGGATCGGTCGATGCTTGTCGGGAGTTACGCTGCACCAAAGATTATTTCCAATGTATCGTTAGCATGATGCAACTCAAATGTGAAGACTAGTAACTAATGACCGCTCAAATGAAACTCACCGTGTTCCGCCGGAGCAATGACTGCATCGGTGGAGGGTCTCGCCGTTTTTCTCACACATGGACTGCACATTTGGTTTTGACGAGTCACCATATTAGTTACTAATGAAAGGAACATTGCGTGCATGATTTAGCTAATATGCGAAGAAACTTACCACGAAGAGCTCAGACATGGCCCGTTAGCCAAGTCGCTCCGGTTCCTCTCCTCCTCCAACAGCCTAGCCGCCCTCTCCTCATTCTCCCTGTCCCTCTCCGCGCCGCCGGTCCCTCTCCGCCAACTGCCGTCCCTCTCCTCAAAAGCAGCCTGGTCTTCACTCTCTCGCCTCAATAGCAGCTCGCAACACCACTCATTAGCATTGTAATCATCGACGACCGCAAACACAATGTAATGGAGGAAAGGCTACCGAGTCCGTATAATTAACAAACCTGAATTCGATTTCCACTAGTCGTAAACGACGCGGTATCTCGAGATCGAGCTGGTCCGGCTTCTTGATCTGCGGGAGAGTGCTACTACAATGTATCACCATTACCAATGGCTAACGAGCCATGGGACCTCCCGCCACCAGATATCATCACCAGCTCTGGATCAAGAGGCCGGCTCGGGTTAAAGTCCGGCCCTTTCCTCGCCTTCCCCTGCTTAACGTACTGCACCATCTTGTGGTGGGAGGCCTCGTTGCTGAAGTTCTTTGCATTTTCGAGGTCAGACTCAGAGAATGCCTTGGCCTTCTTGTACGGTGCAATATTGGACATGCCATAGAGGTCGAACAGCTCTGGCACTGGAGCCTTGTTGTGTTTTGACTAAAAGAGAGGAACAGAGTATTAGTTAAGGACTCAAGCTAGCACAAAGAATGAATTTGCATGAATCATGAAGCAAACCACACATACCCAGTTTTTCCTGTACCCATGTAGGTCGACGCTGCCTAGATGGTGTGGCACACCTTTCATTTTGAAACGCTTCTCCTTTGCTATGTTGTGGGCGACGCGCCATTGGGGAGAGCACCACTCATCCACCAACACCTCCCAGCAGTCCATCTTGTCTCCACACCATCTCGGAGGCACCTAAGTTAAGCAAGAGAAATTTGAGCGCCACGCCTCTTAATCAAATCAAGGAAACTAAGTACAAGGCCTTAAGAATAAGTAATTACCTTCATGTACTTCTCCTTACTCAGATACTTGTCCCGCACTTCTCTTTTCTCCTCCTAATACCAACAGGCTAAGTAGTCTCGAACAGCTGCGTCCGAGCCTCGTGCCGAAAGTTTCAAGTAGGCGCCTGCACTCGGCGCCGATAACCCGAGCCGCCGCCTCCTCCTGTCCCTCAAAGACACCAGAGAAGGTCTGCAATCAAACAAGAAAACACGGATTAGAAGGTCTGCAATCAAACAAGAAAACACATGTAGAAGGTATGCAATCAAAGAAGAAAACACAACGTAAATGGCAAAGGAGAAATTACCCAAAACGTGGCGATCACAATGTCGGCCACCGTGTCGCACTCGACATCGCCGACCCTATGCTCGGCGGGCCGGGCAGCCAAGTAGTGCTCCCAGGTCATTCCTAGCTCGAACCCGCCTCACCGGCAACGTGACCCACCCCGGGAAGCATCAAGCGATAAATCACACCAAGGACAGTGTTGGGCCTGCGGACACCATCTTCGTGTGTCCAAGAACTTCAAGATGACAAGGCCAACGATTAGATATTCAAGAAACGCCAAGGCAAAAGGTTAAAAAGAGTAAATGCACTTACTTCTCCCGTTAGGCGCAATCAACCACCTCTGGTCGGGGTCGCTGGGTGGGCGGAGCTTTGTACGACCACGCTGGTAGACTTTGCGCCTCAACCCACTCACCTCGCTATAGCTATCAGACTATTGTCTCCACCCTGAACACAACCATGTGCACTCGACTCCGACTCAGCGTGACCCGGCTGAGCTCCGAGTCTCGTGGCGCGAGACTCGCAGCCCGAGGCTCCGACTCAGCGTGACCCGTGCCTGAGCTCCGAGTCTCGTGGGGCGAAGACTCGCAGCCCGAGGCTCGGCGGCCCGAGGCTCGTCGTCGGCCCGAGGCTCGCCGGCCGAGGCGCTGCGTCGCCATAGACGGGTCCACCTCGATGGCTCGATCTCGACGGAGCAGCCTGTGGTCGGGTGACTCACTGGGGGTGGCGGCGAGGAAGGCGAGCAGCCTTCCTACCTCTCCCGACGCCACGCCCACCTCTAGCAGCCTTCTCCTTCTTACCCCTCGACCTCTCCCGGCCAAGAAGAAGCGACCGTCGCTGGACTCTGCAAACTGAGATCTAGCGCTCTCCGGAGGCTATGGGGGAATGGAACTACCCTCCCACCACGCCGAGGTAGGAGCCCCTGAGCGCCTCGACCCGCGCCCACCATCTCACAACACCGGAATGACAAAGAGTAAACAAAATTAGTACAACATAAAAAATGAATACCGACATGAATAATAATATGTATATAAATTCATTTTAGAGGAATAATGCTAAGTATAGCTCATTTTAGAGCTATCCTAGGTTAAAGTCATTTTGAGCTAATTAAGGTTGTTATGTCATTTTGAGCTAGCTAAGCATACAAATTCATTTTGGAGGAATAAATGCTAAGTATAGCTCATTTTAGAGCTAGCTAGGTTAAAACTTGAACTAATTAATAATATATATGTATATAATAATAATGGAATACCTGACATGAACTATAATATTAATCTTCATCGTCATCATTAATAAATGCATCATCATCGTGCAGATATGCTTCGGGTCAATAAATGCATCATCCTCATCACTATCAAGAATGACGTGCTCATCATCATCATCAACATCCGGAAGGCCTCCTGCATGTAATCGGTCAAGCATTGACAGTCATCCGCAGCAGAACCTCTTCTTGTTCCGCTCTTCTTGTTCCCGCCAGCTCGGATTCACCGCCGCTTGTCTACTTGAATGTTATGTGGTGAGCGGTTCTTGAAACGCTTTTGGAAAGACGTGTTTCTTGGAACAATTCTCCTTCATATGTGTCTGGATTAACGTGAGGTTCATAATCCTCTTCATTGGGGGGAGGTGGTCTAACACGTGGCGGCACTTCATAAACGACATCCCAACCTTCGAGATTTGGATCACTTTGGCAGGCCCACGGTAGATAGAAAACTTGGTTTGCCTGTTGAGCCGTAATATAGACATCGGGAACATCCAAATGGGTGCTTTGTTTGATTTCAACTAGCCCTAGATGTTCATGAGTCCTTCTAGTCTCTTTCGGCCGAACCAATGACATTTGAAGACTACGACGCTCGTGGGTTTGCACCATAGAATAGAAGTCCATAAATTGCTTCAACTCTTCCATAATACTCGGTATCTCCTTCGCCGATAGCAGAGACACAACAATTTGTAGACTTTCGGTCGGCCATAGATAGCTCTTTGCCATTAGTACGAAAGCGATACCCGTTGATGTCGTATTTGTCAAATGAATGGACCTTATAGTCAAAACCATTAGCGACTTGTCTCAATTCGGCGCCCATAGACTCGAACTAGCCTACAAGTTTAATACGAAAGGATTGTTGCATTAGCCGAAATTAGAAGAAGAAATGAAATGGTCTAATGGAAATTACCGCTTGTTGGAACCAAGAGATGAAACCAGGATAGCCGCCCATGCATTGCCGTAAGCTCATACTCTTCGACGGAATCCTTTTGGATAACCGCCCATACGAGAATTTGGCGACGATCGATCGTATCAAATATCCGTGAATAAGAGCAGTTCAAATGAAGTAGAGGTTATGTAAACAATGTACCGAGAACTTACTCGATGTACGGCAAGACTTCGTTAGATTGTTCAAGATATACAACGAATGGTCCACCATTCGTCGTTATCCAACAATATGGGAGTATAAGCACCGGCTGGTGCGAGCTTCCCTTTGAATAGGCTGAGGTTGATCCACCCTTTTAGGGTCGCCAACATTGTACCGAGGCTTCGGATTATGCAAATGACGATTTTTGGCTTTGTAGTGTGCTGTCACGAAGTTTGCCGCCTCCTCAAGAATGAATGCCTCGCCATCGATGCTTCAATTCGACGCTTATTTTACATTTTGCTCAAGCGCCTTCTGATCCTCTCAGCTTGTGAGCACCAACGATTCTGCACGGGCCCCCAATCGTGCCTCGGTCGGAGATGCAAAATCAAATGCTGCATTGGATTAAAGAAGCCAGTGGAAAGATCTTCCAACTTGCGATCAACTCCGTGCCAACTCTTCCATTTCTTCTAGCAAGCCAGCGATAATTCTTTCGCACATAGAACACGGAAGAAATAGCTCAGCTCTGCCAAGATTAGCCATTCATCCTCGTGGATAAAGCCACGCAACATCACCGCATTACCCGCCAAGCCATATGTGCCAATCATGACTCTTGAGACCAAATATTTTCAATTTTTCAAGGCTCGCCCCTCTTTAGATTCGATGCATACCCATCGGGAACATCAACTCCTTTTTCACCCACAGAGTATTTCCCTCATAACCGCCTTCCAAGATTGAACCATGCCTTTGGCTTCGCCCAGCTTCTTCTTTCCTTTTGGTTGTTTCATGTTTTGTAGCGGTCTATCACATAGAGCCTCCCCGATCGACTCGCCTTAGGATTATCCTTCGTTTTTCCCTCTATGCCAACAATGTACCAAAGAGGGCCTCGCCGACATTCTTTTCATGTGCATCACGTCGATGTTGTGTGGGCAAAGGAGGTCTTTAATCTGGCAGATCCCACAAGCATATCTTGTGGGTCCAGCGTGTTCCAGATATACCCCTTGAAATACCCTCGACGCCTGGATCCGCCTCGAGAGCGCTTAACGATCCAGTGCATTGGCCTGTCAATGCAGGTGGTGCAGAGTTTTGACATCTCTACCTTTGATGAAGTTCTTCTTGTCTTTTCTCGAACTTATGGTGAGGATCCAGAACTGTCTATGCATGTCGAAGCAAGAAAACTTGCCACCCGCCTGCAGCCGATTTAAACTCAAGAGCTGCCTTGCATGTGGGGCACGGAACCTTCCATGCACACACCAGCCAACGAATAGCGCATACGCCGGCAAGTCATGCATCGAGTACATGTACCACACACGCATTAGGAAGTTTTTTTTTGTAGCGGCGCCGTATGTCTTGATTGAAGGAAATATGCCCTAGAGGCAATAATAAAGTTATTATTTATTTCCTTATATCATGATAAATGTTTATTATTCATGCTAGAATTGTATTAACCGGAAACATAATACATGTGTGAATATATAGACAAACAGTATGTCACTAGTATGCCTCTACTTGACTAGCTTGTTAATCAAAGATGGTTATGTTTCCTAACCATGAACAAGGAGTTGTTATTTGATTAACAAGGTCACATCATTAGTTGAATGATCTGATTGACATGACCCATTCCGTTAGCTTAACACTTGATCGCTTAGTATGTTAATGCTTTCTTCATGACCCATACATGTTCCTATAACTATGAGATTATGCAACTCCTGCCACGGAGGAACACTTTGGTACTACCAAACGTCACAACGAATCGGGTGATTATAAAGGAGTACTACAGGTGTCTCCAAAGGTACTTGTTGGGTTGGCGATTTGAGATTAGGTTTTGTCACTCCGATTGTCGGAGAGGTATCTCTAGGCCTTCTCGGTAATACACATCACTTAAAGCCTTGCAAGCATTACAACTAATGAGTTAGTTGTGAGATGATGTATTACGGAACGAGTAAAGAGATTTACCGTAACGAGATTGAACTAGGTATTGATACCGACGATCGAATCTCGGGTAAGTAACATACCGATGACAAAGGGAACAACGATGTCGTTATGCGGTTTGACCGATAAAGATCTTCGAGAATATGTAGGAACCAATATGGGCATCCAGGTTCCGCTATTGGTTATTGACCGAGAATGGTTCTAGGTCATGTCTACATAGTTCTCGAACCCGTAGGGTCCGCACGCTTAACGTTTCGATGACAGTTCATTATGAGTTTATAAGTATTGATGCACCGAAGTTTGTTCGGAGTCCCGGATGTGATCACGGACATGACGAGGAGTCTCGAAATGGTCGAGACATAAATATTGATATATTGGAAGCCTATGTTTGACTTCGAAGGGTTCCGAGTGAAAACAGGATGTTATTGAACACCGGGGTTACTGAACCCCGGGGTATATGGGCCTTAATGGGCCACAAGGGAGAAGAGGAAGGGCCGGCCAGGTGGGCTGCGCGCCTCCCCTCTAGTCCGAATAGGACAAGGAGAGGGGGGGCGGCGCCCCTTCCCTCTTTCCCCCTCCCCAATCCTACTCCAACTAGGAGAAGGGGGGGGAGTCCTACTCCCGGTGGGAGTAGGACTCCTCCAGCGCCTCTACTAGGCCGGCCGCACCCCTTGTCTCCTTTATATACGGGGCAGGGGCACCCCATGACACACAAGTTGATCTACGGATCTTTCCTTAGCCGTGTGCGGTGCCCCTTCCACCATATTCCACTTCGGTCATATCGTCATGAGCTTAGGCGAAGCCTGCGCCGGAGAAGTCATATCGTCGCGAGCTTAGGCGAAGCCCTGCGTCGGTGGAGCATCAACATCGCCACCACGCCGTCGTCTTGACGGAACTCATCCCGACACTTTGCTGGATCGGAGTCCGGGATCGCCATCGAGCTGAACGTGTGCGTAACTCGGAGGTGCCGTGCGCTCGGTGCTTGGATCGGTCGGATCGTGAAGACGTCGACTACATCAACAGCGTTGTTATAACGCTTCCGCTTTCGGTCACGAGGGTACGTGGGCGGACATTCTCCTCTCGTTGCTATGCCATCACCATGGTCTTGCGTGATCGTAGGAAATTTTTGAAATTACTACGCTCCCCAACAATGGCATCCGAGCCTGGTTTTATGCGTTGATGTCATATGCACGAGTAGAACACAAGTGAGTTGTGGGCGATACAAGTCATACTACCTACCAGCATGTCATACTTTGGTTCAGCGGTATTGTGAGATGAAGCGCCCGGACCGACATTACGCCAGACGCTTACGCGAGACTGGTTTCACCGCCCGAGCACTCGTTGCTTAAAGGTGACCGCGGGTGTCTGCTCTCTCACTTTAGTTGAATCGAGTGTGGCTACGCCCGTCCTTGAGAAGGTTAAAACGGAGTCTATTTGACGAAGTATCGCTGTGGTTTTGATGCGTAGGTAAGAACGGTTCTTGCTCAGCCCGTAGCAGCCACGTAAAACTTGCAACAACAAAGTAGAGGACGCCTAACTTGTTTTTGCAGGGCATGTTGTGATGTGATATGGTCAAGACGTGATGCTATATTTTATTGTATGAGATGATCATGTTTTGTAACCGAAGTTATCGGCAATCGGCAGGAGCCATATGGTTGTCGCTTATTGTATGAAATGCAACGCCATGTAATTGCTTTACTTTATCACTAAGCAGTAGCGATAGTCGAGAAGCAATAGTTGGCGAGACGACAACGATGCTACGATGGAGATCAAGGTGTCGCTACCGGTGACGATGGTGATCATGACGGTGCTTGGCGATGGAGATCACAAGCACAAGATGATGATGACCATATCATATCACTTATATTGATTGCATGTGATGTTTATCCTTTATGCATCTTATCTTGCTTTGATTGACGGTAGCATTATAAGATGATCTCTCACCAAAATTATCAAGAAGTGTTCTCCCGAGTATGCACCGCTATAAAGTTCTTCGTCTTTGAGACACCACGTGATGATCGGGTGTGATAGGCTCTACGCTCAAATACAACGGGTGCAAAACAGTTGCGCACGCGAATACTCAGTTAAACTTGACGAGCCTTGCATATAACAGATATGGCCTCGAACACGGAGACCGAAAGGTCGAACGTGAATCATATAGTAGATATGATCAACATAGTGATGTTCACCATTGAAACTACTCCGCCTCACGTGATGATCGGACATGGTTTAGTTGATTTGATCACGTAATCACTTAGATGACTAGAGAGATGTCTCTCTAAGTGGGAGTTTTAATATGATTAATTGAACTTAAATTTATCATGAACTTAGTACCGATAGTATTTTGCTTGTCTATGTTTATCGTAGATAGATGGCTCGTCTTGTTGTTCCGTTGAATTTTAATGCGTTCCTTGAGAAAGCAAAGATGAAAGATGATGGTAGCAATTACACGGACTGGGTCCGTAATTTGAGGATTATCCTCATTGCTGCACGTAAAAATTACGCCCCGGAAGCACCGCTGGGTGACAGTTCCTGCTGCAGATGCCGAGCGAGAAGTTGTGAACGTCCGCAAAGCAGAGCTGATGACTACTCAATAGTTCAGCAGCCATGCTTTACGGCTTAGAACCGGTCTTCAACGACGTTTTGAACGCCATGGAGCATATGAGATGTTCCAAGAGTTGAAGTTAATATTTCAAGCAAATGCCCGGATTGAGAGATATGAAGTCTCCAATAAGTTCTATAGCTGCAAGATGGAGGAGAATAGTTCACAAGGAGCACATACTCAAAATGTCCGGGTATAACAATCACTTAATTCAGCTGGGAGTTAATCTTCCGGATGATAGTGTCATTGATGAAATTCTCCAATCATCGCCACCAAGCTACAAGAGCTTCGTGATGAACTATAATATGCAAGGGATGACTAAGAAAATTCTCGAGCTCTTCGCGATGCTAAAAGCATGGAGGTAGAAATCAAGAAAGAGCATCAAGTGTTGATGGTCAACAAGACCACTAGTTTCAAGAAAAGGGCAAAGGGAAGAAGAAGGAAACTTCAAAAGAACAGCAAGCAAGTTGCTGCTCAGAGAAGAAACCCAAGTCTGGACCTAAGCCTGAAACCGAGTGTTTTTACTTGCAAGCAAACCGACATCGAAGCGGAACTGCCCCAAGTATTTGGCGGATAAGAAGGATGGCAAGGTGATCAAAGGTATATGTGATATACATGTTATTGATGTGTACCTTACTAATACTCGCAGAGTACTGGTATTTGATACTGGTTCTGCATTGCTAATATTTGCAACTCAAACAGAACTACGGATTGCCAAGATTGGCTAAGGACGAGGTGACGATGCGCGTTGAAATGGTTCCAAAGTCGATGTGATCGTGGTCGGCACGCTACCTCTACATCTACCTTCGGATTAGTTTTAGACCTAAATAATTGTTATTTGGTGCCGCGTTGAGCATGAACATTATATCTGGATCTTGTTTAATGCGAGACGGTTATTCATTTAAATCGAGAATAATGGTTGTTCTATTTATATGAGTAATATCTTTTATGGTCATGCACCCTTGAAGAATGGTCTATTCTTGTTGAATCTCGACAAGAGTGATACACATATTCATAATGTTGAAGCCAAAAGATGCAGAGTTGATAATGATAGTGCAACTTATTTGTGGCACTGCCGCTTAGGTCATATCGATGTAAAACGCATGAAGAAACTCCATACCGATGGGCTTCGAATCACTTGATTATGAATCACTTGGTACTTAAGTAACCGTGCCTCATGGGCAAGATGACAAAAATGCCGCTTCTCCGGAACTATGGAGCGAGCAACTGATTTGTTGTAAATCATACATACCGATGTTTGTGGTCCAATGAATGTTGAGGCACGCAAGGGAATCGTTATTTTCTCACCTTCACAGATGATTTGAGCAGATATGGGTATATCTACTTAATGAAACACAAATCTGAAACATTTGAAAAGTTCAAAGAATTTCAGAGTGAAGTGGAAAATCATCGTAACAAGAAAATAAAGTTTCTACGATCTGATCGTGGAGGAGAATATTTGAGTTACGAGTTTGGTTTACATTTGAAACAATGTGGAATAGTTTAGCAACTCACGCCACCCGAACACCACAGAGAAATGGTGTGTCCGAACGTCGAATCGTACTTTACTAGATATGGTGCGATCTATGATGTCTATTTCCGATTTACCGCTATCGCTTTTGGGGTTATGCTTTAGAGACGGCCGCATTCACGTTGAATAGGACACCGTCAAAATCCGCTGAGACGACACCTTATGAACTGTGGTTTGGCAAGAAACCAAAGTTGTCGTTTCTTAAAGTTTGGGGCTGCGATGCTTATGTAAAGAAACTTCAACCGATAAGCTCGAACCCAAATCGAAAAATGTGTCTTCATAGGATACCCAAAGGAGATCTGTTGGGTACACCTTCTATCACAGATCTGAAGGCAAGATTTTCGTTGCTAAATTCGGATCCTTTCTAGAGAAGGAGTTTCTCTCGAAAGAAGTGAGTGGGAGGAAAGTAGAACTTGATGAGATAACTGTATCTACTCCCTTATTGGAAAGTAGTTCATCACAAGAAATGGTTCCTGTGACAACTACACCAATTAGTGAGGAAACTAATGATGATGATCATGAAGCTTCAAATCAAGTTACTACTGAACTTCGTAGGTCAACCAGAGTGAAATACGCACCAGAGTGGTACGGTAATCTTATTCTGGAAGTCATGTTACTAGACCATGGCGAACCTACGAACTATGAAGAAGCGATGGTGAGCCCAGATTCCGCAAAATGGCTGGAAGCCATGAAATCTGAGATGGGATCCATGTATGAGAACAAAGTATGGACTTTGGTTGACTTGCCCGATGATCGGCAAGCCATTGAAAATAAATGGATCTTTAAGAAGAAGACTGACGCTGATGGTAATATAACTGTCTACAAAGCTCGACTTGTTGCGAAAGGTTTTCGACAAGTTCAAGGGGTTGACTACGATGAGACTTTCTCACCCGTAGCGATGCTTAAGTCTGTCCGAATCATGTTAGCAATTGCCGATTTTATGATTATGAAATTTGGCAAATGGATGTAAAACTGCATTCTTGAATGGATTTCTAGAAGAAGAGTTGTATATGATGCAACCAGAAGGTTTTGTCGATCCAAAGGGTGCTAACAAAGTGTGCAAGCTCCAACGATCAATTTATGGTGCAGTGCAAGCCTCTCGGAGTTGGAATAAACGCTTTGATAGTGTGATCAAAGCATATGGGTTTGTACAGACTTTTGGAGAAGCTTGATTTACAAGAAAGTGAGTGGGAGCTCAGAGCATTTCTAATATTATATGTGGACGACATATTATTAATTGGAAATGATATAGAATTTCTGGATAGCATAAAAGGATACTTGAATAAAAGTTTTCAATGAAAGACCTCGGTGAAGCTGCTTACATATTGGGCATCAAGATCTATAGAGATAGATCAAGACGCTTAATTGGACTTTCACAAAGCACATACCTTGATAAAGTTTTGAAAAAGTTCAAAATGGATCGAGCAAAGAAAGGTTTTTACCTGTATTACAAGGTGTAAGATTGAGTCGACTCAATGCCCGACCACAATGCAGAAGATAGAGAGAAAATGAAAGATGTTCCTATGCTTCAGCCATAGGCTCTATCATGTATGCAATGCTGTGTACCAGACCGACGATGCTTAGCTGTAAGCTTGGCAGGAAGGTACCAAAGTAATCGAGAGTGGATCATCGACAGCGGTCAAGAACATCCCGAAATACGAAAAGGACTAAGGATATGTTTCTCGATATGGAGGTGACAAAGAGCTAGTCGTAAATGGTTACGCCGATGCAAGCTTTGACACGATCCGGACGATTCTAAATCGCAAACCGGATACGTGTTTTTATTAAACGGTGGAGCTGTCGGTTGGTGCAGTTCTAAACAAAGCGTCGTGGCGGGATCTACATGTGAAGCGGAGTACATAGCTGCTTCGAAGCAGCGAATGAAGGAGTCTGGATGAAAGAGTTCATTTCCGATCTAGGTGTCATACCTAGTGCATCGGGACCGATGAAGATCTTCTCGTGACAATCTTGGTGCAATTGCCTTGGCAAAGGAATCCAGATTTCACAAGAGGACCAAGCATATCAAGAGACGCTTCAATTCCATTCGGGACCAAGTCCAAGTGGGAGACATAGAGATTTGCAAAATACATACGGATCTGAATGTTGCGCACCTGTTGACTAAGCCTCTTCCACAAGCAAAACATGATCAGCACCAAGACTCCATGGGTGTTAGGATCATTACTTTGTAATATAGATTATTGACTCTAGTGCAAGTGGGAGATCAAGGAAATATGCCCTAGAGGCAATAATAAAGTTATTATTTATTTCCTTATATCATGATAAATGTTTATTATTCATGCTAGAATTGTATTAACCGGAAACATAATACATGTGTGAATATATAGACAAACAGATGTCACTAGTATGCCTCTACTTGACTAGCTTGTTAATCAAAGATGGTTATGTTTCCTAACCATGAACAAGGAGTTGTTATTTGATTAACAAGGTCACATCATTAGTTGAATGATCTGATTGACATGACCCATTCCGTTAGCTTAACACTTGATCGCTTAGTATGTTAATGCTTTCTTCATGACCCATACATGTTCCTATAACTATGAGATTATGCAACTCCGCCACGAAGGAACACTTTGGGTACTACCAAACGTCACAACGAATCGGGTGATTATAAAGGAGTACTACAGGTGTCTCCAAAGGTACTTGTTGGGTTGGCGATTTCGAGATTAGGTTTTGTCACTCCGATTGTCGGAGAGGTATCTCTAGGCCTTCTCGGTAATACACATCACTTAAAGCCTTGCAAGCATTACAACTAATGAGTTAGTTGTGAGATGATGTATTACTGAACGAGTAAAGAGACTTACCGTAACGAGATTGAACTAGGTATTGATACCGACGATCGAATCTCGGGTAAGTAACATACCGATGACAAAGGAACAACGATGTCGTTATGCGGTTTGACCGATAAAGATCTTCATAGAATATGTAGGAACCAATATGGGCATCCAGGTTCCGCTATTGGTTATTGACCGAGAATGGTTCTAGGTCATGTCTACATAGTTCTCGAACCCGTAGGGTCCGCACGCTTAACGCTTCGATGACAGCTCATTATGAGTTTATAAGTATTGATGCACCGTTTGTTCGAGTCCCGGATGTGATCACGGACATGACGAGGAGTCTCAAATGGTCGAGACATAAAGATTGATATATTGGAAGCCTATGTTTGACTTCGAAGGGTTCCGAGTGAAACAGGATGTTATGGAACACCGGGGTTACTGGAACCCCGGGGTATATGGGCCTTAATGGGCCACAAGGGAGAAGAGGAAGGGCCGGCCAGGTGGGCTGCGCCCCCTCCCCTCTAGTCCGAATAGGACAAGGAGAGGGGGCGCCTTCCCTCTTCCCTCCCCAATCCTACTCCAACTAGGAGAGGGGGAGTCCTACTCCTGTGGGAGTAGGACTCTCCAGCGCCGCCTCTACTAGGCCGCCGCACCCCCTTGTCTCCTTTATATACGGGGCAGGGGCACCCCATGACACACAAGTTGATCTACGGATCTTTCCTTAGCCGTGTGCGGTGCCCCTTCCACCATATTCCACTTCGTCATATCGTCATGAGCTTAGGCGAAGCCTGCGCGGAGAAGTCATATCGTCGCGGAGCTTAGGCGAAGCCCTGCGCCGGTGGAGCATCAACATCGCCACCACGCCGTCGGCCGACGGAACTCATCCCGACACTTTGCCGGATCGAGTCCGGGATCGCCATCGAGCTGAACGTGTGCGTAACTCGGAGGTGCCGTCGCTCGGTGCTTGGATCGGTCGGATCGTGAAGACGTCGACTACACATCAACCGCGTTGTTATAACGCTTCGCTTTCGGTCTCACGAGGGTACGTGGACGGACACTCTCCCTCTCGTTGCTATGCCATCACCATGGTCTTGCGTGATCGTAGGAAATTTTTTGAAATTACTACGTTCCCCAACATTGATCCCATTATCCCAAGCTTCTTGCAGTTCATCCTTAAGCGGCTGCATGTACACATTCATATTCTTCCCCGGATAGTTGGGCCCCGGAATTATCAACGTCAGGAAAATGTTCTTTCTTTGCATAATCTGTCCGGGGGGAGATTGAGTGGAATGACAAATACAGGCCAACAACTGTATTGGGCTGCCATCATACCAAACACATTGAACCCATCCGTGCTGACGGCTACTCGAGGATTCCTTGGATCTGCCGCTTTTTCATCATGCAATGCATCGAAGTGTTTCCATGCAGCACCATCCGATGTGTGTACCATCATCAGATTCCCATCTGCATCCCGTTCGGTTCTTTTGCCCAATTTGTGCCATGTCATCTGTCTGGCCGTCTCTTCGACCATGAATAGACGTTGAAGTCTTGGTATGATTGGCATATACCGAAGAACGTTAATGGGGATTTTGGTCTGACTCTTCTCACCCATACCATTGTCTACCTCAACATACCTGGAAGACTTGCAAATGGGACAATAATTCAAGTCCGTGATCTTCGGAGCCTAAATAAGGCACATCCATTCTCACGAGCATCTATCTTCTCATAGGGCATCTTAAGTACACGGAGGATTTTGTCCGACCGGCACAGTGTTTGCGAGCATTATATGGCCTTTGGGTAGAAAGCGTCCAAATAGTGTCACTATCGCGTCATAGCATTCTCTCGCCCAAGTTGAATTGAGCCTTGAGCCATTACTTGTGCGATGGCATCCAGTGACAAAGCTCGGTGTGCTCATGGAGAGGACGCTCAAGACTCCAACATATCATTGAAGGCCTTTGCAGATTCCTCCATCTCATCGTCCGAATCCGAGCATCATCAAAGTCTTGCACCATGTCTTCCATCCCGTACCATGCTCGTCGGTGCGACGACGGCCCTCCTCAGCTCGGAACGTTGGGCAGACTCACCATGAAATGTCCACATCGTATAACCGGGCGTAAAATCCCACTTCGCAGTGTTTGATCATTTCAAACTCGACATCTTCGATCGTTGTCGCTTTCAAACAGGGCACCAGGTTGTTTTCATCCATTTGCAATGCGGCTCGATAAACCCCTTGGTTTTTGTCATCCATTCGGGGTCATGTCTTTCGACTAGGGTGACTGGTGTACATCCACGCATCGATCACTCATCTTGCCTAGCTACTGGACACACAAGAAATACATACATAACTCAGCAAACCATATTCATCGCTTAATAAAGTTTCTCGCTTTTCTTACGTCCATGCAACCTAGACGCTAATAGGTAAAGATAGGTCCTAATCCACTCGTATGTAGATTGGGTTCGTTTTCCCATGCTCTCCGGATCCGACACAAAATTTGGCAGCATTCTCCCCGCTGTTCTTCGATACACGCCTCGGCAATAAGCGAGAGAGATGTGTACCGGAGAACAACAGAGAGGCATCGACGAAATTCTGCATCGATCCGAGCAGAGCATATGGGAAAACGAACCCAATCTACACATACCGGGCTGTCCATGGATAACGTTGGACAATTCGAAGAATTACGGTTATAAATATGCAAATGAATGCATATTCATAGATGTAACCCTTTCGAACGGGAGACGATAGTGGTCACGCATCGATGATTGAATACACCTATAGCTAGCAAGTTTCATCGGCACGAAGACCGAACAGAGCAAATGAAGGGGAGAGGAGGAGATGTCATTTGTGCTCACCCACGAACGCAGGGCGGAGCTCGTCGAACGCACGGGAGGTTGTTGAACACTGCACCTCACAGCGATGAAACAACTGCACATTTAAATCCACCCGATCAACGCAAATATATATGATGTTTTTCATAACAAAATTGGAAAATATATGACCTAACTCATAATTCACAAATATATGACCGAAAACCACCCCGCGAAACACCACCAAACACCTAGGTAGTTTTGGTAAAATTGAGAAAACCATAGTTTTGGTAGTTTTTTCCCTGTGCAACCCGTACATGCTAAGGCACACACTGTTCCTATACATTTGCTAGTTTTGCATATTTGTGTGCTTGATTAATATCCAAACTAAATTTTGTTCGACAGTCATTGCCCAGTCCCAGATGCTCATGTTTACGTGTGTTGTTTCTTTGAGAGGATACCGTTCTTCAAATATGGAAGGGTCTAACAATGAATTAGTTCTTCTTGATGTGCAACCTAACCTATTTCCCAAATTCATATATAACCATCTGGCAGGTTTGGGATGTACGAGCCCCATCCCTTGCCAAAGTTTTGATTTTACTTGCATTTAATTATGCATATCTTAGATGGTAAAATCATTTGATTTTTTACATGTCTTACATAGCCTATCGGATAATCTTGCTGCAGCCACAAATATATTTAAGCTGTGGTTTAATTATTTACCTTTGGTGAGAAATAAAACACATAAGCACACAAATTACTGCTGCAATACACATGGCAATTACACGCATATGTTCAGCAAACACAAGCAACCAATGTTCAGCAAACTCATGTTATGCATCTCATATGAACTACAGAAATGTTCAGCACACACCTATAAGTAATCAACAGAGAGAAGAATTGGGAACTACCTTGAGTAAGGCCGACGCTGGTGCTGCAGATTGGGTGATAGGAAGGCCGGCGGTGGTGCTGCAGCTCGGGTGAGAGGTTGGCCGGCGTTGGTGGCTAGCTGGTGTTCCCTGCCGCTGATTAGCAGCTGCACCACGGGAGGTGGTGTTGGGGTAGAGCTCTGTGGCGGCCCGCCGTGGTTGAGTTCTGTGGCGCCTGTCCTCGTGGTCGAGCTCCTGCGACGGCCAAGCGAACAGAGATGGGCGTGGTCGGGAGTGAAGGGAGGGAGACGGGCTATGGAGATGGATGAGGGATGGACGTGGCGGGAGGGCGGGGAGGCGAGCTGCAAGTGGGGGAGGCGGGGTGGCGGGGAGGATGCGGTGGGGGGAGGGGGGGAGGGGCGGGCACGGGCGGTGGCAGGTCGTCGCAGGCGGGAAGGGGCGGGGAGGCGGGCGGTGGCGGTGGCAGGTCGTCAGGCGGGGAGGCGGGGAGGATGCGGGTGGCGGGGGATGGGGGGCGGGCGGTGTGGTCGTCGGGGGGGGGGCGGGGAGGGCTGGTGGCGGGGGGCGGGCGAGGGCTGCGGTGGCGGGAGGGCGGGCGGGCGGGGCAGTCGTCGTCGGGCGGGAGGGGCGTGAGGGCTGCGGGCGGAGGGCGGGAGGGGCGGGAGGGGCGGAGGAGGGCTGCGGTGGGGGAGGGCGGCGGCCAGCGGTGGCGGTGTCGTCAGGCCTGGGTGCGTCTCTGTTGGGGGGCTGGTGGGTGGGTGAGGTTGGGTTGGGAGAGAGAGGGGGGGGGGCCGGGCTGGAGAGAGAGAGAGGGGGGGCCGGGCCGGGAGAGAGGGTCGACCTCTTTGTTATCTGCCACCACCGGCCGATGGCAAGATATGGGCCTTTGCCATCCGCCGGCGGATGGCAAAGAGGTGGGCTCTTGGCCGTTATAACGCCGCTACCCATTGGGCTCCACCCACTTCTTTGCCATCCGCCAACAGATGGAAAGATTCTTTGCCATCTGCCGGCGGATGGCAAAGAAGTGGGTTGACAGCGCTGCGAAAGATCGAACCTACCATTTCTTTGCCATCTCGCCGGGCAGATGGCAAAGATTATTTGCCATCCACTAGCGGATGGCAAAGAATTGGTGATGGCAACCATGTTCTTTGCCATCTGCCGCTTCTTTGCCATCTGTTTTTATAAGATGGCAAGACGTTTTTGCCATCACCGGCGATGGCAAAGAGCTGGCTGATGGCAAATTCCCGCCCGAGAGTGCCTTTAAAAAGCGTGTTGGGCTATCGTACGCCGTCTTTGGGGCTTGGGGGGCTTTAAAAGCGTGTTGGGTTGTTGGGGTCTGGGGGCTTCTCCGATTGAACGAATTTCAGTCGCTCGATCGATCTACGAAACATTTTGTTCGATCAAGGACCCAAACATCAAGTAGACGCCTTGGTCCTCAAAAAATGAAACTCCAAAATCTCAATCGATTGAGACTTAATGAAGTCCCAGTTGATACTCTATTTTTTAGATTTTATGTGAAGATTCGTGTAAAACAAAATTATTTCTTCTTTCTTTTATATTTTTGTCACTTGACTGAGACTTTGTTAAGTCTCAGTCATGAGATCTCGTCACACCCTTAAAAAACACCTAGCTGCTTAGGGTTTCTCGTGCCTCCCGTCAGCGCCCGCTGCCAATCTACCTCGTCTCTTGTGGTCTTAGGGCCATGGAGGCCTGGTGCCGTTGCCGCCGGGAGGGCTCTGTTTTTAGATATATTTTTATGTTTTGTTAGGATTTGTGTCCTGCTTAAAGAGATAAGGCGACGGCGACTCTCTGAAGATGGAGTAAGTTTGTCCGCGCCTAACCCCCGTCCCAGTGGTGCTTCTAGTGTCATCGAAGGGCGTGTGGAGGTTTGTCTCCGACGGATCTCATGGGATTCGGTCAGCGTTTGTCTTCGGTGGATTCACTTGGATTTGGTTTTCGTTCGTCTTTGTTTGTGTGTTTACATGTTGGACCCTTCCGATCTACGCGTGTCTTCATCGGCGGCGGTTGCCGTTCTGGTGCGCTGGTCTCATGGGGCCTTAGCACGACGACTTTCCGATTGTCTACTACTCCCCCCGTTCCTTGATATAAGGTGTATAGATTTTTGAGAATTTTTTTGAAATATAAGGTGTATTGCCTTGCATCACTCATTTGGATAACTTTTTTAAGGGATTTGATTACATTTCCTTACATAGGGCAAGCTCCTCTATTTTCTCATGTCAATTATTCAGGTGTAGTCTCTTTCAAAACTTGTGAAATTTTCCCTCCACATGCGTTCTTTAATTTCCGTGCCAAAAACTATACACCCTATATTTAGGAACGGAGGGAGTATAATAAAGTTTGTCTGGCTCCGATAAGGGAGGGGCGATAACAGCGGTACGCCATCGATTCGTTTCAGTGCTAATAGTCGTCGTTAGATGGTCAACAGACCTAGATGTATATTTTACTTCGGGTGTTTTCTATACTACTTTGAAAGTTGATAAATAGATTGATAGTTTTCCTCTTAAAAAATAGAAAAGCCTAGCATACACCACAAAATAAGTAAACAACATAGCTAGAAGACCGTGCGACAGTGCCGAAACCGCAGTCAACGTTCAACGGATGTGGAAATCTGAAGTTTTTTACTCCAAATCTCTCAGGGCATATACAATGATACTATCTTAGGAGTGCCACGTAGGATAGATGATAAGGTGGAGGAGAGAGAACTCATAAGAAAATGCTTGTCTTCTCTTATTTAAGAGAAGACAAGAGGTGATCTCTTAACATAATATGTCTCACCACATTTTTAAGAATTGCTAGTTATTGAAGATAAGGCTAAGAGATAATCCATTATAGACAAAATTTTGTCATTTCTAAATCACATGCAAAACTTAAGAGAGGACTATTTTATCAATCATTGTACATGCCCCTATTACTGCTGCAAGGCAAAAGCGACGACTTGAGAGTGGAGTCGTCTGCCGGTCGACGGACGTTTCGGCCTGAGAAAGACAGCCCCCGAATGGTTTGACCAGAGCGCACAGCACAACTAGCAGCCCCCCATCCATGTACGTCGCTTTCAGTCGGTACTCGGTACGTGCGTGGAACGCGCCACAAGCCGTCAAGTCCACCTGAATTTTGCCTTACCACTTGACCAAAGCACAGAAGAAAACGGAGGATTCACACACCCGCAGGCAGCACCCATTGCCATTGCCAAGAACAGAGCGCCGGCGTTCCTTGGCGCGCCATGCTTCTCCACCCTCACCACCTGGTTACTCTGCTCCTGCTCCTCGTGGCTGCAGCGAGCGGCGACGGCGTGCAGTTCACCTATAACGGCTTCGCGGGCGTGAACCTGACGCTCGACGGCGCGCTCGTCATGCCCAACGGCCTGCTCATGCTCACCAACGGCACCATCCAGACAAAAGGCCAGGCCTTCCACCCGTCCCCCCTGCCGTTCCGCGGCGACGGCGAGGCGAACGGCACCGGCGCCAGCGCCGCGCGGTCCTTCTCCACCACTTTCGTCTTCGCCATCTTTGGGCAGTACGCGGACCTGAGCAGCCACGGCATGGTCTTCTTCGTCTCCGCGTCCAGGGAGCTGCTCTCCACGGCAATGCCAGGCCAGTTCCTGGGCCTCCTCAACGACACCGACGGCGGCAACCGGAGCGACCACATCTTCGCCGTGGAGCTCGACACGCTCTTCAACGCCGAGTTCCGTGACATCAACAGCAACCACGTCGGCGTCGACGTCGATAGCCTGGTTTCGCTCCGTTCCACCGACGCCGGGTACTACGACGACGGCACCGGGATGTTCCGGAACCTGAGCCTGATCAGCCGGAAGGCCATGCAAGTGTGGGTCGACTACGACGGCCGGGCCACGGAGGTCGCCGTGACCATGGCTCCCCTGGGCATGGCCAGGCCCAAGAAGCCCCTCCTCAAGACCGCCGTCGACTTCTCGGGCGTGGTGCAGAGCACGATGTTGGTCGGATTCTCGTCGGCGACGGGTGTCCTCGCCACACGCCACTTCGTCCTCGGCTGGAGCTTCGCGCTGGACGTAGCAGCCCCGGCACTCGACATCTCGGCGCTGCCGGCCTTGCCACGGGCCTGGCCAAAGCCACGGTCCAGGGTGCTGGTGATCGTGCTGCCCATAGCGTTGGCAGCTCTGGTACTCGTTCTGGGCATCGGAGTCTACATCTTTGTACGACGGCTTCTCAAGTTCTCGGAGCTGCGCGAGGACTGGGAGGACGCGTTCGGCCCCCACCGATTCTCATACAAGGAATTGCATCATGCGACCAAGGGGTTCAGCGACAAGAACCTGCTCGGGGCGGGAGGCTTCGGAAGCGTGTACAGGGGCAAGCTCCGCAAGCCGGACATGGAGGTTGCCGTAAAGAAGGTGTCTCATGAATCAAGGCAGGGGATGAAGGAGTTCGTCGCCGAGGTCGCAAGCATCGGACGGCTACGGCACCGGAACCTCGTGCCATTGCTTGGTTATTGCCGGCGCAAAGGGGAACTTCTCCTGGTTTACGATTACATGCCAAATGGAAGCCTTGACAAATACTTGTATGATGGATCGTCAACAGGTACACTGGATTGGCCTCAAAGATTTCACATAATCAGAGGCGTGGCTTCTGGGTTACTGTATCTCCACGAGGATTGGGAGCAAGTTGTCATCCACCGAGATGTGAAAGCAAGCAATATCCTTCTAGACAGCGAGATGAATGGGCGGTTAGGGGATTTCGGGCTTGCAAGGTTGTACGATCATGGGACGGACGCCCATACGACACATGTGGTTGGCACCATGGGCTATCTAGCTCCTGAGCTTGGACACACCGGCAAGGCAACCCCGTCGACCGACGTGTTCGCTTTCGGTGCATTCCTTCTGGAAATCACGTGTGGGCGGAGGCCAATCGAGCAAAACGAGCACGACAACCGCATCGTGCTCGTGGATTGGGTGATCGAGCAATGGCGCAAGGGTTTGATCATTGGCGCAGTGGATACGAGGATTCCAAGTGGGTTTAGTCCGGACATGGTCTCTCTGGTGCTGAAACTTGCGTTGTTATGCTCGCACCCATTGCCTAATGGAAGGCCAACCATGCGGCAGGTCATGCAGTACCTCGACGGCGACATGGTCCTCCCGGACTTGTCGTCCGCGTACCTCAGTTTCACCATGCTGGAGCGGATGTATGATGGGGACTTCAACCAGAAAATGTTGCCATACGCATCATCGACGAGCATGGGTGCAGTTTCTGATATCTCTGGAGGAAGGTGACAATGTTCTTGCAGGATTGGGTAACTAACTATTAACTGACCAGTGGCTCCTATACACACATCTATGTTGTACTCAATTTTACCTGAAATGTATGACCTGATGGTTTACCTAATTTATGGTTGAATTGCCTATAAACATAACAATGCAATCAAACAAGTGACATGCATTTTCCCCCGCGCAAAAAGAAGTGATATGTGTTTTTGTTTTATTTTCAAAGGTATTCAAGCTCTGAAACACATCGTATCTCTTCTCTCGCCTTAATTATCTGTAGCAAAAGAGCCCGTACGTTGCAACGGGAGAAATATTTATCACGCCCTTAAATTTGTTGCAATGGATGAAAACTCCATCACATTTCCCTATCAGATACTCCCTCCGTTTCTAAATATAAGTCTTTTTAGATATTTCAAATGGACTACAACATTCGAATGTATGTAGACATATTTTAGAGTTTTGATTCATTCATTTTGCTCCGAATATAATCACTTGTTGGAATCTCTAGAAAGATTTATATTTGAGAACAGAGGGAGTAGTAAGTATGCACAAAATACAACTGATGGCTTCATTTCCCACATCAATTATTCCCAACATGAAAAAGAATTATGCTTTCAACAGGACCATTTTTGCAAAAACGACTGAGAAATGTATGTTTGTTCAGTTTGGGTCTTTCCTAGTTGTATTCCCACCTCAACTGTTTGAGGTGCTATCTAGTCATGATGGTGTATTAATTGTCTGAGATTAATTCAAGACGTCTTAATCTGATTAGGTTAACGGTTGTCACTGGCTCATTAAGAAATAATCATAAACATGGATAAATATTTCCCCTAAACCTGGGATATTTTCCTCATGGACTTGGAACAATATTCTTGGAAGCTAGAACAACTTTATCCTAAACCTTAAATATATTTTTCGTAAACCTGAAAATTGTTCTGCTTAATAAAAGATATATTAACTTGATAAAAGATGGTGTTCTTAAAAAAAATGCCGTCTAAATATACTTATGTGCGATATTGTTTTGAACATTTTATTTTTATTTTCCGTTATTTGGGATTCTATTTGTCTACCAACCCGAGGCATGCTTATTGTTCTTTATGTATTAACTACTGAAAATCGTCGAGGTATTTGTGTGAATAGATATAATAGCAGAATTTAATCTAGACATTTCCATTTATAAACTCTGACATTAAGAGTAGGAATTGCAAGAAAAATAGTTTCATAGAAGACTCCAATTTACAGTTTTTATGGTAATAACGTTTATGCATGATGCTAAGCCACAAATTATTATTAAGAGTAATGACTAATGTTCACCTTTTTGGATTTAAAACTGGATGAATATAGCAAGGAAACATGTGAAATAGATCAAATAACAATTGCATGCATAATTATGAAGTTATGGTTATAACACTGGCGGGAATACATATCTCATTACCTTCCAGCTTCCACGTTTCTCTGAGAGAGAGAAAATCAAGGTTCAATGGACCAACACATGATGGTCACATGCTCTGAACATCAGGACTACCCTCTCACAATTAGTAGCTTCCCAATACACTCTCACGGTGCAACTCAGACAACTCTGTCATTGAGAAAAAAACAATAGTCCAACCCATGCGTTGTGCAGCCAACTGTAACTCCTTCAGACTACCACAAATTATTTTACTTGCTGATTTTTCATTTGGTTTTTGTCACCAAAAGAGAAGAAAAGCAAATACCATTAGAATTTCAGTAAGAGCTCAGTAGAGTACTACATATATTTCTCAGGCAACAAACAGAAAAGGTTTAGGGATCTTCTTTCCAAATAATGTGAAGGATTGCTATATTGTAACAAAAAAAACAGAAAGTATGAACACGAAATATAGCAACAACTACCATGTTGTAATCAAGTTGTTTATGCCACGAATATTTTTGCATTCTTCTATGCTCATGTAAATACTCTCTACACACATTGGTATTCTGCTATCTCTTTGGAAATGTTTTCTGTACTTTGTATTGTCTACCATTGCTTCTGGATCATGATTCGCCCCTGCACGAATTAATCTTCAGTGGCCAGCTCTTTGCTACAAGTCAGTCTATCCCCGCGACTGTGAGCAGCTTCAGAGGCCGATGTCATTAGTTGTGTAATAGAACAATGACATGGCGGGGGCGAGAGGACAGTTCCATATTTTGGCTGTGGCATGTACAGTTCCACCATACCTTTAATCTGTGAAAACTCCTAACTCAGCACACAAATAAGAAAGTGAGCAATCAGAAACTAAATAGGCCAGAATAAGTGAGTTTGCAGTCACCCTTATTTTGGCAAGGCAAAGATTTGTGAAATACTCTCAAGTTTCTTGTGAACATATGGAATAGAAGAATCTCAATCCAAGAAAGGCAATAGCTCTTTCACCATGCTGGCAGCCTGGCACTAATAAGAAGCTACGGTTAATATTTCCAAGAAACAGAAACAATTCCCAATATACAGTAAGCAATTCTCATATCCGATGATGCATGAAGCTGCCTTCCTAATCTTCACACTGAAGTTTGATGTTGGCCTGAATATATATGCAACGATGAGCACTGCACTTTATTTGCCAGTCCCCACTGCAATCAAATTGTCAACATTCATACACCAGTGCATGTACAATTTCAGATTTGGGAAGGAAATCGTAGAATGTGTTGGCATGAATCCTGCTAGCCCTGTTGCCTTGAAGCTCCTGCACCAAGAAACAAATATCAATTCACGGTTTACCGATCCAGACCAAAACCATAAAATGAGCCATTCTAATCGTGCTATGAAATCCTAATCTCCCTCTGCAAGTAGCAAGCTGCTTCCTCTGCCTGCAACTGCCTTCTTCCTCCGCCAATAGAGTGTGCAGGTCACACCACTCACACACGGCCGGCGACGGGAGCACAACACGGACGACATGGATGACTGAAGATCCATCGGTGGCAGAGCAAGCTGGAAATGAAATCGATCCCGGAGGAGGAAGAGTTGGCTTTTGACCATGGCCATCAAATGCAGCACGGACAACACCTAGTACCATCCATCCACGGTGGTTGTTTCATGCAGTTTAGCTAAGGACTAACAGGTCATTATATAACAGAAAACTTTGGCGCGTGTCACTTAGCTTGGGCAGGCAACATACCTCATCCTCTTGGCTAGCCCAAACAAACTGAGCCTCAAGTCAGTACCTGCACATGTTACAGTATTCATGAAAAGAAAAAATAAACAGAATTGCAAACCAGCAAAATCAAAACACAAACAAAACATCAAATTTCAGCAATTACTCGCCTTCTTTCACCATCCTAGAAGAACTGGCAAGAGTCCTCTAGCGGCCACATGAGATTAGTCGTGCTAGATTTTTCATAGAGCCGTGAAAGAGTAAATCCAACCGAGTGTCAGTTTAGTACAGAGAATCCTAACATGCAAGAAAGGAGTGATTGACAATGAACGAAGCAATTGCCATCCCAATAGCCGCAAATCTCGCACAGGCGGACACATTAGACAATCCCATGTCCTAGCAGGAGCAAACACACGCAATCTGAAGGAATACCCATTCTAATCACCCTGAACAGCAACAGATGTAAGATCGCGGCCGTGACGAGAGCCGAGAAGCGGCATCATCGACGACGAGCACCATGTAAGCCCGTTCTAATCACACCCCAGTGCACCAAGCACATGGACGTAGCGAACCAAAAATCCCACTCAGACGCAGAACACCAAAATTGGCAACGGCAGAGCTAGCCAGCCCCCACCCCAGCGTTCACCGTGTCCTCCGCCAGCCACTCCCCAACATCCAAGCCCATGGCCCTCCGTCACATGGGAGTAATCCCTGTTCTGGTGTGGCGGCGCGGAGGGGATCAGGCGGCCGCCCGCGGTGGGGACGGAAATTCTGCCGGAAGCTTTAGCAGGGCTACGCTTGATGTGCCTCCCACCCCGTGTTGCACCGCGCCGCCCCGTCCACATATCCACCATCGCCCCCCCATCTCCATTAATTTCGGCCGAGTGGCAGCCCAAAAACACATGTGCGCCTCCATCCTCTCCAACGCTTCCGGTGGAGGTCGGGGCGTACGGCGAGCGGGGGATGGACTGGTGGATCTGGCGCGTCTCCACCAGGGCGAGCTAGTCCCCCACCGCGGCCGACGCGGCACCGGATCGAGCGTCGCCCGAGGTCGGGCACCTCTGGCGGCTGAGATCGGGAGGAGAGGGAGAGCACGGGGCAAAAAACACATATGACCTGGGGACGAAAACAATTCATGATCTGAACTGTTTATAAAAAAATTTCACTGAGCTGACCGTTTCGAGTGGCGCCCTACAGATAGGCGTCACACTATACTATGCAGCGCCTGGCTAGGCGCCACACGCCGGTCCAACGTGGCAGCCCGGGCCCCACTCCTGGTTGTGCAGCGCCTAATTGAAAGGAGCTGCACCGTTTAGTGCAGCGCCTAACCGAAAGGAGCTGCACAGTGTAGTACAGCGCCTAATTGAAAGGAGTTGCACTACCTTATATTAAAACTGTTGTAACTTTTAATCCATGCATCCGATGAAAACGTGCCTTATATGAATGTTGTACATTTTTCCGTGTTCTACGAAATGGTGGCATTTTCATCTATGTTAGGATCAATTTGCTTGATGAAAACCCTGTTGCAAAAGTGCATCATAATTTAACTGACATAATCTATTAAAATTTACAAACTTGTCATGATGATAGCCATTGACCTATAGCTCTTACTCGTTTGCAACCTACATGAGTTTTGCACTGCATAATGTGTACTTTCACGCCATGCCTATGCTTGCCATGTTAATCATCTTTAACATGTTCATTTCTTGCATCTAAGTGACTAACATGATATAAGTGAACTTCTGTTACAGAAAGTTACATTTTGTAAGATCTATAGTAATTAATGTTGACATCATATGAATATGATCTAACTACGAAAGTTGGAAAATTTTATGTCTATCTTAAGTCCATGTCATTTTCATACCCACTAAATATTTGCATCACTATGTTTTGAGACACTAAAGTACCTAAGGCAATGTTCTGCCAGATTGACACGTTAATTTCACCAAGTCACTGGATGTCAGCAGAACTTTGCATTTTGTAAATCAGCCATCTTTATAAAATGCAAAGTTCTGATGATATCCATGAACTCGATGAAATTAATGTGTCAATCTGGCAGAGCATTGCCTTAGATACTTTACTGTTTCAAAACATAGTGATGCACATATTTAGTGGGTGTGAAAATGACATAGACTTAAAGTAGACATAATATTTTCTAAGTTTCATAATTAGATCATATTCATATGATGCAAGGATTAATTACTATGGATCTTACAAAATGCAACTTTCTGTAACAGAAGTTCACTTATATCATGTTAGTCACTTAGATGCAAGAAATGAACATGTTAAAGATGATTAACATGGCAAGCATAGGCATGGCGTGAAAGTACACATTATGCAGTGCAAAACTCATGTAGGTTGCAAACGCGTAAGAGCATCTCTAGCAGACCCTGCATCCCGCGGCGCTTGCAGTTGGCGAAAAAACGGCTTTGCGGGCTGGCGCGGATGGCCGCAGATGCAGACCCCGCATAACGGACCCATAAAAAAGAATATTCGCGTATATTATTTCCCGTGTCTTCTTCTTCCTCTCGCCTATGTTCACAGTTAGCTCCCGTCGTCCATGGTAGTCGCCGAATCGATCCAGGAGGCAGCTCCTCCGTTGTCGGATGGATCCGGGAGCTAGCTAGCTATTCCATGGCCGGCTGGATCGAGGAGCTTGCTAGCTACTCCCTCAACGTTCGTGGCCGGATGGATCGAGGACCTTGCTAGCTAGCTAGCTAGCTAGCTCGTTCGTGGCCGGATGGATCAGGAGCTTGCTAGTTAGCTCGTTCGTGGCCGGGTAGCTGCTCGAGTCTCCAGCCACTGCTCCTGCGATCTACTCCGCAAGCCGACGCCGCAGCAGCGGTAAACGGCGAGATTCCGGCGAGTTCTGTGGCGGAAGGTCACCGGAGCACGTGTGCGCATGGTGGAATTTCCTTTTCGTATAGCGTTGACCGGTTTGCAGTTCGAAGAGGCCCTCGCGCGCTCCTCCTCCGCCGCCCGCCGCGCCGCGGGTTGCGGGAATGAGCTGAGCCGAGCTCACACCTATGCGCTTATTTTTGCCAGTCACTAACGGAGCAGGGCCACGATCTGAGACGTCACGTCGGATCGTGGGCTGTCACGGACTCGGACGTGGGTCAAGCCCACGTCTCTCCACGCGGCTGCGTCTATATAAGTATATAAGTGTGTTGTGTCCCCTAACCCTAGCCGCCACGAACAGATCACATCTGCTCACGCGCACGCCCACCGTCGTTCCTTTGCTGCTGCTGCCGCCGGTGACTCCATCCCGTCCGCCGCGTACACGGTCGACGGGAAAGCAGGTCTCCGAAACCACGCCCTTCTGGTCCCTGTACGGGGTGAGGGGCAAATAGGTTTTTGGGCAGCGATTATGCGACTACTCGCTTCCGATCGTCTACTTCCTGTACGTCCGACGCCGACCGTGCCGCCGCCAAGAAAGCTGAAGCCGACAAGAAGGCCGTCGAGGACGCCGCTGCTGCCACCAAAGCCGCGGCCTCTGCATGGCCTACTGGAGGGTATAACTCGTTTATCCCGCTCCTGATTATTTTCATATTAGCAAGACTAGCGGTATGTGTAGATTTGTCTACTGTTTGCTTAGTACGTGCATGTTTAGATCAAAGTCGGTACATCATCAACTTAGTCAATGCCATGCTAGTGATTTACTCGTGGATTAATTTAATCGAGAAATTTCCTATTTACTCAACAATCCAAAACCTATTATGTGTAGGAATTTTTCGCAAGTGGCTTTGCCGCTGCACTAAAACCGGATAAGTTTACCGCACGTATTTTAAGCGTTGGCAGACAAAGACCACTTTATGGCTCACGGCTATGAACGTGTTCGGGTCACCGTGTGTCCACGGAACGATTTCTCCTGAACAGGAGAAGGCGTTCAGGAGGCAACCACTGTGTTTCTGGAGCAGTTCTTAGCGTGATCGAGATAAACTGGTCGACGATATTTACATGTGCATGTCGCCAAGGACTTGTGGGAGGCGCCGAATCTAAGTTCGGGGCCGCCCGATGCAGGAGCGAGATGTATATTATAGATCAGTTCCACGATTACAAGATGGTTGAGAACCGCCCTGCATCGGAGCAGGCTCATGAGATAATATGCATTGTTAAGGAGCTTGAGCTTCAAGCGCGAAGTTACGGGCAAGTTTGTCGCGGGCTGCATAATCGCTAAGCTCCCCAATTCCGGAGGAACTTTGCCACCACTCAAACATCGAGGCGTGAATTCTCTGTGGAGGATGTCATTGGCCATCCGAGTGTCGAGCAGAATTCAAGGGCAAAGGACTCAAGACGGAAAAGGGGCGAAGGAACTTCGTCGCCAACATGGTGAACCGTAAGAACTTCAACTCCCACAAGCCCAAGGGAAAGAACGGTGTCCAACACAATACCGACTTTAAGAAGAAGGGTAAGAAGACCTTCAAGAAGAACAAGAAGGATGAGGGCTGCTTTACTTGTGGTTCAGTTGAACATTGGGCCAACAAGTGCCCAAACAAGTATAAGAAGTCGACAGACTCCAAGTCTGTCAACATGATTGTGTGCAACAATGAGAATGGTGCATCCGGTACGGTAATCTATTTACTGTTTTTTCAGTGTTTCAGCCCATCGATTGGTGGGTGGACACAGTGCAAGTGTTCATGTGTGTCTGACATTTCATTGTTCACTTCTTAGCAGGTCACAGTCACGGGTCCGTATTGATGGGGAATGGCGCGAGTGCTTCTGCTCATGGTGTTGGCACGGTCGATCTGAAGTTTACTGGGAAGGATCGTGCACCAAGAACGTGCAGCATGTCCCCGCCATCAAGAAGAACCTCGTTAGTGGCTCCCTTCTATGTAGAGAAGGATTTAAGTTGGTTTTCGAGTCTAATAAATTAGTTGTTACGAAATATGGACTCTTTGTTGGAAAAGGTTATGAGAGCGGAGGGATGTTTTGCCTTTCCCTCGCAGATTTTTGTAATAAAGTCGTGTACCATATTCATTCGAATGTTAATGAATCTGAAGTTTGGCATTCACGTCTTTGTCACATTAGTTTTGGTGTTATGACGCGGCTAGCCAAATTGGATTTAATCCCGAGTTTCACTTTAGCCAAAGGTTCTAAGTGCCTATCATGTGTGCAAGCTAAGCAACCTCGCAAGCCTCACAAGGCCGCGGAGGAGAGACACTTGGCACCATTAGAACTCATACATTCTGATCTTTGTGAGATGAATGGTGTGTTGACTAAAGGCGTAAAGAAATACTTCATGACATTGATAGATGATTCCACTAGATATTGCTCAGATATCTGTTAAATACTAAAGATGAGGCTCTACACTACTTTAAAATCTATAAGGCGAAGTTGAGAATCAACTTGAAAAGAAAATTAAACGAATCCGGTCGATCGCGGTGGAGAGTACTTCTCGAGTGAGTTTGATTCCTTTTATGCGAGAACACGGCATTATTCATGAGAGGACGCCTCCTATTCTCCCCACCAAACGGGTTGCCGAGCGGAAAAACCGTACTCTAACCGATCCGTTAACGCCATGTTAGATACATCGGGTTTATCCAAGGCATGGTGGGGGAGGCTATATTGACGACATGTCATGTCCTGAATAAAGTTCCGACAAAGGATAATGAGATCACTCCCTATGAGAAATGGGCAAAGAGAAGGACAACACTCTCGTACTTGCGTGCATTTGGGCTGTTTGGCGAAAGTCAATGTGCCGATCCCCAAAAGCGTAAGCTTGGACCCAAGACTGTGGACTGCGCTAATTTGGGCTACGCTAAGAACAGCGTTGGCTATAGATTTCTAGTAGTGAAATCTGAGGTACCTGACCAGAAGGTCGGTACAATTGTCGAGTCTAAGGATGCTACATTCTTTGAGGATATTTTTCCCATGAGAGATATGCAAAGCACTTCTAGACAGTGAATCGAGGAGACTCCTGAGCCTGCCATTCCTATGGAATATTATGAACGAACACATGATGAAAATCCTGAGGAGGATGACGAGGAAACCCTTGGTAGGGGCAAGAGACAAAGGACTGCAAAGACCTTTGGTGATGATTTCTTCGTGTACCTCGTGGATGATACTCCCACTTCTATTTCAGAACCAGTATGCCTCTCGTGTGACTCTTCGAAGGATGCGGTCCGCAGCGAGATGGATTCCATCATGGCTAACGGGACATGGGAGATCATTGAGCGTCCCTATGGTTGCAAACCATTGGGATGTAAGTGGGTGTTCAAGAAAAGCTTAGGCCGATGGTACGATTGAAAAGTACAAGGCTAGGCTTGTGGCCAAGGGCTATGACCGTAAAGAAGAGGAAGATTTCTTCGATACTTATTCACTGTGGCTAGACTCGACCACCATTCGAGTATTACTCTCGTTGGCGGCCTCACATGGTCTTCTCGTCCATCAAATGGATGTCAAGACGGCTTTTCTGAATGGAGAGCTAAATGAGGAAATCTACATGCAACAGCCAGATGGCTTTGTGATAGATGGTCGAAAAGAAAGGTGTGTAGGTTGCTGAAATCTTTATATGGCCCAAGCAAGCACCTAAGCAATGGCATGATAAGTTTAATACAACTCGACATCTGTTGGCTTCGTTGTTAATGAAGTCGACAAATGTGTATACTATCGCCATGGTGGGGCGAAGGAGTTATATTGTGCTTGTATGTTGATGACATATCGATATTCGAACCAATCTCAAAGTCATTGAGGAGGTTAAGTCGCTTCGCCTCGTAACTTTGAGATGAAGGATCTTGGTGTGGCTGATGTTATCTTGAACATCAAGCTACTGAGAGATAATGAGGGTGGGATCACACTTCTGCAATCCCATTATGTTGAGAAGGTGTTGAGTCGTTTTGGATATTCGGACTGCACACCATCTCAAACACCATATGATCCTAGCGTGTTGATTCGAAAGTCCAAAGGCATGGCTAAAGATCAATTGAGATATTCTCAAATCATTGGTTCACTGATGTACCTAGCGAGCGCAACGAGGCTCGACATCGCTTGCTTGCTGTGAGCAAATTGAGCCGATTTGTTTCCAAACCGGGTGATGTACATTTGCATGCTGTTGAAAGAGTTATGCGCTATCTGAAAGGTACTATGAATTATGGACTTCACTATACTAGAGACCCATCGGTACTTGAAGGGTATAGTGATGCGAATTGGATCTCTGATGCTGATGAGATGAAGGCCACAACAGGTATATGTTTACTCTTGGAGGTGGCGCTGTTTCTGAAGGCTTGCAAGCAAACGATCTTAACGAGATCGACAATGGAAGCAGAATTAACAGATTAGACACTTCGGTGTTGAAGCGGTGGCCGAGATCTTTTGATGGACCTGCCATCGGTTGATAAACCGTTCCGCTATCCTTATGAACTGTGATAATCAGATTTGTCATCACCAAGGTGAAGAGTTCAAAGGACAACATGAAGTCCAACAAACATATAAGAATGAGATTAAAAGCTGTCGAAAAATTAAGAAACTCGAGCAATAGCGTTGGACTATGTCCATACGGCTAAGAATCTGGCAGATCCCTTTATTTAAAGGGCTATCACGTGTAGTGATAGATAGTGCATCGAGGAGATGGGTATGAGACCCACATGAGTTACCATGGTGGTAACTCAACCTATGTGATCGGAGATCCCGTGAAGTAGGACACAGGAAAACAAGTCAGTGGTGAACCGAGTAGAGTAATTTACTAACCCACTCCGCTGGAGATGCAATACTCTCGAAACTGTATGGAAGGATGACTACTGTCTTAATGTGTTCCAAGGCTTATATGTATAAGCAAGATGCTATCCTACAGAGCGATCTTTGGAGGAACATACCTATGTGAGCCCGATCGCTAGTCACGGTCTATGAGATTGGGGTGATCTCTAGTAAGCTTATGAATAGGCCAGAGTGTGACTTATATGCTCCACCGAGGGGTCAGCCTTGACAGCCCAAGACTAGTAAGACATGGGGTGAAACTTCTTTACGCCAAACCGACAATTCAAGGCATAGTCCATTGTTCGCCAGAAGGAGTGTAGTGTATCGCCTCGATGCGGCTATATCTCCCACGTGTCGAAGCACGACTTAGAGGCATAACCGCATTGAAAGCAATGTCGCAAGGAGGTAATATTCACACAACCCATGTAATACATAAGGAAAAGAGATACATAGTTGGCTTACAATCGCCACTTCACACAAAACATGAGAAAACATTACATCATACAGATACAATCAAGGTCCGACTACGAACCAAAATAAAAGAAGACTACCCCAAATGCTACAGATCCCCGATCGTCCCAACTGGCTCCACTACTGATCAACTGAAACGAAACAACACAAGGAACAAGATCTTCATCGAGCTCCTCCTTGAGCTCGGGTCCATCACCGCACGGTCTCATCGGCACCGCAAACTGGTTTTTGGAAGTATCCGTGAGTCACGGGACTCAGCAATCTCACACCCGAGATCAAGACTATTTAAGCTTAAAGGTAGGACAGGTAGTGAGGTGGAGCTGCAGCAAGCGACTAGCATATATGGTGGCTAACATACGCAAAAGAGAGCGAGAAGAGGAGCAAAGCACGGTCGAACAACTATGATCAAGAAGTGATCCCGAAACTACTTACGCTAAGCATAACTCCAACACCGTGTTCACTTCCGGACTCACGAGAAGAGACCATCACGGTTACACACGCCGTTGGTGTATTTTAATTAAGATCAACTTCGGTTTTCTACAACCGACATTAACAAATTCCCATCTGCCACATAACCGCGGGCACGGCTTTGAAAGTTCAAACCCTGCAGGGTGTCCCAACTTAGCCCATGATAAGCTCTCGCGATCAACGAAGAATAGACCTTCTCCCGGGAAGCCCGATCAGTCTCGGAATCCGGCTACAAGACATTTCACAGCAATAAAACAAGACCAGAAGACCTCCGGCGTCGACACCTCGATAGTAGCCGCACAGATCTCGCCTCGAGCCACGACCGGATGAACACTACGACGGCAACCGACGATACCCCAAGTTGCCTCGGGCGGCACCGCAAGTGGCTCTAGTTTGGACCAACACTTAGACAAGCATTGGCCCGGGGGTAATAAAGATGACCCTCGGGATGCGCGACTCCCAAGGGAAAAAGGCTAGAGGCAAATGTAAAACCAATGTTGGGCCTTCATCGAAAAGTCTTATTCAAAGCGAACTGTCAAGGGGTCCCATAAATCACCCGACCGCGTTAGGGACGCAAAATCCGGGAACATAATACCGATATGACGGAAACTAGGGCGGCAAGAGGAACAAAACACTGCATAAGGCCGAGCCTTCCACCCTTTACCAAGTATATAGATGCATTAATTAAATAAGATATATTGTGATATCCCAACAAGTAACCATGTTCCAACAAGGAACAACATCTCCATGTTCCAACAAGGAACAAACTTCATCTTCACCTGCAACTAACAACGCTATAAGAGGGGCTGAGCAAAGCGGTAACATAGCCAAACAACGGTTTGCTAGGAAAGGATGGTTAGAGGTTTGACATGGCAATGTGGGTGGCATGATATAGCAAGTGGTAGGCATCGCAGCATAGGCATAGCAAAAGAGCGAGCATCTAGCAAGCAAAGATAGAAGTGATTTCGAGGGTATGGTCATCTTGCCTGAAATCCCGCAAGGAAGAAGAACGAATCCATGAAGAAGACAAACGGACGAAGTCGAATGAATCCTCACAACTCCGGAACGAACCCGAAGCTAACGAGAGAAGCAAACCGGAAAGAAGCAAACAACAACATAGTAAACACACAATCATAAACATGGCATGATGCACAAACAAATATGATGCATGTCCGGTTTAAATATGCATGGCATGGCAATATGCACAAACAACACTACAAGTTAAGTGGAGCTCAATATGCAACGAGTTGCATATTGACGGAACACCACAACACTTATTTAGTTCTCTCTCGGTTAGGTACTCAACAATATTAAATGTTGTTAAACATGGCAAGAGGTGGAGCATAATTAAACTAACTATTTAGGCAAGTTTAAATGAGGCCGGAAATAAGAAACAACAATTCCGGAAAATCCTCATGAGCAATATTTTAGATTCGGTACTGTTCGGCCCTAAACACAATTTTAGAGTTGTTAAACAGCAACATAAAGTGGACCATGTTAATCTAGGCATTTTTCCACCCCATTTACATATAAAGAACATTTAATTCCGAGTTACGGTTATATAGTTATGAAATAAATCATTTTACCAAGGCATATTAGCAAATTTAAAGCAAACATCATTTTAAACATTTTTAACATGGATGAAAGTGGAAAATTATTAATCTACACAATTTTCTGAGCATTTTACATGTTTAAACCATTTTAATCCGATGCACGGTTGATGAGTTATTAAATGCATGAACTCTAGGGACTTTTCTGTAAATCTGTAATTCCCTGGATAAATAGCAAAATCGCAAGACGGAAAAAAAATGCGACGGGCCGAATCCGGCTAGCCCAACGTGCACAGGGGGACTCGGGGAGGCAGCTCACCATGGGCCTTGGCCCGGTCGGTGAGGAAGGAGGGCTGTGCAGGGCGGCGCTGGCCTCGGCCGGCTTTAGGCTGGGCCGGGCCGAGGCCACGCTGGGTCCCGAAGCGGCGCACGGGAGGAGCAGCTCCTCGCTCGCTCCGAAGCCGCCCATGGCGGCGGGCGGGATCCGCAAGGCCGGGCGAGGGCGAAGGAGGCCATGGGCGGCGGTCCGGCCGATCCGAACGGATCTGACGCTGTGGCTCTGCTCCGTTCGACGGCGAGGCCAGCAAGACAGGCGGACCTCAAGGCGGCAGGGACTGCGGGGAAAGGAGAGAGAGGAAGCTCGGGATGAGAGAGAGAGCAAGGAAACGAGAGGAGGAGAGGGAGCGGACCGTCACAGGGCCGTGGGGGCGGAGCCCGGCGGCGGCGGCGAGGTCCTGTCGCGGGCGGCGGGCGGCGGCCGACGGCGGCTCGGGCAGCCTTGGGACGCGAGCGCGGGCGCTGGAGGCTGGGCGGCCTCGGGCCCAGATGGGCTTAGCGGGCCCGATGGGCTTCGGGCGGGCCTGGCGGGGTGGAGGCGCGTGGAAGACGAGGTGGCGCGCAGGGAGAGGTGGAGGGCGACGGCGCGGAAATGGAGGGAGGTTGGTGGCGCACGGCTCGAGGAAGGGGGTTCGGCTGCTGCCAAAAATGGAAGGGGGGGCTTCCATTTATAGGTAGGGCTAGGGTTTGAGGGGTTAGGAGGGGTTTCGGGACCCTCGGATCGCGATCGAGCGGCTCCGGACAGAGGGGAAACTAGGTGGACTGCAGGTGGGCTGTGACGAGAGGGTCTGGACTGAGGGAGAGAAGAGAAATGCAGCCCAAGAATCTGCTTTAGGAGACCGAAAACGTCAACGAAGGTACCGCAATGGTACCGCTATGTTTAACGGTTGGGCTAACAGATGGACTCGAATGCGATTTAAACTTGGCGGCGGCCTGTCTACACTATAATAAGACCGCATGACAAGTTGCAACCCATTCCGAGAACATTATTATGCCACTTATAAAATAATATTTCGGAGGTGCCGCGGGCGCGTGCGAGTGTAACCGGACTCGGAACGGACAACGGAGAGAACCGGCGGAACCCGAACGGATGCAAGTTTTGAAAAATATGCGGATGAAATGCAGATGATGCCATGAGATGAGATGCATAACAAAAACAAAATGCAAAACAACAGACAAAACCCAACCACGAAGGAAATAATAAATCGCATCTCCGGAAAGGGCAAGAGTCGGAGTTACGAATATGGAAAGTTGTATCCGGGGTGTTACATGTAGCTACTTGCTCTAGGTGAAGCTCAACCTTAACAGGTCTTCATTGAAACACTAGTATATCAAAACAGTATTTGGAACAGAGGACACAATGGGCCCTCGAGATCTGGTGGGGGATTGCTGAAATCTGAGATGGGCTCTAGGCCCATGTTGCAATTTCTGGAAAATCTCTAAGGGCCCATGTGGGTTATATGGCACTAGGTGTGGTGGGAAGTTTAGTCCCACCCCGGAAGTGGAAGGAGAGTTGGAGTGGTTTATAAGGGTTTCTCTTCTACATGCTATTGGAGCTTGAGAAGAGAAGAGGCCCTCGCGCGCTCCTCCTCCGCCGCCCGCCTCGCCACGCCTCGTCACGACGCGCCGCGGGTTGCGGGAATGAGCCGAGCCAAGCTCACACCTATGCGCTTATTTTTGCCAGTCACTAACGGAGAGGTTCTGACAGCAGGGCCACGATCTGAGACGTCGGATCGTGGGCTGTCACGGACTCGGACGTGGGTCAAGCCCACGTCTCTCCACGCGGCTGCGTCTATATAAGTATATAAGTGTGTTGTGTCCCCTAACCCTAGCCGCCACGAACAGATCACATCTGCTCACGCGCACGCCCACCGTCGTTCCTTTTTGTTGCTGCTGCTGCCGGTGACTCCATCCCGTCCGCCACAGACACGGTCGACGGAGAGCAGGTCTCGAAACCACGCCCTTCTGGTTCTGTGTGACGGGTGAGGGGAATAGGTTTTTGGGCAGCGATTACGCTGACCGCCGCTTCGATCGCCTACTTCCTCTACGTCCGCGTTGCCTTCATCATCACCATGTCCATCGACGCCGACCGTGCCGCCGCCGAGAAAGCTGAAGTCGACAAGAAGGCCGCCGAGGACGCCGCTGCTGCCACTCAAAGCCGCTGCCTCTGCGCAGGCCTCTTGGAGGGTATAACTCGTTTATCCCGCTCTCCCGATTATTTTCATATTAGCAGTACTAGCAATATGTGTAGATTTGTCTATTGTTTGCTTAGTACGTGCATGTTTAGATCAAAGTTGGTACATCATCAACTTAGTCAATGCCATGCTAGTGATTTACTCGTGGATTAATTTAATCGAGAAATTGCCTATTTACTCAACAGGATGATGGCCTGATTGCACGCTGCTTGCCGGAATTGGGGGAGATTCATGGCCAAATTTGAAAGCAGGAATGCGGAAAACTAGATTTAACGGTCGCAAAACAAAAAGGACTCCTTCTTAAACGGGATTGTGGAAAATTAATCATTGCGGTGTGTTATTTTATTTTAATTTTAAGCTCGAGACTTTGTGTTACTAATCTGATTTTAAACAGAAAATCAAGTGTGTTAATTGAACAACTCTATTTTTTGAAAACTTAATTGAACAGATCTGAAGTGAGGGAATTAACAAAAATTTGTGAGTTCCACAAGTTTTTCCTTCCATTCTTCATTCTGGCTAATTTACTTTTTTGTTGTTTTACTGAAACTCTGGTGGACATGACGGCAATAACATTATTTTTATACTATATCACTACAAATGTAAGGAATACCAGCTACTCAAGGACAGAGGAATAGGAAAAATATGAAGTGAACTATATGTTTTTAGAATTACGTTCCCTTCTTCTATCGATAAGCATATAAAATTTGTTAGAGTTGGATAGAAGAAGTGGCGTACCGAGCCGATTTGTAAAATGAGCAACATTTCAAAATTCTCATTAAATTTGAATCCACGTCAAAGTTTTTTCCGGTTGCAACCCGCTACTCAAGGAAGGAGGAAAAGGAGAAATATGAAGTGAGCTATATGTTTTTAGGATTACAATCCCTTCTTCTATCTGTATTCATAGAAAATTTGTTAGAGTTGGATAGAAGAAGTGGCGCACTGAGCTGAATTGTAAAATGAGCAACATTTCACAATTCTTATTATATTTGAATCCATGTCAATGTTTTTTCCCGTTGCAACGCGCGAGCATTTGCGTCTTGAGATTGACCACATTTAGACATGTTGATGAGATAAAAGACCAACGTCATTGATGGGGAAAGCAGGATAACAACCACTATGATGGGGGTGTCGGGGGAAATAAATGGCGTTAACAGTGTGACAGAGGAGGGAGTTTTCATATTATTATTATTATCCCGTTGCAACGCACGGGCATTTTTGCTAATAGGATCCTAATATAAGGGAGGGAACGTTCTCTCCCCTTATACCTCGGCGCGAATGAACATTATGTCAGGGTACATCAGAGCGATGATAGAAAACCACGCTGGTACATTCACTCCTCACCCCGGATTTCGTGATTTCTTTGGTGATTTGAAGCAATTCGAAGGGACTAATGTTCTGAGATATAAAGTAGTTTCCTTTTCCCTAGAGATGGCCCTAGGTTATCGAAACCACGGGGTGCTTTGCTAAAGAGAAGATGATTTTCTACAAGCACTTGTTTTTATTTTGCAAGGATTCTGCAAGCACATTAATAGAATAGTTCCAGTTATCGGGACCAAAAACACACAATTTATAACCAAAAAAATAGGAAAATATGCCAGGGCTTAAGGTTTTACCAGCATCTGTATATTTGCGCTTGGGATCCTATCTAGGTATTCAACATGGTTCTGGTAGACAGCGTTACAAATATGTAGTCAACGTGTTGTTTGTGGAGATGTGTCCAAATAACTCCACGGCCGACATGTAGCCACACAATGGTTCTGTTGTCCAACCAAGTCCCTTATCGTCTCGCGGGGTTACCTCGATTATTAAGAATTAAACTAGACCAGCGCATATGATGTTTAATGATTACACTGTTTATAACCTATAGAATAGTTTTCCACTATCGTGCTAATCTTACTTCCACTAACATTCGGCATAGCCTTCCGCTCCTTTCTACACTTAATCTCTCCTATAATCGATCCTCAGTATCTCGGGAGGATGCAAGGCCTTAGATGAGACAAATACAAGAGACAAAATCGTTGCATAACACATAAAAATAACATTTCTTTAAAATAAACCAACAATCCCGTTGCACGAGTAAATGGGGTTGCGAGGCTATGCCTGAACCCTTAGCCTAAGGGGACTACTCGTGCATCACAAATAAATCACAGGCAAAAGACATTGCAGATGGTACTTGAAGATGAATGGTTGAAAATAGTATTAGAATGTCGTTGTATGTGAGGTACTCTTAGTTATAAGTTTATGGCTATGCCTACGGGGATGAAGACTACATTGGCGGAGATGAATATGGGGATGTTTGTTGTAGAGATGGGAATGGTGCTGGCTACGAAGGGATGGCTTGTTGGATGAGTGACTCCTTTCGTCGAAGGGTTTTCTTCTCCTTTAATGGTCCTAGTGTGCGGAATAGAGTTTCACATATTCTTCACCACATCGTATTGCTTCTAATGTTGAGGACAAAGTCGAGGACCATGATGCTTCCAGAAATGTTGAGGATGAAGAGGAGGAAGATGATGCTTTGAAAAAGTTGATGATATAGACGACGAAATAGATGAAGAATGGGATTCAGTTCCTGCTAAGGTTGTGGAAGAACTACAACGTAAATTTGACGAGGGAAGCAAAGACTTTGACATCGGTGAGGATGAACGAGTTGACGAGGAGGAAATGGATCCAGAACATTAAGATAGTGGTCCTGATTAAAAGTTGTGTTATTTGCAGGTTGCTTGGCTTGCTTCCCTCGTCAAATTTACGTTGTAGTTCTTCCACAACCTTAGCAGGAACTAAATCCCATTCTTCATGTATTTCATCATATGTATCCGTTGTTGTAATATCTTATTAGTGGAGAAGTCATTGCTGTAATTTCTTATTAGTGGAGCCAGATGTTAAAGATCGCATACATTTTTTTGAATTTGTTGTCATATATTTTTCAAAGTGATGTAAAGTATTTTCGAAATCTATCATGTTTATTTCTAGAAGGTTTTACAAATATTTCTGAAAGCAATGAAATCATTTCATATAATTCACCATACGAACAACTGTAGGAGAGCATATATAAGCACACATCCACCTATGACTGAGACAGTGCAACTAAATCCCTTCTATCCCTGCTCTTAATGGCATGCTTCAAATTGACGTTCACTGCCTTCCTTTCTTCTTTCATACAAGCTATCTGACTGTCCTTCTCCATATGTGATTTCTATAGCATCAAATTTTCATCAACCAACTTGTGGATCACGATCATTTCTCTCCCTTCCATTCTTTGTTGATCCACTTCAAATATCCACATGTGTCATACCCCTAGGACAGGATGCCATGGGCTAGCACTTGCAAGACCGCACACACATGCAGTTTTCGTAGCTCACTCCAGTGTGCTACCAAGCCATCGTCATGCTCTCCCGCGAACTATGGCGTTTGATCTCCAGGAATGCCCTTTCCTAGTGGATCGGGGACTAGGGAATGAGAATAGGAGGGTTTATAAGGGGTTTCCTGTAAAAGACCAACCCCATGTCAACATGGCAGCGGTCAACATGCCATGTGAGTAGGTTACAGAGAGCTCAGGCAAAAAAAGGCCTCGAGTGAACCACTTACTACATAACTGGGACCTAAACGTGTATTTCAGAAGGAAAAAAATAGGACTAAATTGACACTTCGATAAAAGATTTTGGACCTCTATTGCATTTAACTCCGAGGCATTATTTATGATAGTAATCCTTATTGTAAGTGGGTCGATGAATCCCTGGATTTTCTAGTGAGTGCCACTGCAAATGATGTCACTATATTATCAATTCAATAAAGCGGGCATGATGGCATTGCCTAAAAAACTCTAAAGCATTTTCCATAAAACTAGATACGACTTTGACGTCGGAAAAAAAACTCTAGGGTGTGTTTGGTTGCCTGCATTAGGCCCAACCAGGGCTCATGTATGCATCATCTTTTCGGTACCGGGCTGTTTGGTTGCCTGCATACACTGTTGAGCCTGCACGACATGCTTCTTAAAGCACTTCTAGGCCTGACTCACTAGAAACGTCAAAATCAAAAGTTTCAAGCGAGCCAGGCCCGACCGATGCTTTGTAGCGCGCGTGGGTGGCTCGCTGGGAACGTGATTACACTTAATCATGTCTGCCTCTCGTTCTCTTCCTCCGTCCTCTCATGACCGCATGATACGTCTCCAACATATCTATAATTTTTGATTGTTCCATGCTATTATATTATCCATCTTGGATGTTTTATATGCATTTATATACTGTTTTTTAATGATTTTTGGGACTAACCTATTAACCTAGAGCCCAGTGCCAGTTTCTGTTTTTTTCCTTGTTTTTGAGTTTTATAGAAAAGGAATACCAAACGGAGTCCAATTAACGTGCCAATTTTTTATGATTTTTGATGGACCAAAAGAAGCCCCGGAGTAAAATAGTTGGGCCAGAAGAGTCCCGAACTGTCCACGAGGGTGGAGGGCACGTCCTACCCCCCTGGGCGCGCCCCCCTGCCTCGTGGACGACTTAGAGACCCCCCCTGACGTGAGACCTACGCCAAAAATTCCTATAAATACAGAAACCCCTAGAAATAAACCTAGATCGGGAGTTCCGCCACCGCAAGCCTCTGTAGCCACAAAAAAACACTCGGGGCCCTATTCCGGCACCCTGCCAGAGGGGGATCCCTCACCGGTGGCCATCTTCATCATCCCGACGCTCTCCATGACGAGGAGGGAGTAGTTCACCCTCGGGGCTGAGGGTATTATAGTTGGATCTTATGATGTTTCTCCTCCTCTACTCTCTTGTAATGGATTGAGTTTTCCCTTTGAAGTTATCTTATCGGATTGAGTCTTTAAGGATTTGAGAACACTTGATGTATGTCTTGCATGTGCTTATCTGTGGTGACAATGGGATATTCACGTGATCTACTTGATGTATGTTTTGGTGATCAACTTGCGGGTTCATTGACCTTGTGAACTTATGCATAGGGGTTGGCACACGTTTTCGTCTTGACTCTCCGGTAGAAACTTTGGGTCACTCTTTGAAGTTCTTTGTGTTGGTTGAATAGATGAATATGAGATTGTGTGATGCATATCGTATAATCATACCCGCGGATACTTGTGGTGACATTGGAGTATCTAAGTGACATTAGGGTTTTGGTTGATTTGTGTCTTAAGGTGTTATTCTAGTATGAACTCTAGGATAGATCAAACGGAAAGAATAGCTTCGTGTTATTTTACTACGGACTCTTGAATAGATCGATCAGAAAGGATAACTTTGACGTGGTTTTGTACCCTACAATAATCTCTTCGTTTGTTCTCTCCTATTAGTGACTTTGGAGTGACTCTTTGTTGCATGTTGAGGAATAGTTATATGATCTAATTATGTTATCCTTGTTGAGGGAACTTGCACTAGTGAAAGTATGAACCCTAGGCCTTGTTTCAACGCATTGCAATATCGTTTGTGCTCACTTTTATCGCTTGCTACCTTGCTGTTTTTATATTTTCAGATTACAAAAACCTATATCTACCATCCATATTGCACTTGTATCACCATCTCTTCGCCGAACTAATGCACCTATACAATTTACCATTGTATTGGGTGTGTTGGGGACACAAGAGACTCTTTGTTATTTGGTTGCAGGGTTGTTTGAGAGAGACCATCTTCATCCTACGCCTCCCACGGATTGATAAACCTTAGGTCATCCACTTGAGGGGAATTTGATATTGTCCTAGAAACCTCTGCACTTGGAGGCCCAACAACGTCTACAAGAAGAAGGTTGCATAGTAGACATCAAGCAATTTCTGGCGCCGTTGCCGGGGAGGTGAGTGCTTGAAGGTATATCTTCAGATATTGCAATTGAATCTTTTAGTTTCTTGTTTTATCACTAGTTTAGTTTATAAAAGAAAACTACAAAAAATGGAATTGAGGGTGCCTCATATGCTTCATCTTTTTTATGTCTTTCTGAAAATAAGGATTCCGATAATTGTGCCAAAGTGCTAGAAGAAGAATGCATTAAAATGGTTGGCACTAAATCTTTGAATGATGAGCATGATTGCAATGTTGTTAGTACGAACTCTTTGAATATCCATAGTACTAATGATGATTGCACTAGTCATGATGAAAATGTCTCTTATAAGCATGTCAATTTTTGTGGAGTGCATAGAGTTTGCAAGTACACACCAAATAGGGACGATAGATTTTGCAAGAGGCATTAGTATTTAGAAACCAAATGGTTGCAAGAAAGGCTAGATGTTTGTGCTGAAAATTTAAATTTTCTTAGTCATCCTTGTGAACTTTGCAATGAACGTGGTCATTTAAATATCCAATGCAAATTGTTCCATGATCGTATCGTGTCCAAAAATTGTGATGACTTGATTTTCCTTGCGCATCATAATGAACTTAGTTTGCTTGTGGGTTATGAAGAAATGAAACGTATAACTAAGGATATGCCAGAATTTGTCCTTGATAAAGTTCTTGATTTGGATCTAGAGGAAATTTATATGTGTTGTGCGGTGAATTGCATTGAAAATCCTTATATTGCCAATTACATAAAGACAAGAAAACAAATAGAAGATGAAGAGATTACTAATTAAAGGGAAGAGATTTCCCAATATCCTCCTATTCTTTCTTATGATGAATCAGGTAATGAGGAGGAGCTTTCTATATATTCAACCAATCTCATTAATAAGGACCTCCAAAAAGAGGATTAAACCCACACATGATGTGAAGAAGAAAAAGAAAAGACGGAGAAGCAAAGGTAAAAAAGTATCCCTCCCAAATGATGTTGCTCCTATTACTCATTGTGATGATGATAATTGTTATACTATTGCTGTTATCCATACTATTAATGATGAGAGTGATTATGCTTATGATATGAAAAGGCCCAATCTTGGGGATGCCATGTTTGATGAGAATGACAAGTTTGAGAATTTATTTGCTGCAATTAATGATTGTCCCAAGCTTGGGGATGCTATGTTTTATGAAGATGATATGTTTAACCTCCCAAGTTTTGTTATGTAAATTTATTATGATAATAGCATGCCTCCTATTTATGATGGTTATATTGATGAAAGTGGGTTTGGAAGAGTGTCAACTTTAGGAAGTAATGATCCCACTATTTTGGAGGGTGTTGAATCTTATTGTGACAATTATGAAAGTGGATTTAGAGAGGTCATGACTTTATTTAGTAATGATTCCACTATCTTGGAAGAGGTATCAATTGATTATGATGAGAACAAAGTTGCTACTTATGATGATTTGTGATGACACTTATGCTATAAAAAGTAGTGATGATTATATTAAAACTTGTCATGATTATGATTACCCTTTTTCTAAACATTACTCTTTTAATGTGGAAACAATTTATAGTATTCGAGTTTCTTATGATACTCCCACTATTCCGAATGAGAAGAATTTTGCTTATGTGGAGAGTAGTAAATTTTCTATGCTTGTAGATCGTGAAAAGAATGCTTTATGTGATGGTTATATTGTTGAATTCATTCATGATGCTACTGAAAATTATTTATGAGGGAGGAATATATGCTCGTAGGAGTTGCAATAATATCAAGTTTCCTCTATATGTGTTGAAATTTTTGAAGTCATGCTTGTTTTGCCTTCCTATGCTAGTTGATTCTTGCTCCAATAAATTGTTTGATCACAAAATCCCTATGAATAGGAAGTGGGTTAGACTTAAATGTGTTAATAATATTCTTCATGATGCTCTCTTTATGTTTCAATTCTTATCTTTTATGTGAGCATCATTGAAATCATCATGCCTAACTAGGGGCGTTAAACGTTAGCGCTTGTTGGGAGACAACCCAATTTTATTTTTGTTCTTTGCCTTTTGCTTCTGTTTAGTAATAAATAATTCATCTAGCCTCTGTTTAGACGTGGTATTATTATTTTAATTAGTGTTTGCGCCAAGTAGAACCTTTGGGAAGACTTGGATGAAGTCTTTGCGATCTTGCTGTAAAAACAGAAACTTTTGCGCTCACGAGATTAGCTGCCATTTTTTACAGAAGAGTGATTTTAAGTTGATTATTTTTGCAGAAGATTAATAGACAAATTCCTCGCGTCCACCAATTTACTTCAGAATTTTTGGAGTTACAGAAGTATTCGAATGATACAGATTACTACAGACTGTTCTGTTTTTGACAGATTCTGTTTTCTATGTGTTGTTTGCTTATTTTGATGAATATATGAGTAGTATCGGAGGGTATGAAACATAGAGAAGTTGGAATACAGTAGATATTACACCAATATGAATTTAGAATGAGTTCACAACAGTACCAAAAGTGGTGATTTATTTTCTTATACTAACGGAGCTTACGAGTTTTCTATTGAGTTTTGTGTTGTGAAGTTTACAAGTTTTGGGTAAAGATTCGATGGACTATGGAATAAGGAGTGGTAAGAGCCTAAGATTGGGGATGCCCAAGGCACCCCAAGGCAATATTAAAGGACAACCAAGAGCCTAAGTTTGGGGATGCCCCGGATGGCATCCCCTCTTTCGTCTTCGTTCATCGGTAACTTTACTTGGAGCTATATTTTTATTCACCACATGATATGTGTTTTGCTTGGAGCGTCATTTTATTTTATTTTGTTTTGCTTGATGTTTAAATAAAATATTAAGATCTAAAATATTTAAATGAGAGAGAGTCCTCACGTAGATAAATAATTATTTGACTACTCATCGATCTTCACTTATATCTTTTGGATTAGTTTGTCTTTTACTCGTGTGCTTCACTTATATCCTATGAGTAAATGGTTGAATGAGTTGAATATCATAAATCTGAAATTATATATGTTTCATATGCTTATCCCATGGGGAGTAATAACTTCACATATAAGAAGTAGAGGTGGTAAATTTATTGAAGGTTAGCAAACATTGTATTGGTCACTTGAACAATTCATGAAAGAATATTGAAGGAAGAGAGATTTCACATATAAATACACTATCTTGGACATCTTCTCTGATTGTGAGCGCCATTAATTATTTTCAAACCTGAGCAAATTAGTTGAAGTTTGACAAGGAAGACAACAAAATGAGTTATGCTTGGGTATATTTGTATAGAAGTTATATTGTTATGGATCCTCTAACATGTGGTGCTTGCTATTTAAAATCCTTTGCTAGCCAAAATATCTGTACTAAGCGAGAATACTGCTTGTGCGTCCAAATTCCTTGAACCAAGTTTCTTCCATGAGTGTCCACCATATCTACCTATATGCGGTATTTACCTGCCGTTCCAAGTAAAATCGCATGTGCCAAACTCTAAACCTTCAAATAATAATCTTTTTTGTATGCCCAAATCGCTCATGTAGCGACTAGGGGCTGTCAGTATCTTCCATGCTAGGTGGGTTATTCTCATGATGAGTGGACTCTGCTCATCATTCACGAGAAAATGGCTGGTAACTGGGATGCCCAGTCCTATGATCAAAAGATCAAAAACAAAATCGCAAATAATTTAAACAAAACTCCCCCAGGATTGTTGATAGTTGGAAGGCACCCGTTGTTTCGGACAAGCCGTGGAGTGTGATTGTTGGTGGAGGAGGAGTAAAATCTTTACCTTTCTGTTTGGGAACCGCCTATAATGTATCTAGTATGGAAGATATTGGGAACTCTTGGTCTTTATGTTGACAATGAAAGCATACGTCTCAAAATTATTTTCATCTCTGTTTTAAAGCTTCGAGCTCTAGCACCTCTGCAAATCCCTGCTTCCCTCTGCGAAGGGCCTATCTTTTACTCTTATGCAAGAGTCAGTACTATTCCTTCTCATTCCAACCTACTTTTTAGTTGGCAAGCATCATGTGATAGGGAAAGATCTAAGCATACATGGCCATTCAAATATATTTGATCATGAATTATTATTGTTGACAATTATCTATATGATAAGTAAGTTGGGAGGCGAAACATTAAGCCCCTATCTTTCTCTGTGTTCGATGGATGCTATTTGTTCTAAAAATATGCTTTGAGTGGTAGCAATCATGGAAGACTATATGATAGTTGAGTATGTGGGATTTGCTAAATCAAAGCTCTTAGATAGACCCTTCCTAAAAATAAGATGAATTGCAATAGTTTGTTAGTTTTCAACAAAGTTTATGATCTATGATTTAACATGTGAATATCTTGCTACTTGATCATGTGAAGCTTTATGATATGAGCTATTGTTATGATATATAATGATGCTAGAAAAAGTGATTGAAATTATCATTGATCAAACTAGTGCACTTGATAGCATTCCACATCAAAAATTATGCTTTTATCATTTACCTACTCGAGGACGAGAAGGAATTAAGCTTGGGGATGCTTGATACGTCTCCAACGTATCTATAATTTTTGATTGTTCCATGCTATTATACTATCCATCTTGGATGTTTTATATGCATTTATATGTTGTTTTATATGATTTTTGGGACTAGCCTATTAACCTAGAGCCCAATGCCAGTTTCTGTTTTTTCTTGTTTTTGAGTTCTACAGAAAAGGAATACCAAACGGAGTACAATTGACGTGCCAATTTTTGAAGATTTTTTATGGACCAAAAGAAGCCCCTGGAGTAAAAGTGTTGGGCCAGAAGAGTCCCGAGCCGTCCACGAGGGTGGAGGGCGCGCCCCCTGCCTCGTGGACGACTCGGAGACCCCCTGACGTGAGACCTACGCCAAAAATTCCTATAAATACAGAAACCCCCAGAAATAAACCTAGATCGGGAGTTCCGCCGCTGCAAGCCTCAGTAGCCACCAAAAACCAATCGGGACCCAATTTCGGCACCCTGCCGGACGGGGGATCCCTCACCGGTGGTCATCTTCATCATCCCGGTGCTCTCCATGACAAGGAGGGAGTAGTTCACCCTCGGGGCTGAGGGTATGTACCAATAGCTATCTGTTTGATCTCTCTCTCTCTCTCTCTCGTGTTCTTGATTTGGCACGATCTTGATGTATCGTGAGCTTTGCTATTATAGTTGGATCTTATGGTGTTTCTCCCCCTCTACTCTCTTGTAATGGATTCAGTTTTCTCTTTGAAGTTATCTTATCGGATTGAGTCTTTAAGGATTTGAGAACACTTGATGTATGTCTTGCATGTGCTTATCTGTGGTGAAAATGGGATATTCACGTGATCTACTTGATGTATGTTTCGGTCAACTTGCGGGTTCAGTGACCTTGTGAACTTATGCATAGTGGTTGGCACACGTTTTCGTCTTGACTCTCCGGTAGAAACTTTGGGGCACTCTTTGAAGTTCTTTGTGTTGGTTGAATAGATGAATCTAAGATTGTGTGATGCATATCGTATAATCAAACCCACGGATACTTGTGGTGAAATTGGAGTATCTAGGTGACATTAGGGTTTTGGTTGATTTGTGTCTTAAGGTGTTATTCTAGTACGAACTCTAGGATAGATCGAATGGAAAGAATAGCATCGTGTTATTTTACTACGGACTCTTGAATAGATCGATCAGAAAGTATAACTTTGAGGTGGTTTTGTACCCTACAATAATCTCTTCGTTTGTTCTCCGCTATTAGTGACTTTGGAGTGACTCTTTGTTGCATGTTGAGGGATAGTTATATGATCTAATTATGTTATCCTTGATGAGAGAACTTGCACTAGTGAAATTATGAACCCTAGGCCTTGTTTCAACGCATTGCAATATCATTTGTGCCCACTTTTATCGCTTGCTACCTTGCTGTTTTTATATTTTCAGATTACAAAAACCTATATCTACCATCCATATTGCACTTGTATCACCATCTCTTCGCCGAACTAGTGCACCTATAAAATTTACCATTGTATTGGGTGTGTTGGGGACACAAGAGACTCTTTGTTATTTGGTTGCAGGGTTTACTACTAGGGAAAACCCTAGTAGTAGCGCGAGTTTTGAAGCTATCAGGAGCGCGGGTAGCCGCGCTACCAATAAGGCGCTACAGCTAATTGTTAGTAGTAGCGCGGTTTGTACCCACGCTACTACTATGGACCGTATTAGTAGCGCTTTTCCAGAACGCGCTACTATTAATTAGCTATAGCGATTTCCTGGCCCCGCGCTACTGCTATATCTTTCATCATTTCCCCCCGGCTTCCTACCCCGTTTCAGCTTCAATAAACAGCAATTTCCATATACTAGGTACTACTAGATATCAATTTCATAAAGCATTATAGGTACTAGGTAGTATTCCCTTGGTTCCAAATTACTCGTCGTGGTTTTAGTTCAAATTTGAACTAAAACCATGAAGAGTAATTTGGAACGGAGGGAGTACTAGATAATAATTTCATATATACTCAACATGCATCCTCAAGCAGTACAAGGTGATAACGACGACGATCATCATATGTAGTTCTAGATTGTAACATCCCAAAATTTCAAATTTTGGAATGTTATATTAAATAAATAACTATGCTTGTTGTCTGATTGTTGGTTTGATTGATTGAGTGAAACTGAGTGAAATTTGAAACTTTTGAAAGATGAGAGGGAATGAAATGACTTTCCCAAAACTTTCTTCTTTGCCTTTTGGATCTCAATGAATTCAAATTCATTCCAACACCAAAACCTAGAGTGAAGATGACATGACTTCTTCCATTTGGAATGAAAAGGGTTTTGAAAAGGATTTGAATTTCATCCGGAATATTTCAAATTCAAAGCTTTATGCAACTCAATGATTTTCATGAGGGAAGATAAAATGACTTCTTCAATTATATGAAATATGAGTTGGAAGTTAAAAAGTATCAAGTTGAAAGTCATTTGAAAGTGCTTTGAAACCCTCTTTCAAATTTTGAGTTTTGAACTTGAATTCAAACTTTGGCAAGTGGGAATCATTTCAAAAACTATGCCTGATAAATACTTGATCAAAAGTATGAAAGGAGTAAATATGACACTCCAAAAAAATACCAGAGGAAACATTGCCAAAAGTTTTGGATTCAAATCTGAATTTTATTTGAATTTGAAAAAAATGGATTTTTATAAAGTTTGGATTTTGCCTTTGGAAAATTGTTCAAATGATAGGGAATATTCCCCTGATCATTTTGGTATATATATACCCTATATAAAATATTTATATTTTAAAAGTTATACTCTGTTTTGTTTTATTTTAAAAAATAAATAAATTTAAAAAAAACCACCCAGTATGAAAACCCCCACGGACGGCCCACCGAGCGGCCAGAGGCCAGCCAGCGCCGACCGAGCCAGCCTCACTCGCCTCGCGCCAAAACCCTTGGCGCCGATCGCCCGCCGCGCCTCGCCCTCTCTCTCTCTCACCGACAATGAACCCCACCCCTTCGTCAACCCCCACCACGCCACGCTGTTGCCCATGGATCGCGGATCTCATGAGATCCGGATCCCGATCCTCCGATCGCCCGTTGCAGGTCGAGCCCCCCGCCTATTTAAGTTGACGCCCGCACCCCATTCCCCCTAGCACCTCGCCGGACCCCTCTCCCCTCGACGAGCTCGCCGGAGCCCGAGTCCCCGCCGCCATTCTTCGTCGCCGTCGCCGCCCTAGCCACCCCGACCCCACCGACTCCACCATCGCCTCCCGACCTCGTCCGCACTGACCGCCACTCCCACCTCCCGACGCCTGAGCCCTCGCCGCACGACGCCGCCGCCGCCGCCGCCGAGAGCTCCGGTTAGTCGCTGAATCCCCTCCCGTCCGTCGTGATGGACGGTGTAGATTAGAACCAAGGGGTATTTCTTTATAAAACCGCCCGGTTCGGCCGGTTTAGTTCTGATTTATTTAGTTAGGTTTTTATTTATTAGGCGGTAGCGTTTTAGTTTAAACCTAGGCCCGATTAGGTTATATTACGCCCGATTACGTTTAGGCCCATTCGCCCTTTTTCTTTTAATTTCATTTTCTGTTTTAACAGAATAGTTCCTGTTTTGAAAAATTAATATCTTTTATTCTGTTTATTATTTTTAGGTGATTCTTTTTTGTTGGTTTGAAAATTTTCTAAAGTTTCTGTAGAATATATATTTAGCTATGTTAAAATTAATTAAAATTGCCTTAATTTAGTTTTAGTCAGAATAGTAAACCTGCTATAACTTGAGTTAGAAAAATTATTTTTGGATGATTCTTTTTGTCCCAACTTTATTTTGACATTGCCAAACCATAGAAATTAATTTGGGTATTTTAGGATTAATAAATAAATAGTTTTAAGGCGAATCTTGTTAATCCTAATTAATTAACTAGCTACTGTTTTCCTATTATTTTAATTAGTAAATAAATTTATTTTTAACATGTGATTGATTATTCTAGGATAGTTTCTGCCACTTAATAGGATGAACTTTTATTTATAATAAATAAAAGTTTTATTTTATTTTCTTAATAGAAATTGGATTGGGCCTAATAGGAGTTTTATAATAGCTTTTAAATTAATTCTTTTTGCTCCTAGTTGCTTAATGAAATATTTTCTGTTTAGTTAACATAAAACCATGATTAGGTTATGTTAAGAAAATTTTGTTATATAAAACTATTCTAGTTATTGTTTGAAGTAGGAAATTTGAGTTGGTTTTCTTTGAGTTTTTCCTTTGGATTTTGATTTGGTTGTTTTGATGTGTTATGTTGCTATTGCTATGCTATTGTGTTAAGTGATCATTGTTGTATGCTTATTGTGAATTATTGCTTGTCTCGGTAGAGTTTCCGGAGTGCGAAGCTTGATACTACGAATCCCTAGTTTTCGAAGATCGTCAACAAGGCAAGTTCACTTTGACCATGCTTTCATACCTATGTTTTATTGCATTTAGTGGCACCTTTGCAACCACCCCTCAGTAGTGTTATTGAATCCTTGTAGTTGAGTAGTATGCATGAGGTAGGAACCCATCACCCTGTTACCAAGCCGGGACGATATTTTATTTAGTGCTACGCTATAGTAGACGGGGTTTGGTATGAGTGCTCGGGAGTGGTGTGAGAATGGAGGCTCTACGTCAATGACGACAACTCCATGATGGAATCTGCAAGGACTGCATCTTCAAGGCCTCAAGACTTCAAGACTCAAGACAAGAATTCAATACATACTACTGGGTGAAGGATGGTTGACGGGCACCCTGGAGAAACCAGTGGTTGGCCGGGATGCATGGAGAAGCGCCATGACATCTTGCGGAAAGCTTCACCCAGACTCAAAGAGACGGAAGAATACTTCATGCCCGAAGCTTACCTGCAACCGCAAGTCATTATGGGCTCGGCTTGGTTGACCTTAGTTGTGACTCTGGCTGGGACGGTACTAGCAGATGTAGAACTACGGTAGGATGGGTTGAGTACCGACGGTGGTCGAGGAACTCTTCGGAAGACCATGTTTGGTCATCTTGTTCTCAAACACACCGAAGTGCGAGAACATAAAGAGAGGATCGAATCTTGCGGGTAAAGTGTACAAACCTCTGCGCAGAGGGTTAAAACCTAATCGATTAGCCGTGTCCCGATTACGGACAATTTGAGCATCTGGACTGGATCTATCTCGAATTCTCAACACGGACTGATAACCTAATTGTGGGCAACTTATGATGATTTTGGGCTATGAGACATCGGTTGGCGGAACCATGTCATGATAGAAAACTCCATAGTACAGACTTCATTTATTCCTTTGATATAGGAAAATAAATCAGCTTTACATAAACAAAACTCAGATCTGAGCCACAAAGCCAAATTGCATATAGTATAGTTTTATCATCTGTTTTTCTCATATTGTGATCTTGCCAGACATTCAATGTAATTGACCTACACGGCTGCAACGTATCATGTTGCAGATATTTCCTCGACAGTAAGAGTTACGATCTGAGTTACGGTCTACACTCAACTGCCGATGGCGTTGATGGGACTCCACACCCGTTTGATTGTTTCCGCTGAGTATTATGAGGTATATATCAGTTTTACGTTATTTATACATGTGATTGCACTTTGATATATACATCGATGTCTTGTGTGCCGAAGATACTTGATCCGAGGATGGCACGGATACACGAGGCTTGACCGTCGAGGTCGGGCGCTACATAGATAATATCGATGATGATCATCATATGTAGTTCTATATGATATCGACGACGATCATCATATGTAGTTCTAGATGATATAGCCACACACACACACATATGTAGTTCTAGATGATATCAACGACGATCATCATTCTCAAGCCTGGGCGGTGGGTGTTCCTGATAGTAATTAGGATGGCCCGTCCAACACGAAGATTCTTGCCAACGAGGAATATCTTCCACCCAACCGAGTTTAAGTGTGTGCGACCGTCTGTGTCCATGCGGTAAGTACATGCGGTGACGGAGCCCCTTGCGGTAGCGCGTAGTCCAGCTGAGCCTTCTTCATCAGGCTCGATACCACAACTCACAGATAGGTTCTTTGGCAATTTCTGAATAAGAAAAACATATCAATTAATAAATAGCCTCGCACATACTCTTGCAAATATATTTCTATTAAGCCTATATTTCTACACTATCAAAAGACACAGTACTACGCATTTTTACTAACTAATCATGAATTCTAGTAATAAGTATATATGGATTATCTACACTATTAATAGTTCCTTGGATTCTACACTAATAAGAGCATGTGATCAGACTCTACACTAAAGCATATCATCGACTAGATTCCACAAAGCATATCATTGGACTCTACACTAAGCATATCATCGGATTCACTAAGCATATCATCGAATAATTTGCATTTGTAAGTATAACAATAAAGCATATATATATCATCAAATTACTACAGGCAGTACGTATAACATACCATTTCATGCCGATCGACCATGGTACTTGTCAGGCGGGTCACGAATGGCACCCCGACAAAGTCATCACGTGGCGGAATTATGTCCCATAGGTTGCACACCTCCTCCTCGCTCACCCTCATTCTTTGAGCTATGACGGATTCATGAAGTGGGTTCTCATCATCTTCATCGAGTGGGTCCTCATTATCTTCATCATCTTCGTCATCTTCATCGTCTTCGTCATCTTCCACCAGGTTGAGATAAATGACAGCCAGCTTGGGTCTTTCTGCTCTGAAAGAGAAGCTGATCAACTCACCACCAGTAAGACGCATGTGGGCAAGGAAACGGGCCCATCCATCTCCTCCAATCTGCGACATATTGCGTCCTTTCTCGACCTCCATAGTGTACGGCCCCCCAGGAGCCTCAAATGTCACAGTGTCTCATGTCAGCTTGTTGAATTTCAACTTCACATTGCATGGGACGATCTGTGTAAAAAAAAGCAAAATGACACAATGCAGTAATGCCAACACTAAAATTTCAACCTCACATTTCATCTAATTTCTTACCGCCGCATGGCGAAAACTCGGCTGGAAGTAGATGCCGAACAGCTTGCCAGTTGCAAGGTTGCTGGCGCACCTTGACTTGCACAGTCGACATAGTGGTGGTGGTGGTGGCACCATTTTCCTAAAGCAATATGAGCAAAGGATTAACGATTCACTTCACAGGAAAGAAAAACAGTAGCATGTGATATTTTTCGTTCTTCCGTGAGAAGCAATTTTATGGACAAAGCATTTCGGTGGCACCTATTGCCAAAAAAACTGTTCACAAATATGTACCAAATAAGGGTACCACCTACCAAGACATTTCATCTCATTTGGCCCCTATTGCCTAAGATAATTGATTAAAAAACAAGTGGCAAATTGCTACCTCTTGAGCACTGTGTTGGATTTCCTTGAAGAGGAAAGGATGATGCAGCAAAGTAGCGTAAGTATTTCCCTCAGTTTTTAAGAACCAAGGTATCAATCCAGTAGGAGGCTACGCGCGAGTCCCTCATACCTACACAAAACAAATAACTCCTCGCAACCAACGCGATAAGGGGTTGTCAATCCCTTCACGGTCACTTACGAGAGTGAGATCTAAGAGTGAGATCTGATAGAGATGATAGATAATATTTTTGGTATTTTTGTAATAAAGATGCAAAGTAAAATAAAAGCAAAGTAAAAACAAAGGCAATAATAAAGTGTAGGAAGATTAATATGATGAAGATAGACCCGGGGGCCATAGATTTCACTAGTGGCTTCTCTCAAGAGCATAAGTATTTTACGGTGGGTGAACGAATTACTATTGAGCAATTGACAGAATTGAGCATAGTTATGAGAATATCTAGGTATGATCATGTATATAGGCATCACGTCCGAGAAAAGTAGATCGACTCCTGCCTGCATCTACTACTATTACTCCACTCATCGACCGCTATCCAACATGCATCTAGAGTATTAAGTTCAAGAAAACAGAGTAACGCCTTAAGCAAGATGACATGATGTAGAGGGATAAATTCATGCAATATGATAAAACTCCATCTTGTTATCCTCGATGGCAACAATACAATCGTGCCTCGCTGCCCCTCATCACACCGGGAAAGGACACCGCAAGATTGAACCCAAAGCTAAGCACTTCTCCCATTGCAAGAAAAACCAATCTAGTAGGCCAAACCAAACTGATAATTCGAAGAGACTTGTGATACGTCTCCGTCGTATCTACTTTTCCAAACACTTTTGCCCTTGTTTTGGACTCTAACTTGTATGATTTGAATGGAACTAACCCGGACTGACGTTGTTTTCAGCGGAATTGCCATGATGTTGTTTTATGTGCAGAAAACAAAAGTTCTCGGAATGACCTGAAACTCCACAGAATATCTTAGAATAAATAATAAAAAATCCTCAATAAAGATGAAGACCAGGGGGCCCACACCCTGTCCACGAGGGCGGGGGGCGCCCCCCCCCTAGGGCGCGCCCCCTACCTCGTGGGCCCCCTGGACCTCCTCCGAAGCCAACTCCAACTCTATATATTTGCTTTCGGAGAGAAAAAAATAGAGGAGAAGAAATCATCGCGTTTTACGATACGGAGCCGCCGCCAAGCCCTAAAACCTCTCGGGAGGGCTGATCTGGAGTCCGTTCGAGGCTCCGGAGAGGGGGATTCGTCGTCGTCTTCATCATGAACCATCCTCCATCACCAATTTCATGATGCTCACCGCCGTGCGTAAGTAATTCCATCATAGGCTTGCTGGACGGTGATGGGTTGGATGAGATCTATCATGTAATCGAGTTAGTTTTGTTAGGGTTTGATCCCTAGTATCCACTATGTTCTGAGATTGATGTTGCTATGACTTTGCTATGCTTAATGCTTGTCACTAGGGCCCGAGTGCCATGATTTCAGATCTGAACCTATTATGTTTTCATGAATATATGTGAGTTCTTGATCCTATCTTGCAAGTCTATAGTCACCTACTATGTGTTTTGATCCGCAACCCGAAGTGAAAATAATCGGGACCACTCCGGTGATGACCATAGTTTGAGGAGTTCATGTATTCACTATGTGCTAATGCTTTGTTCCGGTTCTCTATTAAAAGGAGGCCTTAATATCCCTTAGTTTCCATTAGGACCCCGCTGCCACGGGAGGGTAGGACAAAAGATGTCATGCAAGTTCTTTTCCATAAGCATGTATGACTATATTCGGAATACATGCCTACATTACATTGATGAATTGGAGCTAGTTCTGTGTCACCCTATGTTATGAATGTTACATGATGAACCGCATCCGGCATAATTATCCATCACCGATCCAATGCCTACGAGTTTTCCATCTACTGGTTTACGCTTATTTACTTTCCCGTTGCTACTGTTGCAATCACTACAAAACACCAAAAATATTACTTTTGCTTCCATTACTCTTTTTTTACCGTTACCACTACTATCATATTACTTTGCTACTAAATACCTTGCTGCAGATATTAAGTTATCCATGTGTGGCTGAATTGACAACTCAGTTGCTAATACTTGAGAATATTCTTTGGCTCCCCTTGTGTCGAATCAATAAATTTGGGTTGAATACTCTACCCTCGAAAGCTGTTGCGATCCCCTACACTTGTGGGTTATCAACTTGCAAAGATAACCAATCATACCTAAAAGAATTCAGAGAAGATTCAAATATTGTTCATAGATAATCTTGATCATAAACCCACAATTCATCGGTCTCAACAAACACACCGCAACAGAAGATTACATCGAATAGATCTCCACGAGAGAGGGGGAGAACATTGTATTGAGATTCAAAAAGAGAGAAGAAGCCATCTAGCTACTAACTGTGGACCCGAAGGTCTGAGGTAAACTACTCACACTTCATCGGAGGGGCTATGGTGATGATGTAGAAACCCTCCGTGGTGGATGCCCCCTCCGGCGGAGCTCCGAAACAGGCCCCAAGATGGGATCTCGTGGGTACAGAAGGTTGCGGCGGTGGAATTAGGTTTTTGGCTCCGTATCTGGTCGTGCTTGATACTACTGTGCCCCTTAGTGAATTTCTTGATGAACAAATTGCTAGGGCTAGAGAGAAAGAAACTATTGAACCTGACCATGTTGATGAAATTGATGATGAGATCATACCTGTTATTCCTGAGGGTTATATTTTTGATAAAGAAGCTTCTGCGGCTATTTTAGCTTGCAGAGATAATGATGATCTTAGAAGGCTATTAGCTAAATGGACTAAGCAATCTCTCAATGATAAAATGTGGCCCGACCCTGCTTTTGCTACTTCACCTATTTGTGTTTCCGATAAGGATTATGAATTCTCTGTTGATCCTGATATAATTACTTTGGTTGAATCTGATCCTTTCCATGGTTATGAATCTGAAACTGTTGTGGCACATCTTACTGAATCAAATGATATAGCCACCCTGTTCACTAATGATGAGAGATCTCACTACCTTTACATCCTTAAAATATTTCCATTCTCATTAAAGGGTGATGCTAAGATATGGTTTAATTCTCTTGATCCTGGTTGTGTGCGTAGTCCCCGGGATATGATTTATTACTTCTCTGCTAAATATTTCCCTGCTCATAAGAAACAAGCTGCCTTAAAGGAAATATACAACTTTGTGCAAATTGAAGAAGAGAGTCTCCCACAAGCTTGGGGAAGGCTTATCAAGTTACTTAATGCTTTGCCTGATCATCCTCTTAAGAAAAATGAAATACTTGATATCTTTTATAATGGACTAACCGATGCTTCCATAGATTACCTGGATAGTTGTGTTGGTTCTCTTTTCAGGGAAAGAACACCGGATGAAGCTGAAATTCTATTGAATAATATGTTGACAAATGAAAATAATTGGGCACCTCCTGAGCCAGCTCCTGCTCCAATTACTGAGCCTATTCCTAAACCAACTCCGAAGAAGAGAGGTGTTCTATTTCTCAGTCCTGAAGATATGCAAGAGTCAAAGAAATCTATGAAAGAAAAAGGTATTAAAGTTGAAGATGTTAAGAATTTACCCCCTATTGAAGAAATACATGGTCTTAATCTACCGCCTGTTGAAGAAACTTATGATATTGATCCATTACTTATTGAAGAACCTCCTGATCTTGATAACCCTACACAGGTAGTAAAGGTAAATTCTCTCTATAGATTTGATGAAAGTGATATTCCTCATTATAAGTCTGCTAGACAATGATTTGATGATTTGATAATTTTATTGTTAAACAAGAAAACTTCAATGCTTATTTTGGTAGACAATTGAAATACGATTCCTATATGATTAAACACTTGGGTGATTATATGGCTAATATTAGAGTGAACTTAAACTTGTTAGCAAACATGCTTCTATGGTTACCACTCAAGTAGAACAAGTACTTAAAGCTCAAAATGAGTTGCTTAATGAAATGAAGAGTAAGAAAAATGATTATGCTGTTAGAGTGGCTACTAGAACTGGTAGAATGACTCAGGAACCTTTATATCCTGAAGGCCACCCTAAGAGAATTGAACAAGATTCACAGAGGAATAATATTGATGTACCTAGTTCTTCTAAAAGGAAGAAAAAGAAAAATGATAGGACTTTGCGAACTTCTAGTGAGCCTATCGCTGAACCACCTGAGAATCCAAATGATATCTCTATGATTGATGCTGAAACACAATCTGGTAATGAACATGAACCTAGTGAAAATGTTAATGATGATGTTCATGATGATGCTCAACCTAGTAATGATAATCATGTAGAAGTTGAACCTGCTGTTGATCTTGATAACCCACAATCAAAGAATCAACTTTATGATAAGAGAGACTTTGTTGCTAGGAAACATGGTAAAGAAAGAGAACCATGGGTTCGGAAACCCATGCCTTTTCCTCCCAAACCATCCAAGAAAAAGGATGATGAGGATTTTGAGCACTTCGCTGAAATGATTAGACCTATCTTTTTGCGTATGCGATTGACTGATATGCTCAAAATGAATCCCTATGCTAAATATATGAAAGATATTGTTACAAATAAAAGAAAGATACCGGAAGCTGAAATTTCCACCATGCTTGCTAATTACACTTTTAAGGGTGGAATACCAAAGAAACTTGGAGATCCAGGAGTACCTACTATACCATGCTCCATTAAAATAAACTATGTTAAAACTGCTTTATGTGATCTTGGAGCCGGTGTTAGTGTTATGCCTCTCTCTTTATATCGTAGACTTGACTTGAATAAGTTGACACCCACTGAAATATCATTGCAAATGGCTGATAAATCAACTGTTGTACCTGCCGGTATTTGTGAGGATGTGCCTGTTGTGGTTGCAAACGTCACTATTTTAACGGACTTTGTTATTCTCGATATTCCAGAGGACGATAGTATGTCTACTATTCTTGGAAGACCTTTCCTTAATACTGCAGGGGCTGTTATTGATTGCAATAAAGGCAATGTCACTTTTCATGTTAATGGTAATGAGCATACGGTACACTTTCCGAGGAAACAACCTCAAGTTCATAGTATCAATTCTATCGAAAAAATTCCATCGATTATATTTGGAGGTTTTGAGTTTCCTCTACCTACCGTCAAGAAGAAATATTATATACTTATTATAGGGGATGTGCATATCCCCGTTGAGGTAACATAGTGTTATTCGAAATTTCTCTGGTTCCATGTTAATCGGAATGAGTTTGTTAACAAGACCTGATCAACCTTGTTAGTGGATTCCTTTTGATGAGCATGAGATGGATGAAACTAGAAGCACAAACTTTTGTACCCTTTTATACTTTCTGTTATTTAGTTGAAATAAAGTAAAAATAATATTTTTCTGTCTGTTTCCTGATTTATCTGTGCAATATAAAGATACCCCAAAAATAAAAGTCCTCAAAATGCCATGCCAATTTAATATGATTTTTTCTGGAATATTTGAGGATTTATAGTGCAAAAATCACTGCGGGGGGAGCTGCCACCTGGCCACAAGGGTAAAGGGCGCGCCCTACCCCCCTAGGCGCGCCCCCTGCCTCGTGGGCCCACGGTGGCCCTCCTCCACTTATTCCTGCACCCATCTTCTTCTTCCTCCTCCGACAAACACGAATATCTGGTTCTTGCACGAGTTCTAGCTCACCTTGCTGCGATTTTCGATCTCCTTGCTCAAAGCACCTCTCGCAAAACTGCTTGGGGAGATTGTTCCTTGGTATGTGACTCCTCCATTGGTCCAATTAGTTTTTTCTCTAGAGCTTTATTCATTGCAAATTTGTGCTGCATAGGTGACCATGTGCTTGAGCTTGCATGTCAAATTTATATGGTTCCAAGTAGTTCTAATGCTTGATACAGGCTCTAGGCACTTGTAGGAGTAGTTGCTATCAATTTTATTGAAGATGGTTCACTTTTGTTTTAAGTTACTAAAAATTTCAGATTATTTCAGAAAATAATGAAGAGACTTTTGAGGGGCTCATCGAGCCGAAGTTCGAAGGAGAAACAAAATGAAGAAGCACAGAGGCACAAATATAATTTGCCTCATACCGCGGAGATCTGGCCATGTGAATGGCCTTCCGATAATTTCTTGAGACAAGCTGGGATTTATGAAGATTTCTATTCATTGATTGAAAATGTTGGCCTCACCGACTTCGTCCGCGACCAACGTCCTCAGTATCTCTTACTCACAAATACTTTTGTGCAAAACTTCTACTTTTTCCCTAAGGAATCACCTCCTTCAGTAGAGTTTCATTTATATGACGTTGTTAAAAAGATGCCATTAGCTGAATTTTGCAAAGTCTGCAACATACCCCCTGAGGGCACCTTAGAGGAACCACACCATAAAGATGTGGAAGCATTTATTAATACTATCTCTGTGGGAGAAACCAGGAAGGTTTCTGATGCAAGAATCACTAGCATACATTTTCCTGTTTTATGTTACTTTGCCTTATTTGCTAGTCGTTGCTTGATTGGTCGTGGAAACTGTGGAAACCTTAGTGTTCCCGATATTATTATTTTGTTCCATGGTTTATACCGCGATAAAACTGTTAGCATGGGCAGAATTATTGCTAGACGGTTAAGTATGAACCGTACCAAGGGTCCCATCTTTGGAGGTATCTATGCTTCACGCCTAGCTGCATATTTTAACATAGCTATTAGGCTTCATGAGAAAGAAGAGAAATTGCTGCCTAGTGCTTATCTAGACTATAAGAGTATGCTAGCGCATGATTTTATTGTTAAAGGCAGGGGAGGAGAGCTCAAATATAAATTATTCTTTCATAAACATAATCCTGAAACTATTACTTTGCTTGCTCCTTCTTTGTTTAATTTTGTAGGACCTTATCTCGTTACGTGGGCTGCTGTCCAAGCTTACAAGAATCCTGCACCAGCCCCGGAACCGGAAACCCAAGAGGAGCCTCCACGACAGTCTATTTATTCTTGGGATCCGGAGATGGCTGTCGGCCAATGGCAGTCAGAATCTTCTTCATCACAGTATGATCCTAGCTACTCTTCGTCGCAGTACGACCAGCTACACCTACGGGTATCCGCCAGGCTATCCCTGGCAATGAACCAACTCAGGCCAAAAGCCTAAGCTTGGGGGAGTACGTATTTCCCACCGACATTACATTTACGTTCACACACTCATTGCTAGATGTCGGTGCTCATACTTTTTCATTGTAATATCCATGCTAGTTTATTTTCTTTTTCCTGCTTTCTTCTTGTGTGTTTGTTAAACCTAAAGAAAAACAAAAAAAAAATAGTAGTAGTTTACTTTTTATGTTGTAGTAGTAATAATTAAAAGAAAACCCAAAAATATTTCCCGTTCTTCTTTTACTTGTTGGGAGCTTTCCTGTGTAAATAGTTTTATTTCTTTTCTTTTCTTTTCTTTGGGGGTCGATAGGAGAAGACCATGATTAAATTGTTGAAGTGGCTCTTATATGCATTATTGTTGATTTAACCAAGAGCCCATATTGCCTTGTCTTCTCCTGTTTATTGAATGCTCGCAGATTCCAGCTTAGTCCAATGCACATGCACTCTTATTATTATTCACACCGTTTGGTCGTGCAAGTGAAAGGCAATTATGATGATATATGATGGACTGGTTGAGATGGGAAAAGCTGGTATGAACTCGACCTCTCTTGTTTTGTAAATATGATGAGTTCATCGTTCCTGATTCAGCTTATTATGAATAAACATGTTTGCAATGACAATTAGAGATCATAGTTGCTCGTGCCATGCTTGATTAGCTATGAGTTATAATGGTTTACCTTGCGTGCCAACATGCTATTAAAATGGTTGTGATGTGGTATGATGGGGTGGTATCCTCCTTTGAATGATTTAAGTGACTTGACTTGGCACATGTTCACGCATGTAGTTGAAACAAATCAACATAGCCTTCACGATATTTATGTTCATGGTGGATTATATCCTACTCATGCTTGTATTCAATGTTTATTAATTTTAATGCATGTTCATGGCTGTTGTCGCTCTCTAGTTGGTCGCTTCCCAGTCTTTTGCTAGCCTTCACTCGTACAAAGCGGGAATACTGCTTGTGCATCCAATCCCTTAAACCCCAAAGTTATTCCATATGAGTCCACCATACCTTCCTATATGCGGTATCTACCTGCCGTTCCAAGTAAATTTGTATGTGCCAAACTCTAAACCTTCAAATAAACATTCTGTTTTGTATGCTCGAATAGCTCATGTATCAACTAGGGCTGCCCTTATCTTCCGTGTTAGGTGGGTTATTCTCAAGAGGAGTGGACTCCGCTCCTCACTCACGAGAAAATGGTTGGTCACCGGGATGCCCAGTCCCATGCTTTATGCAAACTAAAGCAAAATAATTGCAAACAAAACTCCCCCTGGGACCCGTTGAATGTTGGAGGCACTCGTTGTTTCAAGCAAGCCATGGATTGATGCTTGTGGAGGAGGGGGAGTATAAACTTTACCATTTTGTTTGGGAACCGCCTATAATTTGTGTAGCATGGAAGATATCGTCATCTCTTAGTTGCTATGTTGACAATGAAAGTATGCCGGTCAAAATATTATTTATCTCTATTTCAAAACCGAGTCTGTGACCTCTACAAATCAATGCTTCCCTCCGCGAAGTGCCTATCTATTTACTTTTATGTTGAGTCATCACCCTCTTATTAAAAAGCACTAGCTGGAGAGCGCTGCTGTCATTTGCATTCATTACTGTTAATCTATATTGGGTATGACTGGATCTCTTTTACCATGAATTACAATGTCTAGTCAGTCCTTGATCTATGAAGGTGCTCTGCATTTATGTTTTGCGGTCTCAGAAAGGGCTAGCGAGATACCATCTTGTTATATCACATTATGATTATTTTGAGAAAGTGTTGTCATCCGAGATTTATTATTATGGCTCGCTAGTTGATTATGCTATTGATATGAGTAAACATGAGACCTAGGAGTTATTGCAATTGTGGTTAGTTATGATCTTTGCTGAAAACCTGAATGCTGGCTTTACATATTTACAACAACAAGAGCAAACAGAGTTTGTAAAAAATTTTCTTTTTCTCTTTCAGTTTGTCAACTGAATTGCTTGAGGACAAGCAAGGGTTTAAGCTTGGGGGAGTTGATACGTCTCCGTCGTATCTACTTTTCCAAACACTTTTGCCCTTGTTTTGGACTCTAACTTGTATGATTGGAATGGGACTAACCTGGACTGACGCTGTTTTCAGCAGAATTGCCATGATATTGTTTTATGTCCAGAAAACAAAAGTTCTCGGAATGACCTGAAACTCCACGGAATATCTTAGAATAAATAATAAAAACTCCTCGCCAAAGATGAAGACCAGGGGGCCCACACCCTCACGAGGGTGGGGGTGCCCCCCCTAGGGCGCGCCCCCTACCTCGTGGGCCCCATGGACCTCCTCCGACGCCAACTCCAACTCTATATATTTGCTTTCGGAGAGAAAAAAATAGAGGAGAAGAAATCATCACGTTTTACGATACGGAGCCGCAGCCAAGCCCTAAAACCTCTCGGGAGGGCTGATCTGGAGTCCGTTCGGGGATCCGGAGAGGGGGATTCGTCGCCATCATCATCATCAACCATCCTCCATCACCAATTTCATGATGCTCACCGCCGTGCGTGAGTAGTTCCATCATAGGCTTGCTGGACGGTGATGGGTTGGATGAGATCTATCATGTAATCGAGTTAGTTTTGTTAGGGTTTGATCCCTAGTATCCACTATGTTCTGAGATTGATGTTGCTATGACTTTGCTATGCTTAATGCTTGTCACTAGGGCCCGAGTGCCATGATTTCAGATCTGAACCTATTATGTTTTCATGAATATATGTGAGTTCTTGATCCTATCTTGCAAGTCTATAGTCACCTACTATGTGTTATGATCCGCAACCCAAGTGACAATAATCGGGACCACTCCGGTGATGACCATAGTTTGAGGAGTTCATGTATTCACTATGTGCTAATGCTTTGTTCGGTTCTCTATTAAAAGGAGGCCTTAATATCCCTTAGTTTCCATTAGGACCCGCTGCCACGGGAGGGTAGGACAAAAGATGTCATGCAAGTTCTTTTCCATAAGCACGTATGACTATATTCGAATACATGCCTACATTACATTGATGAATTGGAGCTAGTTCTGTGTCACCCTATGTTATGATTGTTACATGATGAACCGCATCCGCATAATTATCCATCACCGATCCAATGCCTATGAGTTTTCCATCTACTGGTTTACGCTTATTTACTTTCCCGTTGCTACTATTACAATCACTACAAAACACCAAAAATATTACTTTTGCTTTCATTACTCTTTTGTTACCGTTACCACTACTATCATATTACTTTGCTACTAAATACCTTGCTGCAGATATTAAGTTATCCAGGTGTGGCTGAATTGACAACTCAGTTGCTAATACTTGAGAATATTCTTTGGCTCCCCTTGTGTCGAATCAATAAATTTGGGTTGAATACTCTACCCTCGAAAGCTGTTGCGATCCCCTCCACTTGTGGGTTATCAACTTGCAAAGATAACCAATCATACATAAAAGAATTCAGAGAAGATTCAAATATTGTTCATAGATAATCTTGATCATAAACCCACAATTCATCGGTCTCAAAAAACACACTGCAACATAAGATTACATCGAATAGATCTCCACGAGAGAGGGGGAGAACATTGTATTGAGATTCAAAAAGAGAGAAGAAGCCATCTAGCTACTAACTATGGACCCGGAGGTCTGAGGTAAACTACTCACACTTCATCGGAGGGGCTATGGTGATGATGTAGAAGCCCTCCGTGGTGGATGCCCCCTCCGGCGGAGTTCATAACAGCCCCAAGATGGGATCTCGTGGTACAGAAGGTTGCGGCGGTGGAATTAGGTTTTGGCTCCGTGTCGATCGTTTGGGGTGCGTGGTATATATAGGAGGAAGAAGTACGTCGATGGAGCAACATGGGGCCCACGAGGGTGGAGGGCGCGCCCCCTACCTCGTGACCTCCTCGAAGCTTCCTTGGCTTAGGGTCCAAGTCTCCTGGATCACGTTCGGTGAGAAAACCACGTTCCCAAAGGTTTCATTCCGTTTGGACTCCGTTTGATATTATGTTTCTTCGAAACTCTGAAATAGGCAAAAAAACAGCAATTCTGGGCTGAGCCTCCAGTTAATAGGTTAGTCCCAAAAATAATATAAAAGTGGATAATAAAGCCCAATATGGTCCAAAACAATAGATAATATAGCATGTAGCAATCAAAAATTATAGATACGTTGGAGATGTATCAGGCATCCCCAAGCTTAATTCCTGCTCGTCCTCGAGTAGGTAAATGATAAAAATAGAATTTTTGATGCGGAGTGCTACTTGGCATAATTTCAATGTAATTCTTATTAATTGTGGTATGAATATTCAGATCCGAAAGATTCAAGATAAAAGTTCATATTGACATAAAAATAATAATATTTCAAGCATACTAACTAAGCAATTATGTCCTCTCAAAATAACATGGCCAAAGAAAGTTCATCCCTACAAAATCATATAGTTTAGTCATGCTCCATTTTCGTCACACAAGAATGCTCTCATCGTGCACAACCCCGATGACAAGCCAAGCAATTGTTTCATACTTTAGTAATCTAAAACTTATAAACCTTCACGCAATACATGAGCGTGAGCCATGGATATAGCACTATGGGTGGAATAGAATATGATGATGGGGATTATGTGGAGAAGACAAAAAAGGAGAAGGTCTCACATCAACGAGGCTAATCAATGGGCTATGGAGATGCCCATCGATTGATGTTAATGCAAGGAGTAGGGATTGCCATGCAACGGATGCACTAGAGCTATAAATGTATGAAAGCTCAACAAAAGAAACTAAGTGGGTGTGCATTCAACTTGCTTGCTCACGAAGACCTAGGGCAATTGAGAAGGCCCATTGTTGGAATATACAAGCCAAGTTCTATAATGAAAAATTCCCACTAGTATACGAAAGTGACAAAACAAGAGACTCTCTATCATGAAGATTATGGTGCTACTTTGAAGCACAAGTGTGGAAAAAAAGGATAGTAGCATTGCCCCTTTTTATTTCTCCTTTTTTGGGCCTTTTTTTCTTTGGCCTTTTTTTTGGGACAATGCTCTATTAAATGATGATCATCACACTTCTATTTATTTACAACTCAATGATTACAACTCGATACTAGAACAAAGTATGACTCTATATGAATGCCTCCGTGATGTGCAGGATATGCAATGAATCAAGAGTGACATGTATGAAAGAATTATGAATGGTGGCTTTGCCACAAATACTATGTCAACTACATGATCATGCTAAGGAATATGACAATGATGAAGCTGTCATGACAAACGCAATGGTGGAAAGTTGCATGGCAATATATCTCGGAATGGCTATGGAAATGCCATAATAGGTAGGTATGGTGGCTGTTTTGAGGAAGATATAAGGAGGTTTATGTGTGAAAGAGCGTATCATATCACGGGGTTTGGATGCACCGGCGAAGTTTTCACCAACTCTCAATGTGAGAAAGGGCAATGCACGGTACCGAAGAGGCTAGCAATGATGGAAGGGTGAGAGTGCGTATAATCCATGGACTCAACATTAGTCATAAAGAAATTACATACTGTAACATCCCAAATTTCCTATTTGGAATGTTTTACAATTATAGCTAAGCATCTATGCATTATGTTTGAATTTGAGTGCCATTTGGAGTTTCAGAGTTTTGAGTTTTCAAATTTGAATTCAAACTATGGCAAGTGGGAATCATTTCAAAAACTATGCCTGATAAATACTTGAGCAAAAGTATGAGAGGAGTAAACATGACACTCCAAAAATATCAGAGGAAAATAATGCCAAAAGTTTTTGAAGTCAAACTTGAGTTTTATTTGAATTTGAAAAAATGAATTTTATAAAGTTTGGATTTTGCCTTTGGAAAATGTTCAAATGATAGGAATATTCCCTGATCATTTTGGTATATATATGTCCTATATAAAATATTTATATTTTATAAGTTATCTCTGTTTTGTTTTTATTAAAAAATAAATTTTAAAAAGAACCCCCAGGCGCCAGCCAAAGCCATCGCCCAGCTGGCGCCAGCCAGCTCAATGAGCCGAGCCCAATGAGCCACCGAGCGGCCCAAGCGCCAACCGACCGAGGCCTCGCGCCGAACAGTCTGCGTGGTCGCCGACCGCGCCCGCACCCTCTCTCTCTCTCGACGGTGGGCCCCACCTTCCCAACCTCGCCCACGCCTCGCCCGCCGCCGCCGATCGCGGATCCCGACGGATCCGGATTCGATCCTCCCGATCGCCCCCTTGCCAAGCCGAGGCGCCCCCTATTTATACCCCCCCCCATTCCCCCCTCGCCCCTCGCGGAACCCTCCTCCTCCTCACGCGCTCGCGAGCCGAGCCTACCGCCGCCGCCATTTGCGTCGCCGTCGCCGCCCTAGCCCTCCCCGAGCTCCACCCACTCCACCAGAACCCCTCCCTCGTCGCCCCGCACCCGCCGGACCACTCCACCGACCTCCCCGACGACCGGAGAGGCCAACGCACTCGCCAACGAGCCGCCGCCGCCGTCCAAACGCCGGTGAGTCGTCGGAGTTACCTCCCAGGTCCGATCTCGCGTAGACGGCTAGGATTAGAACCCCCCGAAGGGGTAAGTTCTTTTAAATAAAACCGGTTCGGCCCGGTTTAGTTCCGGTTTAGTTTTAGTTAGGTTTTTTTTATTTAGCCCGGCCCGACTCGTTTAACCATAGGGCCCGTTTAGTTTATATTACGCTCAGTGCGTAGGTTAGGCCCATTAGGCCATTTTTCTTTATTTTCGTTTTTCTGTTTTAACAGAATAGTTCCAGATTTGAAAAATTCATATCTTTTATTATGTTTAATATTTTTGAGTGATTCTTTTTTTGTTGGTTTGCAAATTTTCTATAGTTTCTGTAGAAAATATAATTAGCTATGTTAAAATTAATTAAAATTGCTTTAATTTAGTTTTAGTCAGAATAGTAAATCTGTTATAACATGAGTTAGGAAAATTATTTTATATGATTCTTTTTGTCCCAACTTCGTTTTGACATTGCCAAACCATAGAAATTAATTTGGACATTTTAGGATTAATAAAAAATAGTTTTAAGCAGAATCTTGTTAATCCTAATTAATTAACTAGCTACTGCTTTCCTATTATTTTAATTAGTAAATAAATTTATTTTAACATATGATTGATTATTCTAGGATAGTTTCTGTCACTTTAAGGGATGAACTTTTATTTATAATAAATAAAAGATTTATTTTATTTATCTTAATAGAAATTGAATTTGGCCTAATAGGAGTTTCATAAAAGATTTTAAGTTAATTCTTTTTGCTCCTAATTGCTTAATGCATTCTTTTCTGTTAAGTTAGCAAAAACTCATGCTTAGGTTATGTTGAGAAAATTTTTGTTATATAAAACTATTTTTAGTTGTTGCTTGAAGTAGGAAAAACTTGAGTTGGTTTTTCTTTGAGGTTTCCCTTTGGGTTTTGATTTGTTTGTTTGGTGTGTTATGTTACTATGCTATTGTATTATGTGATCCTATGCTATATGCTTATTGTGATTATTGTTTGTCTCGATAGAGTTTCCGGAGTGCGAAGCTTGCTACTACGAATCCCTAGCATACGAGGATCATCAGCAAGGCAAGTCTTGATCATGTTATTTTCAATACCTATGATTTTGTGCATTAGAGATTATACCACCCCCACCATGCATGCAGTAGTTGAAATTTTGAAGTTACAATCTTGAGTAGTATCATGTGGTAGGTTGAACCAATCCCCTTGTTACCATGACCCCGGGACGAAGTAGTTTATTTTGCTATGCTCGTAGACGGGTTTTGGTTGAGTGAATTCATAAGTAAGATGTGAGAGTCAATGATGATGACAACCCCATGAACTACAAGAATCAAGATGGACTTGAATTCACTCTTGGGTGGAGGATTTGTTGACGGGCACCTGGAGAACCCAGTGGTTGGCGGGATGCATGGAGAAGTGCCATGACATCTTGCGGAAAGCTTCACCCAGCCACGAAGAGACGGATGGATGCCCCATTGACCGGAAGCTTACCCATGCAGCCGCAAGCCATTATGGGCTATGGCTGGGTCAACCCTAGTAGTGACGCTGGCTGGACGGTACTACGAGATGTAGAAGAACGGTAGGATTGGATGGGTACGGCAGTAGCGGAAGAACTCTTTGGAAGACCTGTTTCATTCGTCCGTCTTCAAACACCATGAAGTGCGAAGACTTAAAAGGAGGAATGATTCTTGCGGGAAAGTCATAAACCTCTGCGAGTTAAAGATCTAATCGATTAGCCGTGTCCCCGGTTACGGACAACTTGAGCCTCTGGAAGTTGGAAGTATTCGGAAATCTCAACACTAAAACTAATGAATTAATTTGAGGGGTTATGACTTAATAATTTGGGAATGAGACATTGGTTGGCGGAACCATCTCAATAACTACCAACAATTTGTAGTAATTTGCAAGCAAGTCCATTGTAGTAGGGAAAAATTTGCTTTTCGCAAAATGATGAAACTTAGAGCCCCACAGCCAAAATGCATATAGTGTTAGTAATTTTATTACTGTTATTCTCTTCATGACTTGCCGACTTATTCAAAAGCTGACCTACACGGCTGCAACGTCTTATGTTGCGTAGATTTATTCGATCGGGGTGAGGCTACGCTCCGCGCTTGGCGATTGCCCTTTTGAGTCGGATGGACTCGCTATTTCGCTCTCGCTTCCGCAGCATTAGTAGTTTATTTCTCATGAGTTGGCCTTGAGCCGAATTTATTCTCTTGTAATAAAGACTCTATATGAGAATCGTGTAATAAATTCAGGTGTGATTGAACTTTGATTATTTCATCGATGTATTGTGAGTACCAGCATGATCTTGGGATGGTACAGAACCACGTAGATTTGACCGATTTTGGGTCAGGTCGCTCTGAGAGATGGTATCGAGCACACACCTGCGACCGTAGGATCGTAACCCCTAGGATCGGAAGCCATAGGAAGAGACTATTTGCTTTATATCCTTATCATTCCGTAATTCTCCCTGTTCAATTCTGACTCCTCTCCGATTTTCAACATTCTAGATGGCCGTCGAGTTCACCCCGTTTTGCTACGGAGTTTTGCCAGCCCGATGAGGCGATGCCCTTGGCAGAAGCTGGTCCAGATGGTGAAGAAGCTGAAGATTGCTCGCCCTCGATCACCGGAAGCCAACCAATGCACTTCCGACGGATACCCTTCTGAGATTGAGGTGCATATTCCAGGGAGAACCTTCGGAGGACACACGGAGCCTATTGACTTTGAGTTCACCGATTTCAACTGGATCATCGGAAGGGACATGGCGATCTATCGTGCCCTTGGACATCTCCGAGAGGAGTACAGGGCCGAGCTCGATCCCTCAGACCTCGCCATGGTTTCTCGCAGGGTAAGGAATGGAGATATCATCCGTACCATAGAGGACGACTCCATTCTCTCTTATGTCCAGGACTTGGAGTGTCTCCTCAGGAAACGGGAGATTCAGACTCGCCGTAACTCGAAGGCACAAAGGAGGCTATTGTTCCGTGAACTGGGCTGGAGGAGAAGGCACACGCAGACTTCCTTAACCATGAGGAAGAAGTCGCGGACTTCATGGAGACAATCGACGACCAAGATGAAGCTTGCCGTGATAGAGGAAAAGATGGACTTGGGAGAGGACCTTTTCCGAGTGGAGATGACGGACCCTCGTGAGCAATGATCAGGATTATGAAGGAGTTCCACCAAGGAAGCCGCAAGAGGAGGCGCCACCACGAGGACGCCACACCGGAGGACATCGCACTGAGGACGCAAGGATTATTGATGAAGACTTTTAGTCGACCACCATATTATTTTTACTTTTTAAATCGATCAGTTAGGCGATATTTTCGATTAGTCATGAGCTTTTGTAATCGAGATTGAACCATGTTTGAGTGGAATGAATAAATGATTGGTGTGCTAATGATTGTGCATTCATATGGGTAGTGTTAATTCTCATTAGACCATTGTTCTATTCTAATTTTCTCATCCACTCCAAAACACGGATGCCTTGAGGCGTGACCCGGTCTCAACTTCCCGCGGAGCTCACCCAGCTGCTCCAAAGCAGAACGCCATTATGCAGATGCTCATCCAGAATCAGAACAACAACAACAATCCGCCGCCACCACCACCACCCCCTGTTGACAACTACGACCTCACGAGATGAATTATGCCACGCATGATTTGGAGTTAGCAGCCGTAGTGCATGCACTCAAGACCTGGAGACATTTCCTCATCGGAAACCGTTGTGATGTTTACACAGATCACAAGAGTTTGAAGTATATTTTCACGCAGAAAGTTGAACCTCGAGCGGAGGAGATGGCTAGAGTTGATCAAGGACTACGACATGAGATTGGATTACCACCCGGTAAGGCTAATGTTGTAGCAGATGCTTTGAGCCGTAAGAGTTATGTGAATACTCTTACAGCGGGAGGATTACCCAGAGTTAGTCGATGACCTCGAGAGATCTCCGAATGGAGATAGTTCCAGAGGATTTGTTGCAACTCGGAAGTTCAGTCCACTTTGGCGAAAGGATTCGTGAAGCCCGAAGTCGGACAAGGAAATTGATGAGATAAAGCAAAAGATGAATGAAGGAAAAGCCAAAGGATTTCGTAAGGATGAACACGGAACTATATGGTTCGTGGATCGTATTTATGTGCCCAATGATCCCGTACTCAGGAAGCTAATTCTTCAGGAGGCTCATGATTCACCGTACTCGATTCACCCCGGTAACACCAAGATGTACCTGGATTTGAAGGAAAATTTCTGGTGGACAGGTATGAAGAAGGATATTGCCGAGTACGTAGCAGTATGCGATGTTTGTCAACGAGTAAAGGCAGAACATCAGAAGCCAGCAGGGTTACTACAACCTTTGCCGATTCCCGATTGGAAATGGGAAAAACTTGGAATGGATTTCATCACAGGATTACCCAGGACCCGTTCAGGTTATGATTCCATCTGGGTAGTGGTTGATCGTTTGACCAAGGTAGCTCACTTCATTCCCGTGAAGACTACCTATACCAGTGCTAAATTGGCCAAGATATACATGACCAGGATCGTATGTCTGCATGGAGTTCTGAGGAGTATCGTGTCAGATAGAGGAACACAATTTACCTCAAAGTTTTGGAATCAGTTGCATGAAACTTTGGGTGCGAGGCTGGAGTTCAAGACAGCTTTTCATCCGCAGCAGATGGACGGACCGAGAGAGTCAATCAGATTCGGAGGACATGTTGAGAGCTTGTGTGCTAGACTATGGGTCTAGCTGGGATGATAATTTGCCGTCGCAGAGTTCTCATACAACAACAGTTATCAATCCAATCGAAGATGGCCCCTTCAAGCTCTATACGGAAGGAGGTGCGAACACCATTGCTTTGTGGGATAGTGTTGGAGATTGATCTCTTTTCGTTCCGATCTTATCAGGGATTCGAAGAGAAAGTCAAGCTGATTCGAGACAGACTCAAGATAGCACAATCGAGACGGAAGAGTTATGTCGACGATGGCGCAAGGAAGTGACTTACGAAGCGGGAGACCGAGCATATCTTCGTGTGTCTCACTTCGTGGGATCAAGAGGTTTGGTGTCAAGGAAAGCTAGCACCCGATTCATTGGCCCTACAAAATCCTCGAGCGTCGTGGAGAAGTTGCTTACAAGTTGGAATTGCGGAAGGATTGTCCGGAGTTCATGATGTCTTCCATGTTTCTCGGTGAAGAAGTGTCATGCCGACATGGCCGATATTCCGTTGAGAGACACAAGCCCCTAGAGGCCATACAGCTTGACAAAGATCTGACTTATAAGGAGAAACCCGTCCGAATTCTCGAGACTGCGAGCAGAGTCACCCGCAGCAAGGTCATCAAGTTTTGCAAGGTGTTGTGGAGTCACCACTCAGGAAGAAGCCACACAGGGCGCCAAGAAGACCTTCTTGAGACCACCCGCACCTATTTGCTAGCCAACCCGAATCTCGAGGGCTAGATTCATCTTAAGGTGGTAGGTTTGTAACATCCCAAATTTCCTATTTGGAATGTTTTACAATTATAGCTAAGCATCTATGCATTCTGTTTGAATTTGAGTGCCATTTGGAGTTTGAGTTTTGAGTTTTCAAATTTGAATTCAAACTATGGCAAGTGGGAATCATTTCAAAAACTATGCCCGATAAATACTTGAGCAAAAGTATGAGAGGAGTAAACATGACACTCCAAAAATATCGAGGAAAATAATGCCAAAAGTTTTGAAGTCAAACTTGAGTTTTATTTGAATTTGAAAAAATGAATTTTATAAAGTTTGGTTTGGAAAATGTTCAAATGATAGGAATATTCCCCGATCATTTTGGTATATATATGTCCTATATAAAATATTTATATTTTATAAGTTATCTCTGTTTTTGTTTTTATTAAAAAATAAATTTTAAAAAGAAACCCCCCGCGCCAGCCAAAGCATCGCCCAGCCAGCCAGCCACCAGCCCACCGAGCCAGCCCAATGAGCCAGCGAGCTGGCCAGCGCCAACCGACCGAGGCTCATGGCCGAACGGTAGTCGCGCGTCGGTCGCCCGACCGCCCGCACCCTCTCTCTCTCTCGACGGTGGGCCCCACCTTCCCAACCTCGCCCACGCCTACTTGCGCGCCCATCGATCGACGGATCCCGACGGATCCGGATTCGATCCTCCCGATCGCCCCTTGCCAAGCCGAGGCGCCCCTATTTATACCCTCCCCGCACCCCCCCCCTCGCCTCTCGCCGAACCCTCCTCCTCCTCACGCTCATGGAGCCCGAGCCTACCGCCGCCATTTGCGCGCCGTCGCCGCCCTAGCCTCCCGAGCTCCACCCACTCCACCAGAACCCCAACCTCGTCGCCCCGCACCCGCCGGACCACTCCACCGACCTCCCCGACGACCGGAGAGGCCAACGCACTCGCCACCGAGCCGCCGCCGCCGTCCAAACGCCGGTGAGTCGCCGGAGTTACCCTCCCCCGTCCGATCTCGCGTAGACGGCTAGGATTAGAACCCCCCGAAGGGGTAAGTTCTTTTAAATAAAACCGGTTCGGCCCGGTTTAGTTCCGGTTTAGTTTTAGTTAGGTTTTTTTTATTTAGCCCGGCCCGACTCGTTTAACCATAGGGCCCGTTTAGTTTATATTACGCTCAGTGCGTAGGTTAGGCCCATTAGGCCATTTTTCTTTATTTTCGTTTTTCTGTTTTAACAGAATAGTTCCAGATTTGAAAAATTCATATCTTTTATTCTGTTTAATATTTTGAGTGATTCTTTTTTGTTGGTTTGCAAATTTTCTATAGTTTCTGTAGAAAATATAATTAGCTATGTTAAAATTAATTAAAATTGCTTTAATTTAGTTTTAGTCAGAATAGTAAATCTGTTATAACATGAGTTAGGAAAATTATTTTTATATGATTATTTTTGTCCCAACTTTGTTTTGACATTGCCAAACCATAGAAATTAATTTGGGCATTTTAGGATTAATAAAAAATAGTTTTAAGCAGAATCTTGTTAATCCTAATTAATTAACTAGCTACTGTTTTCCTATTATTTTAATTAGTAAATAAATTTATTTTTAACATATGATTGATTATTCTAGGATAGTTTCTTTCACTTTAAGGGATGAACTTTTATTTATAATAAATAAAAGTTTTATTTTATTCTTAATAGAAATTGAATTTGGCCTAATAGGAGTTTCATAATAGATTTCAAGTTAATTCTTTTTGCTCCTAATTGCTTAATGCATTCTTTTCTGTTAAGTTAGCAAAAACTCATGCTTAGGTTATGTTGAGAAATTTTTTGTTATATAAAACTATTTTTAGTTGTTGCTTGAAGTAGGAAAAACTTGAGTTGGTTTTTCTTTGAGTTTTCCCTTTGGGTTTTGATTTGTTTGTTTGGTGTGTTATGTTACTATGCTATTGTATTATGTGATCCTATGCTATATGCTTATTGTGATTATTGTTTGTCTCGGTAGAGTTTCCGGAGTCCAAGCTTGCTACTACCGAATCCCTAGCTTACGAGGATCATCAGCAAGGCAAGTCTTGATCATGTTATTTTCAATACCTATGATTTTGTGCATTAGAGATTATACCACCCCCACCAAGCATGCAGAGTTGAAATTTTGAAGTTACAATCTTGAGTAGTATCATGTGGTAGGTTGAACCAATCCCTTGTTACCATGACCCCGGACGAAGTAGTTTATTTTGCTATGCTCAGAGACGGTTTTGGTTGAGTGAATTCATAAGTAAGATGTGAGTCAATGATGATGACAACCCCATGAACTACAAGAATCAAGATGGACTTGAATTCACTCTTGGGTGGAGGATTTGGTTGACGGGCACCCCGAGAACCCAGTGGTTGGCGGGATGCATGGAGAAGTGCCATGACATCTTGCGAAAGCTTCACCCAGCCACGAAGAGACGGATGGATGCCCCATTGACCGGAAGCTTACTCTGCAGCCGCAAGCCATTATGGGCTCTGCTGGGTCAACCCTAGTAGTGACGCTGGCTGGGCGGTACTACGAGATGTAGAAGAACGGTAGGATTGGATGGGTACGGCAGAGCCGGAAGAACTCTTTGGAAGACCCTGTTTCATTCGTCCGCCTTCAAACACCATGAAGTGCGAAGACTTAAAAGGAGGAATGATTCTTGCGGGAAAGTCATAAACCTCTGCAGAGTTAAAGATCTAATCGATTAGCCGTGTCCCGATTCACGGACAACTTGAGCCTCTGGAAGTTGGAAGTATTCGAAATCTCAACACTAAAACTAATGAATTAATTTGAGGGTTATGACTTAATAATTTGGGAATGAGACATTAGTTGGCGGAACCATCTCAATAACTACCAACAATTTGTAGTAATTTGCAAGCAAGTCCATTGTAGTAGGGAAAAATTTGCTTTTCGCAAAATGATGAAACTTAGAGCCCCACAGCCAAAATGCATATAGTGTTAGTAATTTTATTACTGTTATTCTCTTCATGACTTGCCAGCTTATTCAAAAGCTGACCTACACGGCTGCAACGCCTTATGTTGCGTAGATTTATTCGATCAGAGTGAGGCTACGCTCGCGCTTGGCGATTGCCCTTTGGAGTCGGATGGACTCGCTATTTCGCTCACGCTTCAATGCATTAGTAGTTTATTTCTCATGAGTTGGCCTTGAGCCGAATTTATTCTCTTGTAATAAAGACTCTATATGAGAATCGTGTAATAAATTCAGGTGTGATTGAATTTTGATTATTTCATCGATGTACTGTGAGTACCAGCATGATCTTGGGATGGTACAGACACAGAGATTTGACCGATTTTGGGTCAGGTCGCTACACATACTTATTGCAAAAATCTACAAGCCATCAAAAACCAAGCACTACGCGCATGCTCCTAGGAGGATAGATTGGTAGGAAAAGACCATCGCTCGTCCCCGACCGCCACTCATAAGGAGGACAATCAAATAACACCTCATGTTTCAAATTTGTTACATAATGTTTACCATACGTGCATGCTACGGGACTTGCAAACTTCAACACAAGAATTTCTCAAATTCACAACTACTCAACTAGCACGACTTTGATATTATCACCTCCATATCTCAAAACAATCATCAAGTATCAAACTTTTCTTAGTATCCAACACACTCATAAGAAAGCTTTTACTATTTTTGTATACCTAGCATATTAAGATTATTCAAGCAAATTACCATGCTATTTAAGACTCTCAAAATAATCTAAGTGAAGCATGAGAGATCAATAGTTTCTTTAAAACAAATCCACCACCGAGCTCTAAAAGATATAAGTGAAGCACTAGAGCAAAACTATATAGCTCAAAAGATATAAGTGAAGCACAAAGAGTATTCTAACAAATTCCAATTCATGTATGGCTCTCTCAAAAGGTGTGTACATCAAGGATGATTGTGGTAACCTAAAAAGCAAAGACTCAAATCATACAATACTCTCCAAGCAAAACACATATCATGTGGTGAATAAAAATATAGCTCCAAGTAAAGTTACCGATGGAAGTAGACGAAAGAGGGGATGCCTTCTGGGGCATCCCCAAGCTTTGACTTTTTGGTGTCCTTAGATTATCTTGGGGGTGCCATGGGCATCCCCAAGCTTAGGCTCTTGCCACTCCTTGTTCCATAATCCATCAAAATATTTCACCCAAAACTTGAAAACTTCACAACACAAAACTCAACAGAAATCTCGTGAGCTCCGTTAGCGAAAGAAAACAAAAGACCACTTCAAGGTACTGTAATAAACTCATTCTTTATTTATATTGGTGTTAAACCTACTGTATTCCAACTTCTCTATGGTTTATAAACTATTTTACTAGCCATAGATTCATCAAAATAAGCAAACAACACACGAAAAACAGAATCTGTCAAAAACAGAACAGTCTGTAGTAATCTGTAACTAACGCAAACTTCTAGAACTCCAAAAAATCAGACAAAATAGGACGACCTAGGAAATTTGTTTATTGATCAGCAGCAATCTATTTTATCACGTTCTGGTGATTTTTAACAATTGTTTTCGTGAACAGAAAGTTTCTGGAAATCATAGCAAGATCAAATAACTATCATCCAAGAAGATCCTATAGGTTTAACTTGGCACGGACACTAATTAAAACATAAAAACACATCTAACCAGAGGCTAGATCAAAGATTTATTCCTAACCAGAAGCAAAAGAAAAAAAACTAAAAATAACATTGGGTTGCCTCCCAACAAGCGCTAACGTTTAACGCCCCTAGCTAGGCATAAAAGCAAGGATAGATCTAGGTATTGCCATCTTTGGAAGGCAATCCATAAGTGGCTCTCATGATAGATTCATATGGTAATTTTATTTTATTCCTAGGGAAGTGTTCCATGCCTTTCTTTAATGGAAATTGGAATCTAATATTCCCTTGCTTCATATCAATAATTGCACCAATCGTTCTAAGGAAAGGTCTACCAAGAATAATAGGACATGAAGGATTGCAATCTATATCAAGAACGATTAAATCTACGGGCACATAATTCCTATTTGCAACAATAAGAACATCATTAATTCTTCCCATAGGTTTCTTAATAGTGGAATCCGCAAGGTGCAAGTTTAGAGAGCAATCATCAAAATCACGGAAATCTAGCAAATCGCACAAAGTTTTGGGAATAGTGGAAACACTAGCACCCAAATCACATAAAGCATAAAATTCATGATCCTTTATCTTAATTTTAATAGTTGGTTCCCACTCATCATAAAGTTTTCAAGGGATAGAAACCTCCAACTCAAGTTTTTCTTCATAAGATTGCATCAAGGCATCAACGATATGTTTAGTAAACACTTTATTTTGACTATAAGCATGTGGAGAATTTAGCACGGATTGCAATAAGCAAATACAATCAATCAAAGAGCAATTTTCATAATTAAATTCCTTGAAATCCAAAATAGTGGGTTTAGCAACATCTAGGGTTTTGATTTCTTCAGTCCCACTTTTATCAATTTTAGCATCAAGATCTAAAAACTCCGAATTCTTGGAACGCCTTCTAGGTAAAGGTGGATCATATTCAGTCCCATCATTATCAAGATTCATATTGCAAAACAAAGATTTTATAGGGGACACATCAATAATTTTTAGATCTTCATCTTTATTTTCATAGGAACTAGAAGAACACGCTTTAATAAAGGCATCTTTCATAGCACGCATCCTAGCAGTTCTTTCTTTGCACTCATCAATGGAAATTCTCATGGCTTTGAGAGACTCATTGATATCATGCTTAGGAGGAATATATCTAAGACTTAAAGAATCAACATCAAGAGAAATTCTATCAACGTTCCTAGCCAATTCATCAACTTTAAGCAATTTTTCTTCAAGCAAAGCATTAAAATTCTTTTGCGAATTCATAAACTCTTTAACGCTAGTCTCAAATTCAGAGGGCATCTTATTAAAATTTCCATAAGAGTTGTTGTAGGAATTTCCATAATTATTAGAGGAATTACTAGGATAAGGCCTAGGATTAAAGTTTCCTCTATAAGCGTTGTTACCAAAATTATTCTGACCAACAAAATTCACATCCATAGATTCATTATTATTCTCAATCAAAGTAGACAAAGGCATATCATTAGGATCAGAAGAAACACTCTTAGTAGCAAATAATTTCATAAGTTCATCCATCTTTCCACTCAACACATTAATTTCTTATATCGCATGCACTTTTTTATTAGTATTTCTTTCGGTGTGCCATTGAGAATAATTAACCATAACATTATCTAGGAGTTTAGTAGCTTCTCCTAAAGAGATTTCCATAAAAGTGCCTCCCGCGGCCGAATCCAAAATATTTCTAGAAGCAAAATTCAATCCGGCATAAAATTTTTGTATAATCATCCACAAATTCAAACCATGAGTAGCGCAATTACGTATCAATAATTTCATCCTCTCCCAAGCTTGTGCAACATGTTCATGATCAAGTTGCTTAAAGTTCATAATATCGTTTCTAAGAGAGATGATCTTAGCAGGAGGTAAATACTTAGAGATAAAAGCATCTTTGCACTTGTTCCAAGAATCAATACTATTTTTAGGCAAAGACGAAAACCAAGCTTTAGCACGATCTCTAAGCGAAAAAGTAAATAGCTTCAATTTAACAATATCATTATCAACATCTTTCTTCTTTTGCATATCACACAAATCCATGAAGCTATTTAGATGAGTAGCGGCATCTTCACTAGGAAGGCCGGCGAATTGATCTTTCATGACAAGATTCAACAAAGCAGTATTGATTTCACAAGATTCAGTGTTGGTAAGAGGAGCAATCGGAGTGCTAAGGAAATCATTGTTGTTGGTATTAGTAAAGTCACACAATTTGGTATTATCTTGAGCCATCATAACAGACAAGCAATCCAACACACGAGCAAACAAAAGGCAAGCGGAAAAAAGGCAAACGGAAAAAGAGAGGGCGAGTAAAACGGCAAGGGTGAAGTGGGGGAGAGGAAAACAAGAGGCAAATGGCAAATAATGTAATGCGGGAGATAAGGGATTATGATGGGTACTTGGTATGTTGACTTTTGCGTGGACCTCCCCGGCAACGGCGCCAGAAATTCTTCTTGCTACCTCTTGAGCACTGCGTTGGATTTCCTTGAAGAGGAAAGGATGATGCAGCAAAGTAGCGTAAGTATTTCCCTTAGTTTTTGAGAACCAAGGTATCAATCCAGTAGGAGGCTACGCGCGAATCCCTCGTACCTACACAAAACAAATAACTCCTCGCAACCAACGCGATAAGGGGTTGTCAATCCCTTCATGGTCACTTATGAGAGTGAGATCTGATAGAGATGATAGATAATATTTTTGGTATTTTTGTGATAAAGATGTAAAGTAAAATAAAAGCAAAGTAAAAAAACAAAGGCAATAATAAAGTGTAGGAAGATTAATATGATGAAGATAGACCCGGGGGCCATAGATTTCACTAGTGGCTTCTATAAGAGCATATTTTACGGTGGGTGAACGAATTACTGTTGAGCAATTGACAGAATTGAGCATAGTTATGAGAATATCTAGGTATGACCATGTATATAGGGATCATGTCCGAGACAAGTAGACTGACTCCTGCCTGCATCTACTACTATTACTCCACTCATCGACCGCTATCCAGCATGCATCTAGAGTATTAAGTTCAAGAAAACAGAGTAATGCCTTAAGCAAGATGACATGATGTAGAGGGATAAATTCATGCAATATGATAAAAACCCCATCTTGTTATCCTCGATGGCAACAATACAATACGTGCCTTGCTGCCCCTACTGTCACTGGGAAAGGACATTGCAAGATTGAACCCAAAGCTAAGCACTTCTCCCATTGCAAGAAAAACCAATCTAGTAGGCCAAACCAAACTGATAATTCGAAGAGACTTGCAAAGATAACCAATCATACATAAAAGAATTCAGAGAAGATTCAAATATTGTTCATAGATAATCTTGATCATAAACCCACAATTCATCGGTCTCAACAAACACACCGCAAAAGAAGATTGTTGGAAATATGCCCTGGAGGCAATAATAAAATGGTTATTATTGTATTTCCTTGTTCATGATAATTGTCTATTGTTCATGCTATAATTGTTTAACTGGAAACCGTAATACATGTGTGAATACATAGACCACAACATGTCCCTAGTAAGCCTCTAGTTGACTAGCTCGTTGATCAATAGATGGTTATGGTTTCCTGACCATGGACATTGGATGTCATTGATAACGGGATCACATCATTAGGAGAATGATGTGATGGACAAGACCCAATCCTAAGCATAGCACAAGATCATGTAGTTCGTTTGCTAAGAGCTTTTCTAATGTCAAGTATCATTTCCTTAGACCATGAGATTGTGCAACTCCCGAATCCGTAGGAATGATTTGGGTGTACCAAACGTCCAACAACGAATCGGGTGGCTATAAAGGTGCACTACAGGTATCTTCGAAAGTGTCTGTTGGGTTGGCACAAATCGAGACTGGGATTTGTCACTCCGTATGATGGAGAGGTATCTCTGGGCCCACTCGGTAATGCATCATCATAATGAGCTCAATGTGACTAATGAGTTAGCAACGTGATCATGCGTTATGGAACGAGTAAAGAGACTTGCCGGTAACGAGGTTGAACAAGGTATAGGGATACCGACGATCGAATCTTGGGCAAGTAGCATACCGATAGACAAAGGAAATTGTATACGGGATTGATTGAATCCGCGATATTGTGGTTCATCCGATGAGATCATTTTCGGTGTCAAAACCGGCGGATCTCGGGTAGGGGGTCCCGAACTGTGCGTCTAAGGCGGATGGTAACACGAGGCAAGGGACACAATGTTTACCCAGGTTCGGGCCCTCATGATGGAGGTAATACCCTACTTCCTGCTTGATTGATCTTGATGATATGAGTAGTACAAGAGTTGATCTACCACGAGATCGTAGAGGCTAAACCCTAGAAGCTAGCCTATGGTATGATTGCTGTTGTCCTACGGACTAAACCCTCCGGTTTATATAGACACCGGAGGGGGCTAGGGTTACACAGAGTCGGTTACAACAGGAGGAGATCTACATATCCGTATCGCCAAGCTTGCCTTCCACGCCAAGAGAGTCCCATCCGGACACGAGACGAAGTCTTCAATCTTGTATCTTCATAGTCCAACAGTCCGGTCAAAGGATATAGTCCGGCTGTCCGAATACCCCCTAATCCAGGACTCCCTCAGTAGCCCCTGAACCAGGCTTCAATGACGATGAGTCCGGCGCGCAGATTGTCTTCGGCATTGCAAGGCGGGTTCCTCCTCCGAATACTCCATAGAAGATCTTGAACACAAGGGCAGTGTCCGGTTCTGCAAAACAAGTTCCACATACCACCGTAGAGAGAATAATATTTCCACAAATCCGACCTGCTGACGTATTTGATATCGTGACATCATGCCATGGCCCAGTTATTATCGAACCGTGTTTTTCAACCAGCCTTGGCGCATATCGCGAGGCGGTTTCCTTGGCACGTCCTGTCGAAGCAGAGATCGTGTCCCCTTATCACGGGATTCTCATCAATACGGGCGCGGGTAACCCAATCGTGCCCATTGATATGACTCCTCGATTATAGGCAAGTCCCAAACGGTCACGAGGAGGACGCTTGGTATTCACCCTCTTTATAAAGAGGCCAAGGCCTATCCCTTTTTTATTCCTCGAACTCAATCGAATCCTCCCCGCCGAAGTTCCAACACCCAAGGCTCAGGTCAGGCGCTTCGGACCTTCAGCCATGTCTGGATCCAACCCTCAAGGTCGGTGGATGCCCTCCTCCGTCACGAAGGAAGACGTCGAAAAGTTAAGAGAGACCAGGTTTTTGATCGGCGAGATCGCGCACCGGCTGCCTGCTCAAGGGCAGGTCATACCTACTCCCAAATTTGGTGAGAGCGTAGTGTTCATATATCACTTCCTTCGAGGGCTAGGCCTGGCTCTGGATCCCTTCGTGAGGGGGCTCATGTTCTATTACGGGATGGATTTCCATGACTTAGCTCCGGATTCTATTCTCCACATCTCGTCTTTTATCGTCGTGTGCGAAGCTTTCCTCTGCATCACCCCTCACTTTGGCCTGTGGCTCAAGACCTTCCAAGTGGAGCCAAAGATGACCGAGGGGAGGCACGCAGAGTGCAGAGGTGTCGTAATAAGCAAAAGCGTCGATGCCCCATGGCCCGAGGGTTCCTTCCAGGAGGTGTCCAGCTTATGGCAACAAGAATGGTTTTATGTCATAGCTCCTAGGGGCACCAAATGGGTGGCTCCCCTGCCTTTCGCTCGGGTCACCCTCCACGACTAACGTCATGGATCAACAAGGGGCTGGACTGGGGGCCAGTAAAGGACGTGCCCATACTGCAGAGCCGCATCCGAGATATCCTCGAAAGAGATATTGGTCTGGTCACAGTAACGCAAGTAATGTTACTTCGCCGAACCCTGCCCTGCAAACATCGTCCCCTCCGTCTGTGGGAATTCAATCCGGAGGGACCGCGAGCTATTCAGCACTTCCTCGGCATGACGCCCGAGGAGATGTACAAATTGTACTTCGGACCACAAGCAATGTGTCCGGATTCTACCGAGGACGCGGGCCTGAGCTGCAATCGTCCAGATACCCAAGTAATTCACCCTGTGGCCGAACACGTTGTATTTTCATTCATCACAACATCATTCTGAAAAGTCGCTCTTTGACCAGGACTAGATAGCAAAAGCGAAGATGATCAGGTGTCCGGCCCCCTCCCCGGGGTCTCACCGGATCCGGTACTAGCCCGGATGTTGGAGCTTGTGCCCTACCAAGCGCCCTCAGGGGAAGATAAAGGTGGGAAGAAAGAGGCTGACGCCTCCGCGAAGGCGGACAACTGAGGAGAAGAATCCAAGGTTCCCTCTCCCCAAGGAAGGAAAAGGACCGCCTCTGAAGGCCCGGAGACAATAGTCTCTAAACAGGGGAAGAAATCTTCGCCAGAGGGTCCTGGCCCAGGGGATACCCCGGCCGTACAGTGTCCGCAAGGGGATCACCCCTCCATCGAGCTATAAGTAAAAAAAGGGTTTAATAGTAAAAAAAACATCCTACTTTACCTCTGAGGAAAATAACCGAAACATTTGTCTTGTAGTCCGGATCGTAGCCCCTCTCGGCAGAGTTCTTCTTCGGGGGATCTTCTTCCGGAGATGATGGAGAGCGAAACGCCTCCCCACGCCATCCCGCCTTACGAGGCGGGCAACCCCGAGGTGTCGTCTCGGAGGGCTTCTCCCGATCCAGCAAGGCCAGAGGGTGATTCTTTGGCCACCCGAAGTCCTCAGTATCCGGCTCTTGAAGAGAGCAACCGGAAGGGTCCGGCTCCGCCTGTCATGCGGTCGGACGCACTGAAGGATCTGCTAGAGCAGGCGACTATCTCAGAAGCGCACTGTGTGCTAATGGGCGCGGTGGTTGAGAGGATTTCATCCGCCGAAAGCGGGTTGCATGAAGCCTTTATGAGTCTGCTGAAAGGTTTTGGGTACGTGAAGTGGTGTGTATTTTTGACAGTAGCGCACATGTTTTAAATGTGCCCTGTGCAGATAGTAGCCCCTGAGACTCTGGTTGTCGTCCGAAACGGTGGTAAACAAAGGATCATAGTCACAGGTAACAATCCAGCCGTCTTCATATGCAGGTGGCGGGAGGTCCGGTGGCTAGCCGGACTGGTGAGGTTGCCGAGCTAACGCGGTGACTTGACGCGGCAGATGCCGACATCGTGCTTGTCAACAAGCGGCTTGACGAGGCGCAGGGTATGTAATTTCTCCAGTGATCAACATATGGTAAGAGGAGCGTAATGCCAGTACCTTGAACATGTTGTGAACTGCAGATGGAGCTGCGGCACTGGAGACCCTTCGGGCGGAACTTGCCCGAGCCAAAAAGCAAGCCAGGAACAGTGATGCGGCCGCTCTGAAGGCGGCCGAAGAGCTGAGGGCCGAACAGGCTGCCCATTGCCAAAGTAAGGAGAAGATGGCCAAGATGGCCGTTGAGTTAAGTGATGCCGCCGACCGATACCAGCTTCTTGAGGAGGAAAGCCAAGCGAAGGCTACGGAGCTGGAGAGGGCCATGGTAGCAGCCAAGGAATCCCGCTCTACAATTAGAGCGATGAAGGAGGAGCTGTGTCACGCCGGGGATATCGTGGCTGGGAAGCCCTTTATGCTGTGGGTGAAGTTCGTAGATCCTAAGTATGCTCCTCTGGACCGGCTGTGGAGTTCTGCAGATGCCTATCTGGATTTGGCAGCGATTGCTGCTGATGCGGCCGAGTATTTCAAAGATCAAAGAGATCGCGAAGTGGAGAAGTTGTTCTGGTCGCAATTTAATGTTCCAGCGTGTACACTTCCTATGAATGAACGGATGGCCGAATGGGCCGAGCTCCATAGGTTGTCCGGACTCGCCATGAGGTCTGTTGTGGATCACCTGTGGCCGGCCGGGCCAAGGCCAACAGTTACTTCAGTTTGGTGTAGCAGTTCCTTGGTGTTGTGCCGCGCATCGACGCTATGAAGAGGTCAGCGTGCATCGAGGGTGCGCGGATGGCTCTTGCCCGTGTCAAAACACACTGGGCAGAGATGGAAGCCACCGGAATTGCAGCCCCGAGTTCGACAGTTAGCCGAGTAGCCGCCGAGCACTATTTTGATGAGGTCCTTGAAGGCGCTCGTTCAATAGAAGCGCAATGCTCGAAGAATATTATGTTCTAATGACATGTATTCCCATTGAAAAACAATGTTTTACTAAATTATATAAAGGCTATTTTTATACTTTTGCCTGAAAGTGTTATGATGCCTCCTGTGCGGCCATTTATGTATATGTGTATATAACCTGAAAGTTTGCAGTCGTCGGCTTCAGCCCCACTCATATAATGCGGGGGTGTTCGCAGAAGACGCGTGTTCACACTTGATCCAACGTCTTGGTCCATTACGGAGGTGATAGCGCAGCGAACTAGGCAATCGGACTATATTGCTTTAACACTTTCACTTAGCCATAGGAGTTTGACAGTGGGGCTACTATATAGCCCCTGGTGGCTCCGCGCTCATCCGAATACGGGGCGCAGTCATGCCTGGCCGGGAAAAGGCCCTTCGTTAATGCGGAGGAATCCCGAAGATTCCGATAAGTCATCGAGTGGTTGACCAGCCTCTCGCTGTATCATGACAGTCAGTTTTCGGCTTTCTCTACTGAGGTGCTTGTCCGAGCTAGCCAGGGCACAATCGCAGTAGTTCTCCTGGTGCCACCTTAGCCGATAGAGCGGAACGTAAGGTAGCAAAACACAGGAGCCGGGCAAACCCAACATTTGACCAAAGACATGATTCGGAGCTGATGCATATAAGGCCTAACTCGCGACGCCGGACACTCCCTAAGGTGTTTGGTCTTTGAAATATATACTGGGCTTAGATGATGCCCTTGGATAATGAACCCCTAGTGTCCAGGTACGAGCAATATTCTGACGTGGCCACATGCCAAGACGTCAGCATCCTTCTCGGTTGTATTGAGAATCCGGAGGATGTGAACAACAAAAGACAGTAAAAAAGGTTTACGCAGGTCTTAATCTAAAGAGAAACTTTTGCATCGGTCCTCGCTGCACGCGTCGCGCTGTGTCTCCGTTGTGTCGTATCCTGGACGGGTGTAGCACGATTGTCATCTGTAAAAGAGAGGTGCTTAGTGAAAAGTTGTTGTGCAAAAATTTGGTTATTATAAATAAACCATGAAAAAGTCGAAATGGGTAAAGTTGAGCCGAATTATCGCGGTGAAGCCCCTGGTACTGTCTACATGGTTATAACCATCGAACCAATCTCTATCCAATGATTAGCCGGACTCGTCTAACCGTGTCCGCGGTCCTGACGACCGGTCATCATCTCTGGTGGTGTGGCCGTCTAGTGTTCGGCTGTTAAAGCAGCCGTGCGTTCTTTTGCTCGTAAGGAGCGCTCAACATTTCCATGTACTGTGATGGTGCCGCGCGGACCGGGCATTTTAAGTTGGAGTAAAGAGTAATGCAGTATTGCATTAAAACGGGCGAAAGCCTCTCGTCCGAGTAGTGCTTGATAGCCACTTCGGAATGGAGAAATGTCAAAGGTTAACCTTTCGCTCCGGAAGTTGTCGGGCGAGCCAAACACAACCTCTAGTACTAGAGAGCCCGTGCAGCGGGCCTCTGTGCCTGGTATTACTCCCTTGAAGGTAGTATTACTGTGGCTGTTTTTTTGTTGGGTTTATCCCCATTTTGCGGACGGTGTCCTGATATATCAGATTTAGACTACTGCCACCGTCCATAAGGACTCGTGTGAGATGGTATCCGTTTATTATTGGGTCCAACACCAAGGCGGCTGATCCTTCCTGCCGGATACCTATTAGGTGATCCCTGCAATCAAAAGTGACCGAGCAGGCCGACCAGGGGTAGAACTCATGGGTGACAGGCTTTATGGCTTGTGTATTTCGGAGTGCGTATTTGCCTCTCCTCTTTGTCGCGTGGATAACATTTACTGTTTTGACTTCTGGTGGGAATTTTTTCTGTCCCCCAGTGTCTTTCTGGCGAGGCGCATCCTCGTCCTCGCTCGGAGTGTCCTCCCCCTTTTGTTCGGTGTTTAGCTTGCCAGCCCGCTTGAAGACCCAGCATTCTCTGTGGGTATGATTTGCATGTTTGTCGAGGGTGCCGTGGATCTGACATAGTTTGTCTAGAATCTTGTTTAGGCCGGTCGGTTCATCTCTGTTGCCTTTAAAGGGCTTTTCCCGCTGACCCGGTCGAGAGCCTCTGAATCCGGCGTTTACCGCCGTGTTGTCTGGGCTGTCTTCCTTATTCTGGCGCTTGTTTTTACTGCGTCGTGGTTTTCCATTACCGTCCCTGACCTTGGATGTGCTTGGGTCGCTGGTGCTGCTGCGGGCTAACCAGCTGTCCTCGCCCGCGCAAAAGCGGGTCATGAGGCTTCTTAGGGCTGCCATTGTTCTTGGCTTTTCTTGGCCAAGGTGTCTGGCAAGCCATTCGTCTCGAACGCTATGCTTGAAAGCTGCTAGGGCTTCGGTGTCCGGACAGTCGACAATTTGGTTCTTCTTAGTGAGAAACCTGTTCCAAAGCTTTCGGCCTGACTCTCCGGGCTGTTGAATTATATGACTTAAATCATCAGCGTCTGGAGGTCGGACATAAGTCCCTTGAAAGTTAGTCTGGAAAGCGTCCTTGAGCTCCTCCCAACTTCCAATGGAATTTTCGGGGAGGCTTTTCAGCTAGTGTCGAGCTGGTCCTTTGAGCTTGAGGGGCAAGTATTTGATGGCGTGGAGATCGCCTCCGCGAGCCATGTGAATATGGAGGGTGAAGTCCTCGATCCAGACCCCAGGGTCTGTGGTTCCGTCGTATGCCTCTATGTTAACTGGTTTGAACCCTTCTGGAAATTCATGGTCTAATACCTCGTCGGTGAAACATAGGGGGTGTGCGGCACCCCTGTATTTGGCTGTGCCATGGCGTTCGGACGGTTGTGGTATTTGGTGTTGGCTGAGTGTTGGAGCGCGTTTCCTTGATCCGTAGATGGATCCGGTTGTGCCGGCCCGTTGATGCGGGTCCTCGCGTCGGTCATGTACAGACTTATGTGCGGCCTCATTGGCCGCCCTATCATGGCCACGAGGTCATCGATCCGACCGGTCGGCGGTTTTGTTTTTTGGCTGCGGGGGTTCAAAGGCCTCGTTGTCGAATTCTGGCAGCAGCTTTCACTTCGGGTAGCTCTTCGTGTGGCGACTGCCACCGTACTTTTCTGCCGTGTCGAGCACTTTATTCCATCTACTATTGAGTGTGTTTTGTGCGCCTTGAGCCTTTGTTTCGCTTCTTCGCACTTCTTGCGGGGCAATAAGCCTTTCTTGCTCCAGCTGCCTTTCCAGGATGATGCGCTCGTCGTCGTCCGGACTGTTCTCTTGACCGGAGACGGGTTAGTTGTCTTGATGCTCGGCGTAGCCGTGTTCGGACAGCGGCTCTGTACTTTGTTCATCGCTCGTTGGCTCACCCTGCTCTATCCCTGGGTCAGTTTGGCTTCTTCTTGCGCTGCTATCTCTGTTTTTGCCAAGGCAGGATTTAGAGCGGCGCCTACGGCGCCGTTTTGATTGCTTGTCGTGGGAGCTATCTTTCGCTGCATCCTCGTCATTATTTTGTTTGGGTGTATCCACCATGTATATGTCATGTGATGAAGTTGCAGTCCAGCGCCCTGTTGGCGATGGTTCCTATTCGTCTCCTGCATCGTTGTCCATGCCATCGATGTCTTCGGAGTCGAAGTCGAGCATGTCGGTTAAGTCGTCGACAGTGGCTACTAAGTGGGTGGTGGGTGGGGAGTGAATTTCTTTGTCATCCGCATCCCACTCTAGCCGGACATAGTTCAGCCAAGGTTCTCCAGACAGGGAGAGAGATTTTAACAAGTTTAGTGTGTCGCTGAAGGGCGAGTGCTGAAAGATATATGTGGAGGTGAACTCCATGATCGGCGCCCAATCGGATTTGATAGGTATGGGCGCGGGTGGTTCGGAGTCCGTGGCCGAGTACGAGTCCAGCAGTTCGGCGACATGGCTCTCGTGAAGGGTGAGGTCAGTATTCGGCTCTATCGCCACTGAGGGTGCGGCCTCCGTGGCGGAGTCTATCCTCCCGTCCTCGGATGGCGCGATCTGCTCCAGACTGAAGGCCGGAGTAGTTGCTGGCGTGATCTCCCGAACACTGTCCGACGGCGGAGCTATCGTGCTCGTCGTGATCGTGTGGCACACCTGGCATGGGCCCGAATCCGTCGAAGATCAAGTCTCCGCGGATATCGGCAGTGTAATTCAAGTTTCCAAACCTGACCTGATGGCCAGGGGCGTAGCTCTTGATCCGCTCCAGATGGCCAAACGAGTTGGCCCGCAGTGCGAAGCCACCGAACACGAAGATATGTCCGGGGAGGAAAACCTCACCCTGGACCGCATCATTGTGGATGATCGAAGGGGCCATCGAACCTTGGAGCGACGACATAGTGGAACTCTCAATGAAAGCACCAATGTCGGTGTCAAAACCGGCGGATCTCGGGTAGGGGGTCCCGAACTGTGCGTCTAAGGCGGATGGTAATAGGAGGCAAGGGACACAATGTTTACCCAAGTTCGGGCCTTCACGATGGAGGTAATACCCTACTTCCTGCTTGATTGATCTTGATGATATGAGTAGTACAAGAGTTGATCTACCACGAGATCATAGAGGCTAAACCCTAGAAGCTAGCCTATGGTATGATTGTTGTTGTCCTACGGACTAAACCCTCCGGTTTATATAGACACCGGAGGGGGCTAGGGTTACACAGAGTCGGTTACAATAGGAGGAGATCTACATATCCGTATCGCCAAACTTGCCTTCCACGCCAAGAGAGTCCTATCCGGACACGAGACGAAGTCTTCAATCTTGTATCTTCATAGTCCAACAGTCCGGCCAAAGGATATAGTCCGGCTGTCCGAATACCCCCTAATCCAGGACTCCCTCAATCATCGTGGAACATGTGGGAGCCAATATGGGTATCCAGATCCCGCTATTGGTTATTGGCCGGAGAGGTGTCTCGGTCATGTATGCATGGTTCCCGAACCCGTAGGGTCTACACACTTAAGGTTCGGTGACGCTAGAGTTGTTATGGGAAATAGTATGTGGTTACCGAAGGTTGTTCGGAGTCTTGGATGAGATCCTGGACGTGACAAGGAACTCCGGAATGGTCCGGAGGTGAAGATCGATATATTGGACGAAGGGTATTGGAGTCTGGAATCGTTCCAGGGGTACCGGGTGACGACCAGCGTTTCAAAAAGGGAATCGGAGGCCCCGGCAAGCGTTGGGGGCCTTATGGGCCAAGGGGAGGGGGCACACCAGCCCACTAAGGGGCTGTGCGCCCCTCCCAACCCCTCTCACGTAACCTGGAGAGGTGGGGGCGCCTCCCCTAGGGCAGCCACCCGTCCCGGCTTGGGGGGCAAGTTTCCTATGGGTGGGGGCGCCCAAACCCATCTAGGGTTTCCCCTGTGGCCGCCGCCCCTTCCCTAGGGAACCCTAGAGCGCCTCCTCCACCCCCTTCCCCTTCCCCCTATATATAGTGAGGGAGAGAGAGGGCAGCCGCACCCCTTCTCCTGGCGCAACCCCTCCCTCCTCCAACTCTTCCTTCTCCTCCGTAGAGCTTGGCGAAGCCCTGCAGGAATACCACAAGCTCCACCACCACGCCGTCCTGATGCCGGAGTTCTCCCTCAACTTCTCCTCTCCCCTTGATGGATCAAGAAGGAGGAGATGTCCCCAGGCTGTACGTGCGTTGAACGCGGAGGCGCCGTCCGTTGGGCGCTAGATCGGATCTACCGCGATTTGAATCGCCGCGAGTACGACTCTATCAACCGCGTTCTTGTAACGCTTCCGCTTAGCGATCTTCAAGGGTATGAAGATGCACTCCCTCTCTCTCGTTGCTAGCATCTCCTAGATTGATCTTGGTGACACGTAGGAATATTTTTTTGAATTATTGCTACGTTCCCCAACAGTGGCATCATGAGCTAGGTCTATGCATAGATTCTATGCACGAGTAGAACACAAAGTAGTTGTGGGCTATGATTTGTTAAATTTGCTTACCGTTACTAGTCTTATCTTGATTCGGTGGCATTGTGGGATGAAGCAGCCCTGACCGACTTTACACGTACTCTTACGTGAGACAGGTTCCACCGACTGACATGCAGTTGATGCATAAGGTGGCTAGCGGGTGTCTGTCTCTCCCACTTTAGTCGGATCGAATTCGATGAAGAGGGTCCTTATGAAGGGTAAATAGCAATTGGCATATCACCGTTGTGGCTTTTGCGTAGGTAAGAAACGTTCTTGCTAGAAACCCATAGCAGCCACGTAAAACATGCAACAACAATTAGAGGACGTCTAACTTGTTTTTGTAGGGTATGCTATGTGGTGATATGGCCAAAAGGATGTGATGAATTATATATATGTGACGTATGAGATTGATCATGTTCTTGTAATAGGAATCACGACTTGCATGTCGATGAGTATGACAACTGGCAGGAGCCATAGGAGTTGTCTTAATTTACTGTATGACCTACGTGTCATTGAAAGCGCCATGTAATTACTTTACTTTATTGCTAACCGTTATCCATAGTAGTAGAAGTAATAGTTGGCGAGACAACTTCATGAAGACACGATGATGGAGATCATGGTGTCATGCCGGTGACGAAGGTGATCATGCCGCGCCTCGAAGATGGAGATCAAAAGGCAAAAGATGACACTGGCCATATCATGTCACTTTATGATTTGCATGTGATGTTTGTCATGTTTACATCTTATTTGCTTAGAACGACGGTAGCATAAATAAGATGATCCCTCGCTAAAATTTAAAGAAAGTGTCCCCCCCCTAACTGTGCACCGTTGCGAAGGTTCGTTGTTTCGAAGCACCACGTGATGATCGGGTGTGATAGATTCTAACGTTCGCATACAACGGGTGTAAGCCAGATTTACACATGCGAAACACTTAGGTTGACTTGACGAGCCTAGCATGTACAGACATTGCCTCGGAACACAAGAGACCGAAAGGTCGAACATGAGTCGTATAGTAGATACGATCAACATGAAGATGTTCACCGATGATGACAAGTCCATCTCACGTGATGATCGGACACGGCCTAGTCGATTCGGATCATGTATAACTTAGATGACTAGAGGGATGTCTATCTAAGTGGGAGTTCATTAAATAATCAGATGAACTTAATTATCATGAACATAGTCAAAAGGTCTTTGCAAATTATGTAGTAGCTTACGCTTTAGTTCTACTGTTTAAGATATGTTCTTAGAGAAAATTTATTTGAAAGTTGATAGTACAAAATTATGCGGGATGGGTCCGTAAACTGAGGATTATCCTCATTGCTGCGCAGAAGGCTTATTTCCTTAATGCACCACTCGGTGTGCTGAACCTCGAGCGTCATCTGTGGATGTTGCGAAACATCTAACATACACGTTTTGATGACTACGTGATAGTTCAGTGCGTAATGCTAATGGTTTAGAATTGTGGCACCAAAGACGGTTTTGAAATGTCGCAGAACATATGAGATGTTCCAAAGACTGAAATTGGGATTTCAGACTAGTGCCCACGTCAAGAGGTATGAGACCTCTAACAAGTTTGTTAAGCCTGCAAACTAAGGGAGAAAAGCTCAATCGTTGAGCATGTGCTCAGATTGTCTGAGTACTGCAATCGCTTGAATCGAGTGGGAGTTAATCTTCCAGATGAGATAGTGATGGTTGTCCATAGTCACTGTCACCAAGCTATTAGAGCTTCATGATGAACTATAACATACCAGGGATAGACATGATGATCCTTGAGAAATTCGCGATGTTTGACACCGCAAAAGTAGAAATCAAGAAGGAGCATCAATTGTTGATGGTTAGTAAAACCACTAGTTTCAAGAAGGGCAAGGGCAAGAAGGGATACTTCATGAAACGGTAAATCAGTTGCTGCTCTAGTGAAGAAACCCAAGGTTGAACCCAAACCCGAGACTAAGTGCTTCTGTAATGAGGGGAACGGTCACTGAAGCAGAACTACCCTAGATACTTGGTAGATGAGAAGGCTGGCAAGGTCGACAGAAGTATTTTGAACATATGTTATATTATTGTGTACTTTACTAGTACTCCTAGTAGCACCAAGGTAATAAATACCGGTTCGGTTGCTGTGTTAGTAACTCGAAATAAAAGGCTACGGAGACTAGCTAAAGGTGAGATGACGATATGTGTTGGAAGTGTTTCCAAGGTTGATGTGATCAAACATCGCACGCTCCCTCTACCATCGGGATTGGTGTTAAAGCTAAATAATTGTTATTTGGTGTTTGTGTTGAGCATAGACATGATTGGATTATGTTTATTGCAATACAGTTATTCATTTAAGGAGAATAATGGTTACTCTGTTTATTTGAATAATACCTTCAATGGTCTTGCACCTAAAATGAATGGTCTATTGAATCTCGATCGTAGTGATACACATGTTCATGCCAAAAGATATAAGATAGTAATGATAGTCCCACATACTTGTGGCACTGCCATTTGAGTCATATTGGTATAAAACGCATGAAGGAGCTCCATGTTGATGGATCTTTGGACTCACTCGTTTTTGAAAAGATTGAGACATGCGAACCATGTCTATTGGTATATATGCATTAAGAAACTCCATACATATGGATCGTTTGGACTCACTTGATTTTGAATCACTTGAGACATGCAAATCATACCACATGGGCAAGATGACGGAAAGGCCTCGTTTTCAGTAAGATGGAACAAGAAAGCAACTTGTTGGAAGTAATACATTTTGATGTGTGCAATCCAATGAGTGTTGAGGCAAGCAGTGGATATCGTTATGTTCATACTTCAAAGATAATTTGAGTAGATGCTGAGTATATTTACTTGATGAAACACAAGTCTGAATTATTGAAAGGTTCAAGTAATTTCAGAGTGAAGTTGAAGATCGCCGTGATAAGAGGATAAAATGTCTATGATATGATCATAGAGATGAATATCTGAGTTACGAGTTTGGCACACAATTAAGACATTGTGGAAATTGTTTCATGACTAATACCGCCTGGAACACCATAGTGTAATGATGTGTCTGAACATCATAGCTGAACCCTATTGGATATGGTGCATACTATGATGTCTCTTATCGAATTACCACTATCGTTTATGGGTTAGGCATTAGAGACAACTGCATTCACTTTAAATAGGGCACCACGCAATTCCGTTGAGACGACACCGTATGAACTATTGTTTAGAAAAACCTAAGCTGTCGTTTCTTAAAAGTTTGGGGCTGCGATGCTTATGTGAATATGTTTCAGGCTGATAAGCTCGAACCCAAAGCGGATAAATGCATCTTCATAGAATACCCAAAACAGTTGGGTATATCTCCTATTTCAGATCCGGAAGCAAAAGTGATTGTTTCTAGAAACGGGTCCTTTCACGAGGAAAAGTTTCTATCGAAAGAATTGAGTGGGAGGATGGTGGAGACTTGATGAGGTTATTGAACCGTCACTTCAACTAGTGTGTAGCAAGGCACAGGAAGTTGTTCCTGTGGCACCTACACCAACTGAAGTGGAAGCTTATGATAGTGATCATTAAACTTCGGATCAAGTCACTACCAAACCTCATAGGTCGACAAGGATGCGTACTACTTCAGAGTGGTACGTAATCCTGTCTTGGAAGTCATGTTGCTAGACAACAATGAACCTACGAGCTATGGAGAAGCGATGGTGGGCCCGGATTCCGACGAATGGCTCGAAGCCATAAAATCCGAGAGAGGATCCATGTATAAAAACAAAGTATAGACTTTGGAAGAACTACTTGATGGTCGTAAGGCTGTTGGGTGCAGATGGATTTTAAAAGGAAGACGGACAATGATGGTAAGTGTAACCATTAAGAAAGCTCGACTTGTCGTTAAGATGTTTTCCGACAAGTTCAAGGAGTTGATCATGATGAGACTTTCTCACTCGTAGCGATGCTAAGAGTCTGTTGGAATTATATTAGCGATATCTTGCATTATTTATGAAATCTTGCGATAGGATGTCACAACATTGTTTCGTCGACGATTTTCTTGAGGAAAGGTTGTATGTGATACAACCAGAAGGTTTTGTCAATCCTGAAAGATGCTAACAAGTATGCAAAGCTCCAGCAATCCTTCTAAGGACTGGAGTAAGCATCTCGGAGTTGGAATGTACGCTTTGATGAGATGATCAAAGATTTTGGGTTTATACAAAGTTTATGAGAAACTTGTATTTCCAATGTATACGTTGTTAACATTTTGTTGATCAGAAATGATGTAGAATTTCTGGAAAGCATACAGGGTTATTTGAAAAGTGTTTTTTAATGGAAAACCTGGATTAAGCTACTTGAACATTAAGCATCAAGATCTATAAGGATAGATCAAAAACGTTTAATAGTACTTTCAAATGAATACATACCGTGACAAGATTTTGAAGGAGTTCAAAATAGATCAGCAAAGAAGGAGTTCTTGGTTGTGTTACAAGGTGTGAGTATTGAGTAAGACTCAAGACCTGACCACGGTAGAAGAGAGAGAAACGACGAAGGTCGTCCCCTATGCTTTAGACGTAGGCTCTACAGTATGCTATGTTGTGTACCGCACCTGAAGTGTGCCTTGCCTTGAGTCAGTCAAGGGGTACAAGAGTGATCCAGGAATGGATCACATGAAAGCGGTCGAACTTATCCTTAGTAACTAGTGGACTAAGGAATTTTCTCGATTATGGAGGTGGTAAAAGAGTTCGTCGTAAAGGGTTACGTCGATGCAAACTTTGACACTAATCCGGATGACTCTGAGTAGTAAACCGGATTCATATAGTAGAGCAGTTATCTGGAATAGCTCCAAGTAGCACGTGGTAGCTGCATCAACAAGATGACATAGATATTTGTAAAGCACACACGGATCTGAAAGGTTCAGACCCATTGACTAATAACCTCTCTCACAAGCGAGATATGAACAAACCCCATGGGTGTTGGATTCATTACAATCACATAGTGATGTGAACTAGATTATTGACTCTAGCGCAAGTGGGAGACTGTTGGAAATATGCCCTAGAGGAAATAATAAAATGGTTATTGTTGTATTCCTTGTTCATGATAATTGTCTATTGTTCATGCTATAATTGTATTAACTGGAAACCGTAATACATGTGTGAATACATATACCACAACATGTCCCTAGTAAGCCTCTAGTTGACTAGCTCGTTGATCAATAGATGGTTATGGTTTCCTGACCATGGACATTGGATGTCATTGATAACGGGATCACATCATTAGGAGAATGATGTGATGGACAAGACCCAATCCTAAGCATAGCACAAGATCGTAGTTCGCTTGCTAAGAGCTTTTCTAATGTCAAGTATCATTTCCTTAGACCATGAGATTGTGCAACTCCCGGATACCGTAGGAATGCTTTGGGTGTACCAAACGTCAGAACGTAACTGGGTGGCTATAAAGGTGCACTACAGGTATCTCCGGAAGTGTCTGTTGGGTTGGCACAAATCGAGAATGGGATTTGTCACTCCGTATGATGGAGAGGTATCTCTAGGCCCACTCGGTAATGCATCATCATAATGAGCTCAATGTGACTAATGAGTTAGCCACGTGATCATGCGTTACGGAACGAGTAAAGAGACTTGCCAGTAACGAAATTGAACAAGGTATAGGGATACTAACGATCGAATCTCGGGCAAGTAGCATATCGATAGACAAAGGGAATTGTATACGGGATTGATTGAATCGGCGACATTGTGGTTCATCCGATGAGATCATCGTGGAACATGTGGGAGCCAATATGGGTATCCAGATCCCGCTATTGGTTATTGGCCGGAGAGGTGTCTCGGTCATGTCTGCATGGTTCCCGAACCCGTAGGGTCTACACACTTAAGGTTCGGTGACGCTAGAGTTGTTATGGGAAATAGTTTGTGGTTACAAAAGGTTGTCCGGAGTCCCGGATGAGATCTCGGACGTGACAAGGAACTCCGGAATGGTCCGGAGGTGAAGATCGATATATTGGACGAAGGGTATTGGAGTCCGGAATCGTTCCGGGGGTACCGGGTGACGACCAGCGTGTCCAAAAGGGGTTTCGGAGGCCCCGACAAGCGTTGGGGGGCCTTATGGGCCAAGGGGAGGGGGCACACCAGCCCACTAATGGGCTGTACGCCCCTCCCAACCCCTCTCACGAAACCTGGAGAGGTGGGGGCGCCTCCCCTAAGGCAGCCACCCATCCCGGCTTGGGGGGCAAGTTTCCTACGGGTGGGGGCGCCCAAACCCATCTAGGGTTTCCCCTGTGGCCGCCGCCCCTCCACTAGGGAACCCTTGGGCGCCTCCTCCACCCCCCTTCCCCTTCCCCCTATATATAGTGAGGGAGAGAGAGGGCAGCCACACCCCTTCTCCTGGAGCTGCCCCTCCCTCCTCCAACTCTTCCTTCTCCTCCGTAGAGCTTGGCGAAGCCCTGCAGGAATACCACAAGATCCAACACCACGCTGTCGTGCTACCGGAGTTCTCCCTCAACTTCTCATCTCCCCTTGCTGGATCAAGAAGGAGGATACGTCCCCAGGCTGTACGTGCGTTGAACGCGGAGGCGCCGTCCGTTCGGTGCTAGATCGGATCTACCGTGATTTGAATCGCCGTGAGTACGACTCCATCAACCACGTTCTTGTAGCGCTTCCGCTTAGCGATCTTCAAGGGTATGAAGATGCACTCCCTCTCTCTCGTTGCTAGCATCTCCTAGATTGATCTTGGTGACACGTAGGAATTTTTTTGAATTATTGCTACGTTCCCCAACAAAGATTACATCGAATAGATCTCCACTTGAGAGGGGGAGAACATTGTATTGAGATCCAAAAAGAGAGAAGAAGCCATCTAGCTACTAACTATGGACCCGAAGGTCTGAGGTAAACTACTCACAATTCATCGGAGGGGCTATGGTGATGATGTAGAAGCCCTCCATGGTGGATGCCCCCTCCGGCAGAGCTCCGGAACAGGCCCCAAGATGGGATCTTGTGGGTACGTAAGGTTCATGTGGTGGAATTAGGTTTTGGCTCAGATTCGATCGCTTGGGGTGCGAGGTATATATAGGATGAAGAAGTACGTCGGTGGAGCAACGTGGGGCCCACGAGGGTGGAGGGCGCGCCCTAGGGAGTGGGCGCGCCCCCCTACCTCGTGCCCTCCTCGAAGCTTCGTTGGCTTAGGGTCCAAGTCTCCTGGATCACATTCGGTGAGAAAATCACGTTCCCAAAGGTTTCATTCCGTTTGGACTCCGTTTGATATTTCGTTTCTTCGAAACTCTGAAATAGGCAAAAAACATCAATTCTGGGCTGGGCCTCCGGTTAATAGATTAGTCCCAAAAATAATATAAAAGTGGATAATAAAGCCCAATATGGTCCAAAACAGTAGATAATATAGCATGGAGCAATCAAAAATTATAGATACGTTGGAGACGTATCACAAATTTAACTAAATTGGCACCTACATTCTGCCAAAAAATATCTTATTACAAAAAAACAAAAGCATCTACCTATCCATGTACAGAAAAAATAACAATAAAATGGTGCATACTAAATCAACTAAATCAACTAGCCTAGTAAATCCACTAGCATACTAAATCAACTAAATCAAAATGTTCTAAATCAACTAAATCAACTAGCCTACTAAATCAACTAAATCAAGATGTTCTAAATCAACTACATACTAAATCAACTAAATCAACTAAATCCAAGTAGATGGAGGAGGGAGGAGGGAGAAGGAGGGGCGACTCGAGGAGGCAGAAGAGAGTAGGACGGAGGAGGAAGACGGAGCGAGGAGGGGCCAGCCGGCGGCGAGTGGAGGGAGGACGGAGGAGGAAGGCGGAGCGAGGAGGGACCGGCCAGCAGCGACTAGAGGGAGGACAGAGGACGAGGCCGGTACCGAGTCCAGCGAGGAGGAGGAGGTGGCGGCGGCGCAGGTCGGAGGAGGGGCAACGGGGGAGGACCGGCGTGGGGGTCGAGGGCGAGATCGAGTGAGTGTGAGTGTGAGTGGATCGGATAGGTCCGAGAGGGGGGAGATGGAATGGCTTAGCAGTAGCGCACTATATCAAAAGGCGCTACTGCTAAACGACCTAGCAGTAGCGCCTTTCACAAAGAGCGTGCTACTGCTATGCGTTAGCATGTAAAAATAGACATCAAAAATACATTGATCATCAATGATCTTTTTGTGTACAATCTGATTTGGCAATATGAGTCCTCACCAGTTTAGGAACTGGTGAAGACTCATATTACAGCCACAAATTCTACACATAGAGTTCAATGAAGACCAAGTGGTTGTGAAAGTTTGAGAAGTAGTATATTTAAGGTGGTACAAACTCTCTTCACGAAGCGAGGTGGGACTGAATTTTTTAGTAAACTTAGCAGTAGCGGTTATTGTGTAAATGCGCCACTGCTATGGTCCCTAGTAGTAGCGCTCTTCATATGAGCGCGCTGCTGCTAAAAATAGCCTCGCGGCGGCGGCATGGCAATTATAGCAATAGCGCGTCTTAGAGCAGGCGCGCTACAGATACATTTATTTCAGCAGCGAGGTTTGTGCGAGCGCGCTACTGCTACTTAGCAGCAGCGCCTTATTTTAAAGCGCGCTGCTAGTAAGATTATGTGTATAGGCTTTTCCCTAGTAGTGGTTGTTTGAGAGAGACCATCTTCATCCTACGCCGCCCACGGACTGATAAACCTTAGGTCATCCACTTGAGGGAAATTTGCTACTGTCCTACAAACTTCTCACTTGGAGGCCCAACAACGTCTACAAGAAGAAGGTTGCGTAGTAGACATCACCGCACCGCCCAATCTACCTCACCTTCCAGCCCATGAACGACCCCTCCTCAACCTCGTTGGCTGTCGAACTCGCCCGTGTGCACGCCAGATCCGGCCGCTGGGCGTGCCTCGCCGCCGTGGCCGCAACGTTTGATGCGTGTGAGTGATACGTCTCCAATGTATCTATAATTTTTTATTGTTCCATGCTATTATTGAAGGAAATATTCCCTAGAGGCAATAATAAAGTTATTATTTCCTTATATCATGATAAATGTTTATTATTCATGCTAGAATTGTATTAACCGGAAACATAATACATGTGTGAATACATAGACAAACAGAGTGTCACTAGTATGCCTCTACTTGACTAGCTCGTTGATCAAATATGGTTAAGTTTCCTAGCCATTGACATGGGTTGTCATTTGATTAACGGGATCATATCATTAGGAGAATAATGTGATTGACATGACCCATTCAGATCAAGTTGTTACTGAACCTCGTAGATCAACCAGAGTAAGATCCGCACCAGAGTGGTACGGTAATCCTGTTCTGGAAGTCATGCTACTAGATCATGATGAACCTACGAACTATGAAGAAGCGATGGTGAGCCCAGATTCCGCAAAATGGCTTGAGGCCATGAAATCTGAGATGGGATCCATGTATGAGAACAAAGTGTGGACTTTGGTTGACTTGCCCGATGATCGACAAGCAATTGAGAATAAACGGATCTTCAAGAAGAAGACTGACGCTGACGGTAATGTTACTGTCTAGAAAGCTTGACTTGTTGCAAAAGGTTTTCGACAAGTTCAAGGGATTGACTACGATGAGACTTTCTCACCCGTAGCGATGCTTACGTCTGTCCGAATCATGTTAGCGATTGCCGCATTTTATGATTATGAAATTTGGCGATGGATGTCAAAACTGCATTCTGAATGGATTTACGGAAGAAGAGTTGTATATGATGCAACCGGAAGGTTTTGTCGATCCAAAGGGAGCTAACAAAGTGTGCAAGCTCCAGCGATCCATTTATGGACTGGTGCAAGCCTCTCGGAGTTGGAATAAACGATTTGATAGTGTGATCAAAGCATTTGGTTTTGTACTGAGACTTTTGGAGAAGCCTCAGATTTACAAGAAAGTGAGTGGAACCTTTGTAGCATTTACGATATTATATGTGGATGACATATTACTGATTGGAAATGATATAGAATTTCTGGATAGCATAAAGGGATACTTGAATAAGAGTTTTTTAATGAAAGACCTCGGTGAAGCTGCTTACATATTGGGCATTAAGATCTATAGAGATAGATCAAGACGCTTAATTAGACTTTCACAAAGCACATACCTTGACAAAGTTTTGAAGAAGTTCAAAATGGATCAAGCAAAGAAAGGGTTCTTGCCTGTGTTACAAGGTGTGAAGTTGAGTAAGACTCAATGCTCGAACACTGCAGAAGATAGAGAGAAAATGAAAGATGTTCCCTATGCTTCAGCCATAGGCTCTATCGTGTATACAATGTTGTGTACCATACCTGATGTGTGCCTTGCTATAAGTCTAGCAGGGAGGTATCAAAGTAATCCAGGAGTGGATCACTGGACAGCGGTCAAGAACATCCTAAAGTACCTGAAAAGGACTAAGGATATGATTCTCGTTTATGGAGGTGACAAAGAGATGATCGTAAATGGTTACGTTGATGCAAGCTTTGACACTGATCCGGACGATTCTAAATCGCAAACCGAATACGTGTTTACATTGAACGGTGGAGCTGTCAGTTGGTGCAGTTCTAAACAGAGCGTCGTGGCGGGATCTACGTGTGAAGCGGAGTACATAGCTGCTTCGGAAGCAGCAAATGAAGGAGTCTGGATGAAGGAATTCATAACCGATCTAGGTGTCATACCTAGTGCATTGGGTCCGATGAAAATCTTTTGTGACAATACTGGAGCAATTGCCTTAGCGAAGGAATCCAGATTACACAAGAGAACCAAGTACATCAAGAGACGCTTCAATTCCATCCGGGATCTAGTCCAGGTGGGAGACATAGAAATTTGCAAGATACATACGGATCTGAATGTTGCAGACCCGTTGACTAAGCCTCTTCCACGAGCAAAACATGATCAACACCAAAGCTCCATGGGTGTTAGAATCATTACTGTGTAATCTAGATTATTGACTCTAGTGCAAGTGGGAGACCGAAGGAAATATGCCCTAGAGGCAATAATAAAGTTATTATTATTTCCTTCTATTATGATAAATGTCTATTATTCATGCTAGAATAACCGGAAACATAATACATGTGTGAATACATAGACAAACAGAGTGTCACTAGTATGCCTCTACTTGACTAGCTCGTTGATCAAAGATGGTTAAGTTTCCTAGCCATTGACATGGGTTGTCATTTGATTAACGGGATCATATCATTAGGAGAATGATGTGATTGACATGACCCATTCCGTTAGCTTATCACATGATCGTTTAGTATGTTGCTATTGCTTTCTTCATGACTTATACATGTTCCTATGACTATGAGATTATGCAACTCCCGTTTACCGGAGGAACACTTTGTGTGCTACCAAACGTCACAACGTAACTGGGTGATTATAAAGGTGCTCTACAGGTGTCTCCGAAGGTACTTGTTGGGTTGGCGTATTTTGAGATTAGGATTTGTCACTCCGATTGTCGGAGAGGTATCTCTGGTTCCTCTCGGTAATACACATCACTTAAGCCCTGCAAGCATTGCAACTAATGAGTTAGTTGCGGGATGATGTATTACGGAACGAGTAAAGAGACTTGCCGGTAACGAGATTGAACTAGGTATTGAGATACCGACGATCGAATCTTGGGCAAGTAACATACCGATGACAAAGGGAACAAGGTATGTTGTTATGCGGTCTGACCGATAAAGATCTTCGTAGAATATGTGGGAGCCAATATGAGCATCCAGGTTCCGCTATTGGTTATTGACCGGAGACGTGCCTCGGTCATGTCTACATAGTTCTCGAACCCGTAGGGTCCGCACGCTTAACGTTACGACGACAGTTCTATTATGAGTTTATGTGCTTTGATGTACCGAAGGTTGTTTGGAGTCCCAGATGTGATCATGGACATGACGAGGAGTCTCGAAATGGTCGAGACATGAAGATAGATATATTGGACGACTATATTCGGACACCGGAAGTGTTCCGGAGAAGTTTCGGATAAAACCGGAGTGACGGAGGGTTATCGGAAACCCCGGGGGAACTAATGGGCCTCGATGGGCCTTAGTGGAGAGAGAGAGGGGCGGCCAGGGAGGGTCGCGCGCCCCCTCCCCCTCTGGTTCGAATTGGACTAGGAGAGGGGGGCGGCGCCCCCCTTTCCTTCTCCCTCTCCCTCTCCTTCCTTCCCCCTCTCTCCCTTTAGGTGGAAACCTACTAGGACTTGGAGTCCTAGTAGGATTCCCCTCTTGGGGGCGCGCCATAGAGGGCCGGCCGGCCTCCCCCTTGCTCCTTTATATACGGGGGCAGGGGGGCACCCCAAAGACACAACAATTGATCTGTTTGATCTCTTAGCCGTGTGCGATGCCTCCCTCCACCATAGTCCTCCTCGATAGTACTCTAGCGGTGCTTAGGCGAAGCCCTGCGTCGGTAGAACATCAACATCGTCACCACGCCGTCGTGCTGACAAAACTCTCCCTCAACACTCGGCTGGATTGGAGTTCGAGGGACGTCATCGGGCTGAACGTGTGCTGAACTCGGAGGTGTCGTGCGTTCGGTACTTGATCGGTCGGATTGTCAAGACGTACGACTACATCAACCGCGTTGTGCTAACACTTCCGCTTTCGGTCTACGAGGGTGCGTGGACAACACTCTCCCTCTCGTTTCTATGCATCACCATGATCTTGCGTGTGCGTAGGATTTTTTGAAATTACTCGTTCCCCAACAAAGGCGATTTGCCTGGTTTTATCGTTGATGTTATATGCGAGTAGAACACAAGTGAGTTGTGGGCGATATAAGTCATACTGCTTACCAGCATGTCATACTTTGGTTCGGCGGTATTGTTGGATGAAGCGGCCGGACCGACATTACGCCAGTCGCTTCGCGAGACTGGTTCTACCAACGTGCTTTGCACACAGGTGGCTGGCGGGTGTCAGTTTCTCCAACTTTAGTTGAACCGAGTGTGGCTACGCCCGATCCTTGCGAAGGTTAAAACAGCACCAACTTGACAAACTACCGTTGTGGTTTTGATGCGTAGGTAAGAACGGTTCTTGCTAAGCCCGTAGCAGCCACGTAAAACTTGCAACAACAAAGTAGAGGACGTCTAACTTGTTTTTGCAGGGCATGTTGTGATGTGATATGGTCAAGACAAGATGCTAAATTTTATTGTATGAGATGATCATGTTTTGTAACCGAGTTATCGGCAATCGGCGAGAGCCATATGGTTGTCGCTTTATTGTATGCAATGCAATCGCCCTGTAATGCTTTACTTTATCACTAAGCGGTAGCGATAGTCGTAGAAGCATAAGATTGGCAAGACGACAACGATGCTACGATGGAGATCAACGTGTCACGCCGGTGACGATGGTGATCATGACGGTGCTTCGGAGATGGAGATCACAAGCACAAGATGATGATGGCCATATCATATCATTTATATTGATTGCATGTAATGTTTATCTTTTATGCATCTTATCTTGCTTTGATTGACTGTAGCATTATAAGATGATCTCTCACTAAATTTCAAGATAAAAGTGTTCTCCTGAGTATGCACCATTGCCAAAGTTAAATGTCGTGCCCGGACACCACGTGATGATCGGGTGTGATAAGCTCTCGTCCATCTACAACGGGTGCAAGCCAGTTTTGCACACGCAGAATACTCGGCTTAAACTTGACGAGCCTAGCATATGCAGATATGGCCTGGGAACACTGAGACCGAAAGGTCAAGCGTGAATCATATAGTAGATATGATCAACATAGTGATGTTCACCATTGAAAGCTACTCCATTTCACGTGATGATCGGTTATGGTTTAGTTGATTTGGATCACGTGATCACTTAGAGGATTAGAGGGATGTCTTTCTAAGTGGGAGTTCTTAAGTAATATGATTAATTGAACTTAAATTTATCATGAACTTAGTACTGATAGTATATTGCTTGTCTATGTTGATTGTAGATAGATGGCCCGTCTTTGTTGTTCCGTTGAATTTTAATCGTTGCTTGAGAAAGCAAAGTTGAAAGATGATGGTAGCAATTACGGACTGGGTCCGTAACGAGGATTATCCTCATTGCTGCACGTAAGAATTACATCTGGAAGCACCGCTGGGTGCGAACTGCTGCAGAGAGCAACTCCGGATGTTATGAGCGTCTGGCAGAGCAAAGATGATGACTACTCAACAGTTCAGTGTGCCATGCTTTACGGCTTAGAACCGGGACTTCAACGGTGTTTTGAATGTCATGGAGCATATGAAATGTTCCAGGAGTTGAAGTTAATATTTCAAGCAAATGCCCGGATTGAGAGATATGAAGTCTCCAGTAAGTTCTATAGTTGCAAGATGGAGGAGAATAGTTCTGTCAGTGAGCATATACTCAAGGTGTTTGGGTATAATAATCACTTATTTCAACTAGGAGTTAACCTTCCGGATGATAGCGTCATTGACAGAATTCTCCAATCACTGCCACCAAGCTACAAGAGCTTTGTGATGAACTATAACATGCAAGGGATAGATAAGACGATTCCCGAGCTCTTCACAATGCTAAAGGCTGCGGAGGTAGAAATCAAGAAGGAGCATCAAGTGTTGATGGTCAACAAGACCACTAGTTTCAAGAAAAAGGGCAAAGGGAAGAAGAAGGGGAACTTCAAGAAGAACAGCAAGCAAGTTGCTGCTCAAGAGAAGAAACCCAAGTCTGGACCTAAGCCTGAAACTGAGTGCTTCTACTGCAAGCGGTGGTCCTTTGAAGCGGAACTGCCCCAAGTATTTGGCGGATAAGAAGGATGGCAAGGTGAACAAAGGTATATGTGATATACATGTTATTGTTGTGTACCTTACTAGAGCTCGCAGATAGCACTGGGTATTTGATACTGGTTACATTGCTAATATTTGCAACTCAAACAGGACTAAGGATTGCGAACACCGGCCAGGGCGAGGTGACGATCGCGTGGGAAATGGTTCCAAAGTCGATGTGATCGCGGTCGGCACGCTACCTCTACATCTACCTTGGGATTAGTTTTAGACCTAAATAATTGTTATTTGGTGCCAGCGTTGAGCATGAACATTATATCTGTATCTTGTTTGATGCGAGACGGTTATACATTTAAATCAGAGAATAATGGTTATTCTATTTAGATGAGTAATATCTTTTATGGTCATGCACCCTTGAAGAGCGGTCTATTTTTGATGAATCTCGATAGTAGAGATACACATATTCATAATGTTGAAGCCAAAAGATGCAGAGTTGATAATGATAGTGCAACTTATTTGTGGCACTATCGTTTAGGTCATATCGGTGTAAAGCGCATGAAGAAACTCCATACTGCTGGACTTTTGGAACCACTTGATTATGAATCACTTGGTACTTGCGAACCGTGCCTCATGGGCAAGATGACTAAAACACCATTCTCCGGTACTATGGAGAGAGCAACAGATTTGTTGGAAATCATACATACAGATGTATGTGGTCCGATGAATGTTGAGGCTCGTGACGGATATCGTTATTTTCTCACCTTCACAGATGATTCAAGTAGATATGGGTATATCTACTTAATGAAGCATAAGTTTGAAACATTTGAAAAGTTCAAAGAATTTCAGAGTGAAGTTGAAAATCATCGTAACAATAAAATAAAGTTTCTATGATCTGATCGTGGAGGAGAATATTTGAGTTACGAGTTTGGTCTACATTTAAAACAATGCGGAATAGTTTCGCAACTCACGCCACCCGGAACACCACAGCATAATGGTGTGTCCGAACATCGTAATCGTACTTTACTTGATATGGTGCGATCTATGATGTCTCTTACAGATTTACCGCTATCATTTCGGGGTTATGCTTTAGAGACGGCCGCATTCACGTTAAATAGGGCACCATCAAAATCCGTTGAGACGACGCCTTATGAACTGTGGTTTGGCAAGAAACCAAAGTTGTCGTTTCTGAAAGTTTGGGGATGTGATGCTTATGTGAAAAAGCTTCAACCTGATAAGCTCGAACCCAAATCGGAGAAATGTGTCTTCATAGGATACCCAAAGGAGACTGTTGGGTACACCTTCTATCACAGATCCGAAGGCAAGACATTCGTTGCTAAGAATGGATCCTTTCTAGAGAAGGAGTTTCTCTCGAAAGAAGTGAGTGGGAGGAAAGTAGAACTTGATGAGGTAACTATACTGCTCCCTTATTGGAAAGTAGTTCATCACAAAAACGGTTTCGTGACACCTACACCAATTAGTGAGGAAGTTAATGATGATGATCATGAAACTTGAGATAAAGTTATTCTTGAACCTCGTAGATCAACGAGTAAGATCCGCACTGAGTGGTACGGTAATCCTGTTACGGAAGTCATGCTACTAGATCATGATGAACCTACGAACTATGAAGAAGCGATGGTGAGCTCAGATTCCGCAAAATGGCTTGAGGCCATGAAATCTGAGTTGGGATCCATGTATGAGAACAAAGTGTGGACTTTGGTTGACTTGCCCGATGATCAGCAAGCAATTGAGAATAAACGGATCTTCAAGAAGAAGACTGACGCCGATGGTAATGTTACTGTCTAGAAAGCTCAACTTGTTGCAAAAGGTTTTCGACAAGTTCAAGGGATTGACTACGATGAGACTTTCTCACCCGTAGCGATGCTTAAGTCTGTCCGAATCATGTTAGTGATTGCCGCATTTTATGATTATGAAATTTGGCAGATGGATGTCAAAACTGCATTCCTAAATGGATTTCTGGAAGAAGAGTTGTATATGATGCAACCGGAAGGTTTTGTCGATCCAAAGGGAGCTAACAATGTGTGCAAGCTCCAGCGATCCATTTATGGACTGGTGCAAGCCTCTCGGAGTTGGAATAAACGATTTGATAGTGTGATCAAAGCATTTGGTTTTGTACATACTTTTGGAGAAGCCTGTATTTACAAGAAAGTGAGTGGGAGCTCTGTAGCATTTCTGATATTATATGTGGATGACATATTACTGATTGGAAATGATATAGAATTTCTGGATAGCATAAAAGGATACTTGAATAAGAGTTTTTTAATGAAAGACCTCGGTGAAGCTGCTTACATATTGGGCATTAAGATCTATAGAGATAGATCAAGACGCTTAATTAGACTTTCACAAAGAACATACCTTGACAAAGTTTTGAAGAAGTTCAAAATGGATCAAGCAAAGAAAGGGTTCTTGCCTGTGTTACAAGGTGTGAAGTTGAGTAAGACTCAATGCTCGAACACTGCAGAAGATAGAGAGAAAATGAAAGATGTTCCCTATGCTTCAGCCATATGCTCTATCATGTGTACAATGTTGTGTACCATACCTGATGTGTGCCTTGCTATAAGTCTAGCAGGGAGGTATCAAAGTAATCAAGGAGTGGATCACTGGACAGCGGTCAAGAACATCCTAAAGTACCTGAAAAGGACTAAGGATATGATTCTTGTTTATGGAGGTGACAAAGAGCTGATCGTAAATGGTTACGTTGATGCAAGCTTTGACACTGATCCGGACGATTCTAAATCGCAAACCGGATACGTGTTTACATTGAACGGTGGAGCTGTCAGTTGGTGCAGTTCTAAACAGAGCGTCGTGGCGGGATCTACGTGTGAAGCGGAGTACATAGCTGCTTGGGAAGCAGCAAATGAAGGAGTCTGGATGAAGGAGTTCATATCCGATCTAGGTGTCATACCTAGTGCATTGGGTCCGATGAAAATCTTTTTGTGACAATACTGGAGCAATTGCCTTAGCGAAGGAATCCAGATTTCACAAGAGAACCAAGTACATCAAGAGACGCTTCAATTCCATCCGGGATCTAGTCCAGGTGGGAGACATAGAAATTTGCAAGATACATACGGATCTGAATGTTGCAGAACCATTGACTAAGCCTCTTCCACGAGCAAAACATGATCAGCACCAAAGCTCCATGGGTGTTAGAATCATTACTGTGTAATCTAGATTATTGACTCTAGTGCAAGTGGGAGACCGAAGGAAATATGCCCTAGAGGCAATAATAAAGTTATTATTATTTCCTTCTATCATGATAAATGTTAATTATTCATGCTAGAATTGTATTAACCGGAAACATAATACATGTGTGAATACATAAACAAACAGAGTGTCACTAGTATGCCTCTACTTGACTAGCTCGTTGATCAAAGATGGTTAAGTTTCCAAGCCATTGACATGGGTTGTCATTTGATTAACGGGATCATATCATTAGGAGAATGATGTGATTGACATGACCCATTCCGTTAGCTTAGCACATGATCGTTTAGTATGTTGCTATTGCTTTCTTGATGACTTATACATGTTCCTATGACTATGAGATTATGCAACTCCCGTTTACCGGAGGAACACTTTGTGTGCTACCAAACGTCACAACGTAATCTGGGTGATTATAAAGGTGCTCTCTGGTGTCTCGAAGGTACTTGTTGGGTTGGCGTATTTGAGATTAGGATTTGTCACTCCGATTGTCGGAGAGGTATCTCTGGGCCCTCTCGGTAATACACATCACTTAAGCCTTGCAAGCATTGCAACTAATGAGTTAGTTGCGGGATGATGTATTACGGAACGAGTAAAGAGACTTGCCAGTAACGAGATTGAACTAGGTATTGAGATACCGACGATTGAATCTCGGGCAAGTAACATACCGATGACAAAGGGAACAAGGTATGTTGTTATGCGGTCTGACCGATAAAGATCTTCGTAGAATATGTGGGAGCCAATATGAGCATCCAGGTTCCTCTATTGGTTATTGACCGGAGACGTGTCTCGGTCATGTCTACATAGTTCTCGAACCCGTAGGGTCCGCACGCTTAACGTTACGACGACAGTTCTATTATGAGTTTATGTGGTTTGATGTACCGAAGGTTGTTCGGAGTCCCAGATGTGATCATGGACATGACGAGGAGTCTCGAAATGGTCGAGACATGAAGATAAATATATTGGACTACTATATTCGGACACCTGAAGTGTTCCGGAGAAGTTTCGGATAAAACCGGAGTGCCGAAGGGTTATCAGAAACCCCGGGGGAACTAATGGGCCTCGATGGGCCTTAGTGGAGAGAGAGAGGGGAGGCCAGGGAGGGTCGCGTGCCCCCTCCCCTCTGGTCCGAATTGGACTAGGAGAGGGGGGCGGCGCCCCCCTTTCCTTCTCCCTCTCCCTCTCCTTCCTTCCCCCTCTCTCCCTTTAGGTGGAAACCTACTAGTACTTGGAGTCCTAGTAGGATTCCCCTCTTGGGGGCGCGCCATAGAGGGCCGGTCGGCCTCCCCCTTTCTCCTTTATATACGGGGGCAGGGGGGGCACCCCAAAGACACAACAATTGATCTGTTTGATCTCTTAGCCGTGTGCGGTGCCTCCCTCCACCATAGTCCACCTCGATAATATTGTAGCGATGCTTAGGCGAAGCCCTGCGTCGGTAGAACATCAACATCGTCACCACGCCGTCGTGCTGACGAAACTCTCCCTCAACACTCGGCTGGATCGGAGTTCGAGGGACGTCATCGGGCTGAACGTGTGCTGAACTCGGAGGTGTCGTGCGTTCGGTACTTGAACGGTCGGATTGTGAAGACGTACGACTACATCAACCGCGTTGTGCTAACGCTTCCGCTTTCGGTCTACGAGGGTACGCGGACAACACTCTCCCCTCTCGTTGCTATTCATCACCATGATCTTGCGTGTGCGTAGGAATTTTTTTGAAATTACTACGTTCCCCAACAGTGGCAGACGAGCCTGGTTTTATGCGTTGATGTTATATGCACGAGTAGAACACAAGTGAGTTGTGGGTGATATAAGTCATACTGCTTGGAACCTCTTATTGTACCTTCGTACCTTACTCTCGATGTAGTTCATATGTTCACCTCGAGAGATAATCATATGCTCATTCATGGGTTAACCCCAGATTGTTTCTCTCAAAAGAATTATGTCGTAGCTGAGCTGCCCCTTATCCTTTTGTAAGTACGATGGAGTTCCCGAAGAAAGGACAACAACTTTATCATGATGCATTGGACTAAAGAATTGAAGACATCAACTAAAGGGATTAACTACTTCGAGAAGATCTGTTAGGATATCGTAACCAAAACTTCCCCCTTACTCCCCTCTTAAATCTCGGGACGAGATTTCTTGTAGTGGAGGAGAATTGTGACGCCCGGATAATTAAGCTACAGTAATCCCCCGTTAATGGTGCCATGTAATCACTCTTACTGTTACTAATTCCCCTTTTCCTGTCAAACACAGTTCAAATTTCAAATTTAAAATAAAAATCCAAAATTCAAATTCCTCAAACACGCAAAATAAAATGTTCAAAGTGTGGCAAATATTCCATAACTAATTATGGTGCTGACCCAACATTTTTGTAAAAGTTTTTAAATGCTCTTTGGTGAAAAAACCAGTGACTAAAACAATTATTGAATGCCTTTAAATAAAAATTAAATACAAACCTATTTTATTATTGTGCCTAATTAATTATGGCAGTAGCCTAAGTAGTAATACTAATTTTGAGGCTAGGTTTATATTAAAAAAACTAAAAATAAATATATGAAAGGAAACTTAATTGAAAACACAAACTATAAAAAGAAAAGAAAACAAAACAAGTAAAAGAATAAAAGGAAACCCCTGGCTCCCCTGGGCCTCGGCCCACTCCTACCCATCCAACCCAATTCCCCCCGCACCGGTTGCCCCTCTCCTATTCCTCGGTTTGAAACCACAACAGGGACGTGCTCCCGCCTGACCACCTCGCCGGCCACGCCGACGAGGAGATAAGGGCGCCACACCCCAACTCCTCAATCCTATCCCCCCACTCGCTCGCTCTCTTCTCCCTCTCTACTGTGCTCTGCCTCCCTCCTCAGATCCCCCTCCTTCCTGATCTCCGCCATGGACATGTCGTCGGCGTAGCCGTCGCCGATGGCCTCCTCGCTGCCAGAGACCGCGCCAGGGGCACCGTCTTCGTCGCCTACTTCGACTACATGGGCGAGATCGAGCCGGAAGCCACTGGGACGCCCGCTGCTTCCCCGTCCTCAACCTCCATCCGTCTCGGTCGCCGCCGCCGTCGCCAACACCGGCCACCTCTACTGCTCCTAAGCCACTCGACAGGCCTCCTTGTGCCTGCTCGGTGAGCACATCCTCTCCCCTCCCATTCTTGCGCCGTAGGCCGCCGTCCTCGAGCTCGTCCGAGCTGCCGCGTACGCGTACGTGCGTGCGTGCTGTGGCTGTTTCTATGTGTGCACGCCGGCCTCGCCGTGGTCTAGTGCTACTTCGCCTGCTACTGCTCCAACGTCGCCCCGTACGGCGCTCGCCGACCCGCCACACGCGCGTCACCACGCCCGCACGCACCAGCCCTGCCCTTGATCGTGCCCGTAGTCGCCGCGACCGTGCCGCCCTGCGCCCAACATGCGCGGCCCCATGCACGTCGCTCGCTTCGCTGCTGCTTTCCTGGTCCCGCAGGTGCCTGATGCTATGCTACACGGCTACAGTAACATTCAATTACTGTAGCTAGTGCTAGCTTTTCTAATTTGACATTGTCTGACCCTCTGTACAGCCTCTAAACAACCTCTAACCAGCGGTTAACATGGGTAAAAATAATATGAGTAGAAAGCATACATGACAAACTCCATTTTATCCCACTGGACCAAATCCTTTTGATGTATGGTTTAATTCCTACAAAAATCACAAATTCCAATGTTCTGTTAATAGAAAAGCTAAAAGCAGCTTTAATTTCATAGCTACTTTAGAGATGTTAATGATCAATCAAATGGACTCTAACAGAGATGAAAGTGCTACTATCTTATAGACCACAGAAAAATGCTACAGATTGATATAAGGCACAAAATCATAGGAGTTACAGATCAATAGTTGTAGTGTTTTGAAAACAGCCAAGTGATGTTTATAACTGTCGAATTCTCAGACTTCGCAAAATTTCAGGGTTTTCTGAATATTGTTTTAATCTTCAAAAAAATATAAAATAATCCGTAGCTCGGATGAAAAAAATTAATACAAGAAAGTTGCTCAGAACGACGAGACGAATCCGGTTACACCCTCTGTTCATCCGCCACACGGTCCTAGCATAGCGAACATGGAACTTTTCCCCTCCGGTTCGTCTGTCCGAAAATGCTAAACCTGGGGAAACATTTCCGGATGTTATCCCCCTTCGCCGGTAACGTGTAGCATCGTGTTAGAACACGTCTAGCTCTGCCTGTTGTCCTGTTATGCTCTTGCTTGCTATGTATTTACTGTTTCTTCCCCCCTCTTCTCTCTGGTAGACCCCGAGACTGCCGTTGATGCCGTTGTGATCAACTACGTCACCGATGACCCTCCTTCTCTGAGCAACCAGGCAAGCCCCCCCTTGATCACCAGATATCGCCTACTCTACTCTCTACTGCTTGCATTAGAGTAGTGTAACCTGTTACTGCTTTCCGTTATCCTACTCTGCTGCATAGCCTGTCCTTGCTACTACTGTTGTTACCTTTACCTGCAATCCTACATGCTTAGTATAGGATGCTAGTATTCCATCTGTGGCCCTACCTTCTTGTCCGTCTGCCTTGCTATACTATCGGGCCGTGATCACTCGGGAGGTGATCACGGGTATATACTATACTTTATACATGATACATGTGGTGACTAAAGTCGGGTCGACTCGAGGACCACCCGCGAGTGATTCACGGATTGGGGGCTGAAAGGACCTTTGTCCCAAAGGCCCTCTGTGTGGATCTTTGTAGCGGAGCGACAGGGCAGGTTGAGACCACCTAGGAGAGAGGTGGGCCTGGCCCTGTTCGGCGTTCACGGATACTTAACACGCTTAACGAGATCTTGGTATTTGATCTGAGTTGGGTCGTTGACCTTATACGCACTAACCGCCACGTGGGACAAGATATGGGCAACCGGCGTCGTGGTATCAGCCGAAGCATTTCGTGACGTCGGCGGCGGCGGCGCGCGCGGATTGGACTGGAATGCTCGCTAGGCTAGGTCGCTTCGGCCGCGTTCGCAAGCGTCTTGGTGTGCTAAGGCGATGGGCCCGGACCCTGGGCGCTTAGGTTTAGACCGGCGTCTTGACCTCTCTGTTGTGCCTAGGTGGGGCTGCGACGTGTTGATCTTCCGCTGCCGGGCATGACCCAGGAAAGTGTGTCCGGCCAAATGGGATCGAGCGTGTCGGATAATGTGGTGCACCCCTGCAGGGAAGTTTATCTATTCGAATATCCGTGATCTTCGATAACAGGACGACTTGGAGTTGTACCTTGACCTTATGACAACTAGAACCGGATACTTAATAAAACACACCTTCCAAGTGCGGATACAACCGGTGATCGCTCTCTAGCAGGCGACGAGGAGGATCGCGGGTAGGATTATGCTATGCGATGCTACTTGGAGGACTTGATCTACTCTCTTCTACATGTCTGCAAGGCGGAGGCTGCGAGCGTAGTCTTCGATAAGACTAGCTATCCCCCCCCCTTATTCTGCAGTTCAGTCCACCGATATTGCCTCTTTACACATATACCCATGCATATGTAGTGTAGCTCCTTGCTTGCGAGTACTTTGGATGAGTACTCACGGTTGCTTTTCTCCCCCTTTTCCCCCTTCCCTTGTACCTGGTTGTCGCAACCAGATGCTGGAGCCCAGGAGCCAGACGCCATCGTCGACGACGACCCCTACTACCCCGGATGTGCCTACTACTACGTGCCGCCCGCTGACGACGACCAGGAGTAGTTAGGAGGATCCCAGGCAGGAGGCCTGCGCCTCTTTTGATATGTATCTCAGTTTGTGCTAGCCTTCTTAAGGCAAACTTGTTTAACTTATGTCTGTACTCAAATATTGTTGCTTCCGCTGACTCGTCTATGATCGAGCACTTGTATTCGAGCCCTCGAGGCCCCTGGCTTGTATTATGATGCTTGTATGACTTATTTATGTTTTAGAGTTGTGTTGTGATATCTTCCCGTGAGTCCCTGATCTTGATCATACATGTGCATGATTAGTGTACGATTGAATCGGGGGCGTCACAAGTTGGTATCAGAGCCGACTGCCTGTAGGAATCCCCCTTCCACACTCCTTGGCCGAAGTCAAGTCTAGGCATTGCAAAAGCTTTTACTAACCTGATTGTGTGTCTTACAGGCCCACGTCGCCATTGGGTGGTATTAGGATCTTTTACTCCTCGCCTATGCTCTGGGACTCTGATCTCTCTTCTATTTGAGTTAAATGATTTTGCTAACTCTAACTCTAGGTTCTCGTAACTATTCTCCCGGAGAGCCCTCATTCCGGAAGGCCACCTGCTTCGTCAGAAGATTCTGAGGATATTCTTCAATATTTTCCCTAGACCCTTGTGCTCATTGCCTTTACAATCCACTGTCATCGATATATCCCTATGGATATCTGTATGCACTTGTCATTCTCTTGATCATTCCTCATCGCTCTTGTTGTTACAAGATGCCTCAAAATATTCATAGCTGTCCTGAAAATCCTTTGAGCTTACTGCCTTGCTGTTCTTTGTCACCTGAATACCCCTACGGATAATTCTCGCACTTATCGAGTATCCGCTCATCCCCCAGTTGTTCATGTGTTTCACAAAAGTATTTGAAACACCATTCGATCTTCCAAAAATCCTCAGCAACCTATTGCTCTGGAATTTCTTGTTTGCTTTCATTATGATTAATCCCATAAGTATAGTAATCTTATTGGCATCCTTTGTCACTATCATTTTTGAGCCCATTGATTCAATAAGTTGTGAATGTTCACAATCATCAGTCGAATCCTAGGATTATCCTTCCGGCTTAGACGTCAATTGGATATGAGGTGGTTCTTGACCAATCAATGCCTTGATGGGTTGTGTTTCTAAGTCTATTGAACTTATTCATTTTTTATCAGAACGATTGCTTCTGATCCCTTGATTTGGAAATCATAAAATTTCTTTGCATTAAGCTTCGAATTAGTTAGTTGCTTCTATAATCTGATGCCTTGGCATTTCTTCTTCCTCTGATTGAGTACCGATACTCACATCAGCCCCGTTGTGGACCGCCATACCCATTGCCGGGTTATTATCCGACAGTGTCCTTCACAACCAAAATTCTTGTGTGTTCTTTACCTGATACATAATGCCCTTGTTAAATTGTATCCTCTACTTTTGTCAACCATGCTCTACTTTTGAGTTGTGTTATTTACTCCTGAAGTTCATGGTATATGTTCTAAGAAGCCCCGATGGGTTGAACCTATGCCATCCTTAATCTGTGTGAACTCAAAAGTTTTCACGGGCCATACTCCTCTGGTAATTCACCAGGTAGGGTTTGACACTGAAATCATTTTTATTTAGAGCAGTGAATTGAAGGTTATGCATTGAAGAAGTGGGAGTCGACCTTGAACTTTGTGTTCATGCCCATGGACACGATGTATAACTTATCATGAAAGCTTCTCTTAAATTAAGTATTCCCTTGGTATAAGTTCATCTTATATCTGGGATCTGGCCTTTTGCAATCATGGGTCCGACCATGTTCTCCTTTAAATACCATTTCTCGTGCGAGTTTAAGCACTTGTCTGCTGCAGAGCAATACCCAATCCAACCTCTATTTTGATCTGCCTTCGAGTATTACCCTCCGGTATCTCGAGAATATCAAAGAGTTGTGTTGCTTCCTATGAGTCTTCTTCTAGTACTGGTTCTCACCGGTTTCAGATTTTCCAACACCTATAAGTGAATCGATCCCGCACTCCGATTCAATAACTCTAAGTAATTCTTGTTGCTTACGAGTTTAATAATCCTTCAAGTCATTCCTAGCCTTATCGGCTATATCATTATCGTGCAGACTTTTAACTGTGCTACCTGGTCCTTAATCCTGAAACACAACTTTCGACGCTGAGCTAAGCTTACGTCGATCTTCCTCATTTTATCAATTCACCTCGATCAACAAGCTTGATTTTTAGCTTGTGTCGTATCTGTGGTTCCAATAGCCTTTCGCTTCATCCTTCCTGTTGCTTGATGGCATCGCTCCTCGATGGCATCTTGATAGAGCCTCTCGACAAATGCGTCGTGATTAGCATCAACATTTTGACTTCCGTTGAGATGACAATTGAATTCATGGTGAGAAATACCATCCTTGACCTTCAATGATTTGAGTTATCATTGATAACCCCCTTATCTTCTTTCCAACACATGTTGATCATGTCTTGGTTATACCTTGGACTCCTTGCTATTCCTGCAATTGTTCTTTGAGTATTTCTTGTGATCTTCAACTCCAACCCCTACTTGTAACACCATGTTAATGCTACCTCAAAGCATGACTGAGGTATTCCGAATATCAATAAGAACATTGGAAGCACATTGTCGAATGTTTCTTGATCTATTATCCAAACACTGTTGTATGGGTAATATCATGATTATCCCCTCGCCCCCTTTATCTAAATGATTTTGAACTTGTTGTCATATCATGTATATCCTGCTCTGCTTCCCCTTGGGAGGGATATAATCCCAACTCTTATGTGTAAACACATATTCCTTTCCTTTGGGTTGTTTGATTCGATAAACACATTTTCCTTTCCATTGGTTTGCTCAACCTTTCTTGTGATCTATATATGTTATAAGCAGAAATAATTCCCTGCTTATGGAAACACCTCGGTTTACAACTCACGGTGTGACCTGTTACTATTCTTGGCGACATCCAGTAACCCACGATGGATGAGAACTTTGCCTATTGGTCCGCCTCGTTCAACGAGCGGGAAAATGGTTCTCTTCGTCCCTCGCCCTTGGTACCAACGTTGTTGCCAACATAGCTGACAGGCTATCATCTAACATGCCTTGCTATCGGCCCCCTTTCTACTATTAACCCACATGGTGGGCCCATAACCCACAGTTACCCAGGATCGAAACCTGACTCTCCTGTACAACCCTATTTCTAATGGTTATCCTCTATGCTTGGCTTCGTATTTAATTCATGGGCCACCTTCCTAGTGCTCTATTCTGGTATCAGATGCAATACTTACTCTCGCTACTCTAAACCCCTTTCTCACTCTGGTTCAGACTTCGAGCAACTATCTATCCGCTTGGAACCTCTTATTGTACCTTCGTACCTTACTCTCGATGTAGTTCATATGTTCACCTCGAGAGATAATATTATGCTCATTCATGGGTTAACCCCAGATTGTTTCCCTCAAAAGAATTATGTCGTAGCTGAGCTGCCCCTTATCCTTTTGTAAGTACGATGGAGTTCCCGAAGAAAGGACGACAACTTTATCATGATGCATTGGACTAAAGAATTTAAGACATCAACGAAAGGGATTAACTTCTTTGAGAAGATCCGTTAGGATATCGTAACCAGAACTTCCCCCTTACTCCCCTCTTAAATCTCGGGACGAGATTTCTTGTAGTGGAGGAGAATTGTGATGCCCGGATAATTAAGCTACAGTAATCCCCCGTTAATGGTGCCATGTCATCACTCTTACTGTTACTAATTCCCCTTTTCCTGTCAAACACAGTTCAAATTTCAAATTTAAAATAAAAATCCAAAATTCAAATTCCTCAAACACGCAAAATAAAATGTTCAAAGTGTGGCAAATATTCCATAACTAATTATTGTGCTGACCCAACATTTTTGTAGAAGTTTTTAAATGCTCTTTGGTGAAAAACAGTGACTAAAACAATTATTGAATGCCTTTAAATAATAAAAAAAATACAAACCTATTTTATTATTGTGCCAAATTAATTATGGCAGTAGCCTAAGTAGTAATACTAATTTTGAGGCTAGGTTTATATTAAAAAAACTAAAAATAAATACATGAAAGGAAACTTAATTGAAAACAGAAACTATAAAAAGAAAACAAAACAAGTAAAAGAATAAAAGGAAACCCCTGGCTCCCCCTGGGCCTCGGCCCACTCCTACCCATCCAACCCAATTCCCCCCGCACCGGTTGCCCCTCTCCTGTTCCTCGGTCTCAAACCGCAATAGGGACGTGCTCCCGCCTGACCACCTCGCCGGCCATGCCGACTCCTCAATCCTATCCCCCCACTCGCTCGCTCTCTTCTCCCTCTCTACTGTGCTCTGCCTCCCTCCTCAGATCCCCCTCCTTCCTGATCTCCGCCATGGACGCGTCGTCGGCGTAGACATCGCCGATGGCCTCCTCGCTGCCAGAGACCGCGCCAGGGGCACCGTCTTTGTCGCCTACTTCGACTACATGGGCGAGATCGAGCCGGAAGCCACCGGACGCCCGCTGCTTCCCCGTCCTCAACCTCCATCCGTCTCGGTCGCCGCCGCCGTTGCCAACACCGGCCACCTCTGCTGCTCCTAAGACACTCAACGGGCCTCCTTGTGCCTGCTCGGTGAGCACATCCTCTCCCCTCCCATTCTTGCGCCGTAGGCCGCCGTCCCCGAGCTCGTCCGAGCTGCTGCGTACGCGTACGTGCGTGCGTGCTGTGGCTGCTTCTATGCGTGCGCGCCGGCCTCGCCGTGATCTAGTGCTACTTCGCCTGCTACTGCTCCAACGCCGCCCCGTACAGCGCTCGCCGACCCGCCACACGCGCGTCACCACGCCCGCATGCACCAGCCCTGCCCTTGATCGTGCCCGTAGTCGCCGCGACTGTGCCGCCCAGCGCCCAACATGCGCGGCCTCGTGCATGTCGCTCGCTTCGCTGCTGCTTTCCTGCTCCCGCAGGTGTCTGCTGCTATGCTACACGGCTACAGTAACATTCATTTATTGTAGCTAGTGCTAGCTTTTCTAATTTGACATTGTCTGGCCCTCTGTACAGCCTCTAATCAACGTCTAACCAGCGGTTAACATGGGTAAAAATAATATGAGTAGAAAGCATACATGAAAAACTCCATTTTATCCCACTGGACCAAATCCTTTTGATGTATGGTTTAATTCCTACAAAAATCACAAATTCCAATGTTCTGTTAATAGAAAAGCTAAAAACAGCTTTAATTTCATAGCTACTTTAGAGTTGTTAATGATCAATCAAATGGACTCTAACAGAGATGAAAGTGCTACTATCTTATAGACCACAGAAAAATGCTCCAGATTGATATAAGGCAAAAAATCATAGGAGTTACAGATCAATAGTTGTAGTGTTTTGAAAACAGCCAAGTAATGTTTAAAACTGTCGAATTCTCAGACTTAGCAAAATTTCAGGGTTTTCCGAATATTGTTTTAATCTTCGAAAAAAAATATAAAATAATCCGTAGCTCGGATGAAAAAGTTGTATACAAGAAAGTTGCTCAGAACGACGAGACGAATCCGGTTACACCCTCCGTTCGTCCGCCACACACTCCTAGCATAGCGAACATGGAACTTTTCCCCTCCGGTTAAATCAATCTGAAAATGCTAAACACAGGAAACATTTCCGGATGTTATCCCCCTTCGCCGGTAACGTGTAGCACCTCGTTAGAACACGTCTAGCTCTGCATGTTGTCCTGTTATGCTCTTGCTTGCTATGTATTTACTGTTTCTTCCCCCCTCTTCTCTCCGGTAGACCCCAAGATTGCCGCTGATGCCACTGTGATCAACTACGTCACCGATGACCCTCCTTCTTGTCTGAGCAACCAGGCAAGCCCCCCCCCCCCTTGATCACCAGATATCGCCTACTCTACTCTCTACTGCTTGCATTAGAGTAGTGTAACCTGTTACTGCTTTCCGTTATCCTACTCTGCTGCATAGCCTGTCCTTGCTACTACTGGTGTTACCTTTACCTGCAATCCTACATGCTTAGTATAGGATGCTAGTATTCCATCTGTGGCCCTACCTTCTTGTTCGTCTGCCTTGCTATACTATCGGGCCGTGATCACTCGGGAGGTGATCACGGGTATATACTATACTTTATACATGATACATGTGGTGACTAAAAACGGGTCAGCTCAAGGAGCACCCGTGAGTGATTCACGGATTGGGGGCTGAAAGGACCTTTGTTCCAACGGCCCTCTGTGTGGATCTTTGTGGCAGAGCGACAGGGCAGGTTGAGACCACCTAGGAGAGAGGTGGGCCTGGCCCTGTTCGGCGTTCGCGGATACTTAACACGCTTAACGAGATCTTGGTATTTGATCTAAGTTGGGTCGTTGACCTTATACGCACTAACCGCCACGTGGGACAAGATATGGGCAACCGGCATCGTGGTATCAGCCGAAGCATTTCGTGACGTCGGCCGGCGGCGGCGCGCGCGGATTGGACCGGACGCTGCTAGGCTAGGTCTGCTTCGACCGCGTTACAAGCGTGCAGGTGTGCTAAGGCGATGGGCCCGGACCCTGGCGCTTAGGTTTAGACCGGCGTCTTGACCTCTCTGTTATGCCTAGGTCGGGCTGCGGCGTGTTGATCTTCAGCGGCGGGCATGACCGAGAAAGTGTGTCCGGCCAAATGGGATCGGCGTGTCGGGTAATGTGGTGCACCCAGCAGGAAGTTTATCTATTGAATAGCCGTGATCTTGATAACAGGACGACTTGGAGTTGTACCTTGACCTTATGACAACTAGAACCGGATACTTAATAAAACACACCCTTCCAAGTGCGAGATACAACCGGTGATCGCTCTCTAACGAGGCTGACGAGGAGGATCGCGGGTAGGATTATGCTATGCGATGCTACTTGGAGGACTTCAGTCTACTCTCTTCTACATGCTGCAAGACGGAGGCTGCAGAAGTGTAGTCTTCGATAAGACTAGCTATCCCCCCCCCTTATTCTGCAGTTCAGTCCACCGATATTGCCTCTTTACACATATACCCATGCATATGTTGTGTAGCTCCTTTCTTGCGAGTACTTTGGATGAGTACTCACGGTTGCTTTTCTCCCCCTTTTCCCCCTTCCCTTCTACCTGGTTGTCGCAACCAGATGCCGGAGCCTAGGAGCCAGACGCCATCGTCGACGATGACCCCTACTACCCCGGAGGTGCCTACTACTATGTGATGCCCGCTGACGACGACCGGGAGTAGTTAGGAGGATCCCAGGCAGGAGGCCTGCGTCTCTTTCGATTTGTATCTCAGTTTGTGCTAGCCTTCTTAAGGAAAACTTGTTTAACTTATGTCTGTACTCAGATATTGTTGCTTCCGTTGACTCGTCTATGATCGAGCACTTGTATTCGAGCCCTCGAGGCCCCTGGCTTGTATTATGATGCTTGTATGACTTATTTATGTTTTAGAGTTGTGTTGTGATATCTTCCCGTGAGTCCTTGATCTTGATCGTACACATTTGCGTGCATGATTAGTGTATGATTGAATCGGGGGCGTCACAAGTTGGTATCAGAGCCGACTGCTTGTAGGAATCCCCCTTCCACACTCCTTGGCCGAAGTCGAGTCTAGGCATTGCAAAAGCTTTTACTAACATGGTTGTGTGTCTTACATGCTGACGAAACTCTCCCTCAACACTCGGCTGGATTGGAGTTCGAGGGACGTCATCGGGCTGAACGTGTGCTGAACTCGGAGGTGCCGTGCATTCGGTACTTGATCGGTCGGATCGTGAAGACGTACGACTACATCAACCGTGTTGTGCTAACGCTTCCGCTTTCGGTCTACGAGGGTACATGGACAACACTCTCCCCTCTCGTTGCTATGCATCACCATGATCTTGCGTGTGCGTAGGAAATTGTTTGAAATTACCGCGTTCCCCAACAGTTATGTTATCAATCTTGAATGTTTTATAGACATTTACTAGCAACTTTATATAATTTTTTGGGACTAACCTATTAACTTAGTGCTCAGTTCTAGTTGCTATTTTTTCCTTGTTTTTTACATTGCAGAATATCAATACCAAACAAAGTCCAAATGATATGGAACTTTTTGCATATTTTTTCTAGGAAGAAGAGACCCTGGAAGCTTTTGGAGTCCATGAGAAGATGGGCCACTAGCCCACTAGGCACTGATACGTCCATTTTGTATCATGTTTTCCTATTGTTATTTATGATGTTTTTATGCGTAATAATGCTTTTTTGGAGTAATTCTAATGTCTTTTCTCTCATAATATGCAAAGAGGGAGAATTCTGGCAGCTGGAAATCTAAACATGGAAAAGCTACGTCAGGCCACCTATTCTGCACAACTCCAAACAAGCTGAAACTTTGCGGAGATTTTGTGGAATATTTTAGGAATATTGGAGCTAATAAGTACTAGAGGAGCCCACCAGGTGGGCACAACCCACCTGGGCGCGCTAGGGAGCCCAGGGGCGCCCTGGTGGGTTGTGCTCCCCTTGGCCCACCTCCGGTGCCCATCTTCTGGTATATAAGTCATTTTGACCTAGAAAAAATAAGGAGAGGACTTTCGGGACGGAGCGCCGCCATCTTGAGGCGGACTTGGGCAGGAGCACTTTTGCCCTCCGGCGGAGCGATTCCGCCGGGGGAACTTCCCTCCCAGAGGGGGAAATCATCATCATCATCATCATCACCAACAACTCTCCCATCTTGAATCTCCATCAACATCTTCAACAGCACCATCTCCTCTCAAACCCTAGTTCATCTCTTGTGTTCAATCTTTGTACCGGAACTATAGATTGGTACTTGTGGGTGACTGGTAGTGTTGATTACATCTTGTAGTTGATTACTATATGGTTTATTTGGTGGAAGATTATACGTTCAGATCCAATATGCTATTTAATACCCCTCTGATCTTGAGCATGATTATCATTTGTGAGTAGTTACTTTTGTTCTTGAGGTCACGGCAGAAATCTTGTTGCAAGTAATCATGTGAACTTGATATGTGTTCGATATTTTGATAATATGTATGTTGCGATTCCCTTAGTGGTGTCATGTAAACGTCGACTACATTACACTTCACAATATTTGGGCCTAAGGGAATGCATTGTGGAGTAGTTATTAGATGATGGGTTGCGAGAGTGACATAAGCTTAAACCCTAGTTTATGTGCTATTCCGTAAGGGACCGACTGGATCCAAAAGTTTAATGCTATGGTTAGAATTTATTCTTAATACTTTTCTCGTAGTTGCGGATGCTTGCTAGGGGGTTAATCATAAGTATGAGGTTTGTTCAAGTAAGAACAGCACCTAAGCACCGATCCACCCACATATCAAATTATCAAAGTAGCGAACATGAATCGAACCAACATGATGGAAGTGACTAGATGAAATTCCCGTGTACCCTCAAGAACGCTTTGCTTATTATAAGAGACCGTTTTGGCCTGTCCTTTGCCTCAAAAGTATTGGGCTACCTTGCTGCACTTTTGTTACTACTATCGTTACTTGCTCGTTACAAATTATCTTGCTATCAAACTACTCTGTTACATACAATTTCAGCGCTTGCAAACATTACCTTGCGGAAAACCACTTGTCATTTCCTTCTGCTCCTCATTGGGTTCGACACTCTTACTTATGGAAAGGCTACAATTGATCCCATATACTTGTGGGTCATCAAGGCCATTTTCTGGCGCCGTTGCCAGGGAGTGAAGCACTCTTGGTAAGTGCAAATTGGCAAGGAAAAGTTATTACTACGTGCTGAAATTTATTGCCACTTGTTACTATGGAAAACAATCCTTGAGGGGTTTGTTCGGGGTATCTTCACCTCGACCGGAACCACAATTAGTTACCCCTCAACCTACTACACCTACTGAAAATATTGAATATGAAATTTCTTCGGGTATGGTAGAACAACTGCTAGCTAATCCTTATGCAGGAGATGGAATCGAACATCCTGATATGCATTTGATATATGTGGAACAAATTTGTGGATTGTTTAAGCTTGCAGGTTTACCCGGAGATGAAGTTGATAAGAAGGTTTTTCCTTTATATTTGAAGGGAAAAGCATTGGCATGGTATAGGCTATGCGATGATATTGGGTCTTGGAATTGGAATCGATTGAAATTGGAGTTCCACCTATGCATCTAGTTCATCGTGATCGAAATTATATATATAATTTTTGGCCTCGTGAAGGAGAAAGTATCGCTCTAGCTTAGGGGAGGCTTAAGTCAATGTTATATTCATGCCCCAATCATGATCTCTCAAGAGAAATTATTATCCAGAATTTTTATGCTCGGCTTTCTCATAATGATCGATCCATGCTTGATACTTCTTGTGCCGGTTCTTTTATGAAGAACACTGTTGAATTCCGGTGGGATCTTTTGGAAAGAATTAAACGCAACTCTGAAGATTGGGAACTCGACGAAGGTATGATTGTGTTAAATCTTTTATGAATACCAATGCTTTTCAAAAGTGTAGCACTAAATATGGACTTGACTCTGAGATAGTAGCCTCATTTTGTGAATAATTTGCTACTCATGTTGATCTCCCCAAGGAGAAGTGGTTTAAATATCACCCACCTATAAAAGAATAAATTAAAGAACCGGTACCAGTTAAAGAGGAAACTATAATTTATAATGTTGATCCAGTTGTTCCTACTACTTACATTGAGAAACCACCTTTCCCTGTTAGGATAAAGGAACATGTTAAAGTTTCAACTGTGGTCAACAAAAGTTATATTAGAACACCTAAACCTGATGAACAAATCAAAGTAGAACCTAGTATTGCAATGGTTAAAGATTTCCTAGAAGAAAATATAGATGGGCATGTTATTTATTTCTATGATGAAGCTGCTACAATTGCCAAAGCTGATGGAAAAGATAAACATAGACCCGTTGTTGGCATGCATGTTGTCTCAGTTAAAATAGGAGATCACCGTTATCATGGCTTATGTGACATAGGTGCTAGCTTGAGTGTTATTCCCTTTACTTTATATCAAGAAATTATGAATGACATAGCACCCGCAGAGATAGAAGACATAGATGTTACTAATAGACTTTCTAATAGAAATACTATTTCACCTATTGGGATTGTTAGATATGTTGAAGTCTTGTGTGGGAGAATAAAATATCCTACTGATTTTCTTGTTCTTGGTTCCCCACAATATGATTTTTGTCCCATTATCTTTGGTAGACCTTTCTTGAACACCGTCAATGCTAAAATAGATTGTGAGAAAAAAATTGTCGGTGTCAGCTTTGGTGATGAGTCTCATGAGTTTAATTTTTCCAAGTTTAGTAGAAAACCTCATAAAAAGAATTGCCTAGTAAGGATGAAATAATTGGTCTTGCTTCTATTGTTGTGCCTCCTACTGATCCTTTAGAACAATATCTGCTAGACCATGAAAATGAGTTACATATGCATGAAAGAAATTAAATAGATAAGATCTTCTTTGAACAACGTTCTCTGCTTAAACACAATTTTCCTGTTGAAACTCTAGGAGGTCCTCCTCCACCTAAAGGTGATCTTGTGTTTGAATTAAAACAATTGCCAGACACTTTGAAATATGCTTATCTTGATGAGAAGAAGATACATCATGTTATTATTAGTGCTAACCTTTCAGAACATGATGAATAAAGATTATTGAAGGTTCTAAGGAAGCACCGACCTGCTATTGGATATAGTCTTGATGATTTAAAGGGCATTAGCCCCACTCTCTGTTAGCACAAGATCAATATGGAACCTGATGCTAAACCCGTTGTTGATCACCAACATCGGTTAAATCCGAAGATGAAAGAAGTGGTAAGAATGGAAATATTAAAACTTCTGGAAGCAGGTATAATCTATCCTATAGCTGATAGTAGATGGGTAAGTCATGTTCATTGTGTCCCTAAGAAAGGAGGTATCACTGTTGTTCCTAATGATAAGAATGAACTTATTCCACAAAGAATTGTTACAGGCTATAGAATGGTAATTGATTTTAGAAAATTAAACAAAGCAACTAGAAAAGATCATTACCCTCTACTTATTGATCAAATGCTAGAAAGATTATTTAAGCACACACATTTTTGCTTCCTTGAAGGATATTCTGGTTTTTCACAAATACATGTTTCTCAACCTGATCAAGAGAAGACCACTTTCACATGTCCCTTTGGAACTTATGCTTATAGATGTATGCCTTTTGGTTTATGTAATGCACCTGCTACCTTTCAAAGATGTATGACTGCTATATTCTTAGATTTTTGTGAAAAGATTGTTGAGGTTTTCATGGATGACTTTTCTGTTTACGGGAAGTCTTTTGAGGATTGTTTAAGCAATCTTGATCGAGTTTTGCAGAGATGCGAGCAAACAAATCTTGTCTTGAATTGGGAGAGTGCCACTTTATGGTTAACGAAGGTATTGTCTTGGGCCATAAATTTCTGAAAGAGGTATTGAGGTGGACAAAGCTAAGGTAAATGCAATTGAGAAAATGCCATGTCCTAAAGATATTAAAGGTATTCGTAGTTTCCTAGGTCATGTTGGTTTCTATAGGAGATTTATCAAAGACTTTTCTAAAATTTCTAGGCCTCTTACAAATCTTTTGCAAAATGATGTTCCTTTTGTTTTTGATGATGATTGTTTAGAAGCCTCCAAAACACTCAACAAAGCCTTAATTACTGCACCTATTGTTCAACCACTTGATTGGAACTTGCATTTTAAAATTATGTGTGATGGTAGTGATAATGTTGTTGGTGTTGTTCTAGGACAAAGAGTTGATAAGAAACCAAATGTTATTCATTATGCTAGTAAAACTCTAGACAGCGCACAACGAAATTATGCTACTACTGAAAAAGAATTTCTAGCAGTGGTGTTTGCTTGTGATAAATTAAGATCTTACATTGTTGACTCTAAAGTTATCGTTCACACTGACCATGCTGCTATTAAATATCTTATGGAAAAGAAAGATGCTAAACCTAGACTTATTCGATGGGTTCTCTTGCTACAAGAAATTGATTTACATATTAGTGATAGCAAAGGAGCACAGAACCCCGTAGCTGATAACTTGTCTAGGCTTGAGAATGTCCTTGATGACCCACTATGTATTGATGATAGTTTTCCTGATGAACAGTTAGCAGCAATAAATGTTTCTAATAATACTCCTTGGTATGTTGACTATGCTAATTACATTGTTGCTAAATATTTACCACCTAGCTTTACATACCAACAAAAGAAAAAAATTCTTCTATGATTTAAGACATTACTTTTGGGATGACACACATCTTAATAAAGAAGGAGTAGATGGTATTATTAGACGTTGTGTACCTGAGCATGAATAGGGACAAATCCTACAGAAATGTCACTTCGAAGCTTATGGAGGGCATCATGCGGGAGACAGAACTGCCCACAAGGTATTACAATCGGGGTTTTATTGGCCTACTCTTTTCAAGGATGCTCATAAGTTTGTCTTATCTTGTGATGACTGTCAAAGAATAGGTAATATTGGTAAGCGCCAAGAAATGCCTATGAATTATTCACTTGTTGTTAAACCATTTGATGTCTGGGGTTTTGATTACATGGGACCTTTTCCTTCCTCTAATGGGTATACACATATTTTGGTTGCTGTTGATTATGTTACTAAGTGGGTAGAAGCTATTCCAACTAGTAGTGTTTATCACAACACCTCTATTAAAATGCTTAAGGAAGCTATTTTCCCAAGGTTTGGAGTCCCTAGATATTTAATGACTAATGGCGGTTCACACTTTATTCATGGTGCTTTCCGTAAAATGCTTGCTAAGTATGATGTTAATCATAGAATTGCATCATCCTATCATCCTCAGTCTAGTGGTCAAGTTGAACTTAGCAATAGGGAAATAAAGTTAATTTTGCAAAAGACTATCAATAGGTCCAGGAAGAATTGGTCTAAGAAATTAGATGATGCACTTGGGCTTATAGAACAACATATAAAAATCCTATGGGTATGTCTCCTTACAAAATGGTTTATGGAAAAGCTTGTCATTTGCCTCTTGAGTTAGAACATAAAGCTTATTGGGCAATTCAAGAACTCAACTATGATTTCAAACTTGCCGGAGAAAATAGGTTATTTGATATTAGCTCATTAGATGAATGGAGAACCCAAGCTTATGAAAATGTCAAGTTGTTAAAGAAAAAGTTAAAAGATGGCATGGTAAAAGAATCCAAAAGCGTGAGTTCAAGGTTGGAGAATATGTTCTTTTGTACAACTCTCATTTCAGGTTCTTTGCAGGAAAATTCCTCTCCAAATGGGAAGGACCCTATGTTATCGAGGAGGTTTATCGGTCTGGAGCTATCAAAATAAATAATGCTGAAGGAACTAACCCGAAGGTTGTTAATGGGCAGCGAATAAAACATTATATCTCAGGTACGCCCATTAATGTTGAAAGTAATATTATCCAAACTATGACACCAGAAGAACACATAAAAGAGTCCTTCCGGAACACTCTAGAATCGTGAAAAATAGGAGGTACGTGATACGATAAGTAAACGGACTCCGAAAAACCCGCAAAATTTTTTTTGTCAGTTTTGGAATATTTAGAAAATTAGGAAAATAAGAAACTACCAGGAAAGTGACCCTGGTGGGCACAAGACAGGTTGTGCCCACCTCGGGTACCTTCCGAACTCCGTTTTTCTTCCGTTTGCTTGTTTCCCAAGATAAAAAAATCTTTATATACCCCCCCCCCCCCGATCCTATTGACCACCCTACCGTATCACGGAGAAATCTTCTGTCTTCTTTTATTGCCGTTTTCTGTCAGATCTGTCAGGCCAGGTACCATGGATTCTCCCCTCTCCAACCACGAAGAAGGTGATGCTTGGTTGCCACAGGGGGAGCTCAGGAGAGAAGGAGTTGAGGAGGTTTCCATGGAGGAGGATGAAGAAAATTCTTCTGGAGTTCACTCTCCGGCTTCCGAGAGGGGCACATTGGCTGGCATCTCACTTGACCTAATCCTCACCAGGCCATAAGATCATCGAACAGTCAAGAGAACCTTGAAGTCCAAGAAGAACTCCCACCAAGAAGGCCTTTACACAGGTTACACCATAACAATTTTCACAATTTGATTCACAATTATGGGTTCAAAAATACTCCTCGTGTGCACATACCATCCAATTGGGACATATCTCGTCCAAGAGAAAGTGATGCAGGAGCAAGTTCTTGGGCGCCGGAGAATAAGCATATTATGGCCGAAGTACAGAAAAACACGGAGCTGCTCCATAAAGCCCTTTGTGATATTCAAAGTATGAAGGAGGCACTCATGGATATATTGGGAGTTATATCACCACCACCTCCTTCTTCATCACCAAAAGAAAATTGAGTATCGGGTATGGGCACTCCCCTTGGCTTCCGCCAAGCTTGGGGGAGGTGCCCCGGTATCGTATCAACCCCACTATCTTTTGCCTTTACTTATTTTAGTTCGATCTTTTGCTTTAGATGAATAAAAGTTTTGTTCGATCCTTTCTTTTTGATAGGTTTCTTAGTTATCTATCCTTGTAATCGTGTGCGAGATATATAATAAAGTTTAGTTTGAGGTTTTGCTTTCTTTACTTTTCATGTTCCAATAAAAAGAAAGGAAATAAATGAAAAAGGTCATGTGCTAATCTTATGGTAGGTAATGACACCACATAAGGAAAAGTATAAGTAGAAAATTTTATTAGAGATTGACAAACATAGCATTGGTCAATGATGCAACTCATGAAAGAATTAATAAGGGAAGAGAAGATACACATACAAATACACTATCCTGGAAATCTTTTGTGATTGTGAGCCCCCATCAAAATATTATATGCCAAAATTGTTGACGTTGGACAAGGAAGACAACTTAATGATTTATGTTTGTTCATATTCACATAGAAGTTATATTGTCATAGATCCTTCAACATGTGGTGCTTGCCCCCCATCTTTTCTAGCCAAAAATTCCACACTAAGTAGAGATACTACTTGTCCATCCAAAAACCCTTAAACCCAAATCTTATTTTCAAGAGTCCACCATACCTACCTAAGGATTGAGTAAGATCCTTCAAGTAAGTTGTCATTAGTGCAATAAGGCAATAAAAATTGCTTCTAAAACTGTGAGATCATTTAGTGTAAAAGAAAATTGAGCATTGTACAAACTTGTGATGGCAAATAATAAAAGCAATAGACTGCATAATAAAGGTTGCCATCACAAGGGGCAATATAACGTGACGTTCTTTTGCACTAAGGGGTTGAGCATACAAACAATTAAGCGCATGGCAACCTCCGCTTCCCTCTGCGAAGGGCCTATCTTTTATTTTAGGTATTTACTTTATGCAAGAGTCGAAGTTTTTATCTCTATTCCTTTTTATTTTTCTCCTTTGGCAAGCATCATGTGGTGAGGAAAGATCTAGGCACATATGTCTAGTTTAATATGGGTAGCATGAGTTATTATTGTTGACATCACCCTTGAGGTGAATACGTTGGGAGGCGAAATTATAAGCCCCTATCTTTCTATGAGTCCGGTTGAAACGTTTTGCTCATATGTATGTGGTGAGTGTTAGCAATCATAGATGACTATATGATGGTTGAGTATGTGGACTTGCCTAAAGGCTCCGATACGTGACCCTTCCTGAAAAGATGATGAATTGTAGTTGCAAAGTTGACTGAGAACATAGTTTGTTGGTTTCTAATAGAGTTTATGCTTTATACTTCGATATTGTGATGAATTGCTACTTATTCATGAGAAGTCTATGATAAAAGTTTTATGTTTAAGTTTGTTGTTGTTATAATAATTCACATGATGCTTTTATGTCTGTATTTTGTTTTTATCGAAACCTCTCTCTCTAAGCATGTGGACATGTTTTTTTGATTTCGGTTTTCACTTGAGGACAAGCGAGGTCTAAGCTTGGGGGAGTTGATGCGTCCATTTTGCATCATGTTTTCCTACTGTTATTTATGATGTTTTTATGCATAATAATGCTTTTTGGAGTAATTCTAATACTTTTTCTCTCATAATATGCAAGGTACACACAAAAAGGGAGAATTCTAGCCGCTGGAAATCTGGACCTGGAAAAGCTATATCAGGTCACCTATTCTGCACAACTCCAAACAAGCTGAAACTTTAAGGAGACTTTTAATGGAATATTTGAGGAATACTGGAGCCAATAAGTACCAGAGGGGGCCCACCAGGTGGGCACAACCCACCTGGGCGTGCCAGGGAGCCCAGGCGCGACCTGGTGGGTTGTGCTCCCCTCGGCCCACCTCCGGTGCCCATCTTCTGGTATATAAGTCATTTTGACCTAGAAAAAAATAAGGAGAGGATTTTCGGGATGGAGCGTCGCCGTCTCGAGGCGGAACTTGGGAAGGAGCACTTTTGCCCTCAGGCAGAGCGATTCCGTCGGGGGAACTTCCCTCCCGGAGGGGGAAATCATCGTTATCATCATCACCAACAACTCTCCCATCTTGGGAGGGCAATCTCCATCAACATCTTCAACAGCACCATCTCCTCTCAAACCCTAGTTCATCTCTTGTGTTCAATCTTTGTACCGAAACTATAGATTGGTGCTTGTGGGTGACTAGTAGTGTTGATTACATCTTGTAGTTGATTACTATATAGTTTATTTGGTGGAATATTATATGTTTAGATCCAATATGCTACTCCCTCCGTTCGGAATTACTTGTCTCGAAAATGGATGTATCTAGAACTAAAATACGTCTAGATACATCCATTTCTGCGACAATTAATTCCGAACGGAGGGAGTATTTAATACCCCTCTGATCTTGAGCATGATTATCATTTGTGAGTAGTTACTTTTATTCTTGAGGTCACGGGAGAAATCTTGTTGCAAGTAATCATGTGAACTTGATATGTGTTCGATATTTTGATAGTATGTATGTTGTGATTCCCTTAGTGGTGTCATGTGAACGTCGACTGCATGACACTTCACCATATTTGGGCCTAAGGAAATGCATTATGCAATAGTTATTAGATGATGGGTTGCGAGGGTGATAGAAGCTTAAACCCTAGTTTATGTGCTACTCCGTAAGGGACCGACTGGATCCAAAAGTTTAATGCTATGGTTAGAATTTATTCTTAATACTTTTCTCGTAGTTGCGGATGCTTGTGAGGGGATTAATCATAAGTAGGAGGTTTGTTCAAGTAAGAATAGCACCTCAGCACCGATCCACCCACATATCAAATTATCAAAATAGTGAACACGAATCGAACCAACATGATTGACTAGATGAAATTCCCGTGTACCCTCAAGAACGCTTTGCTTATTATAAGAGACCGTTTTGGCCTGTCCTTTGCCTCAAAAGGATTGGGCTACCTTGCTGCACTTTCATTACTACTATCGTTACTTGCTCGTTACAAATTATCTTGCTATCAAACTACTCTGTTACTTACAATTTCAGCGCTTGCAAACATTACCTTGCTGAAAATCACTTGTCATTTCCTTTTTCTCCTCTTTCGGTTTGCCACTCTTACTTATCTAAAAGGCTACAATTGATCCCATATACTTGTGGGTCATTAGGCACCAGGGCGTGCCAGGGGCCTCTGGTGCGCCCTGGTGGGTAGTGGGGCCCACGTGGCTCTTTCTGACCTACCTCCGCCTCTATAAATACTCTAAAATCCCCAAAACCATAGGGGTGTCGACGAAATATGTTTTCCATCGCCGTAAGTTCCAGAACCACGAGATCCTATCTAGAGGCTGCTACCTCTTGAGCTTGCGTTGGATTTCCCTGAAGAGGAGAGGATAATGCAGCAGAGTAGCGTAAGTATTTCCCTCAATTTTTGAGAACCAAGGTATCAATCCAGTAGGAGGCCACGCGCAAGTCCCTCGTACCTACACAAAAATAATAGCTCAATGCAACCAATGCGATTAGGGGTTGTCAATCCCTTCACGGTCACTTACGGGAGTGAGATCTGATAGATAATATTTTTGGTATTTTTTATATAAAGATGCAAAGTAAAAATAAAAAGGTAAAGTAAAAGCAAAGCAATAATAAAGTGATGGAAGATTGATATGATGAGAATAGACCCGGGGGCCATAGGTTTCACTAGTGACTTCTCTCAAGAGCATAAGTATTCTATGGTGGATGAACAAATTACTGTTGAGCAATTGACAGAATTGAGCATAGTTATGAGAATATCTAGGTATGATCATGTATATAGGCATCACGTCCGAGAAAAGTAGACCGACTCCTGCCTGCATCTACTACTATTACTCCACTCATTGCTAACCAGCATGCATCTAGAGTATTAAGTTCAAGAAAACAGAGTAACGCCTTAAGCAAGATGACATGATGTAGAGGGATAGATTCATGCAATATGATAAAAACCCCATCTTGTTATCCTCGATGGCAACAATACAATCGTGCCTTGCTGCCCTTACATCCTTTGGAAAGGACACATAAGATTGAACCCAAAGCTAAGCACTTCTCCCATTGCAAGAAAAACCAATCTAGTTGGCCAAACTAAACTGACAATTCGAAGAGACCTGCAAAGATAACCAATCATACATAAAAGAATTCAAAGAAGATTCAAATATTGTTCATAGATAATCTTGATCATAAACCCACAATTCATCGGTCTCAACAAACACACATAAAAAAGAAGATTACATCGAATAGATCTCCACGAGAGGCGGAGAACATTGTATTGAGATCCAAAAGGAGAGAAGAAGCCATCTAGCTACTAGCTATGGACCCGAAGGTCTGAAGTAAACTACTCACACTTCATCGGAGAGGCTATGGTGTTGATGTAGAAGCCCTCCGTGGTGGATTACCCTTCCGGTGAACTCGGAACAGGCCCCAAGATGGGATCTCGTGGATCTGAGAAAGTTGCGGCGGTGGAATTAGGTTTTGGCTCAGTCGATCGTTTGGGGGCACGTGGGTATATATAGGAGGAAGAATGCGTCGGTGCAGCTCAGGGGCCCACGAGGTAGAGGCGCGCCCTAGAAGCGCGCCCTCCACCTCGTGACCGCCTCGTGGCTTTCTTGACGGAGGTTCCAAGTCTCCTGGGTCTTATCTGATGAGAAAATCACGTTCCCGAAGGTTTCATTCCGTTTGGACTCCGTTTGATATTCCGCTTCTTCGAAACACTGAAATAGGCAAAAGAACAGCAATTCTGGGTTGGGCCTCCGGTTAATAGGTTAGTCCCAAAAGTAATATCAAAGTGGAAAATAAAGCCCAATATAGTCCAAAACAGTAGATAAAGTAGCATGGAGTAATAAAAAATTATAGATACGTTGGAGCGTATCGGGCATCTAAGCTTAATTCCTGCTCGTCCTCGGTAGGTAAATGATAAAAGAGAATTTTTGATGTGGAGTGCTACTTGGCATAATTTCAATGTAATTATTCTTAATTGTGGTATGAATATTCAGATCCGAAAGATTCAAGACAAAAGTTCATATTGACATAAAAAAATAATACTTCAAGCATACTAACTAAGCAATCATGTCTTCTCAAAATAACATGGCCAAAGAAAGTTCTCCCTACAAAATCATATAGTCTAGCTATGCTCCATCTTCCCCACACAAAATATTTAAATCATGCACAACCCCGATGACAAGCCAAGCAATTGTTTCATACTTATGACATTCTCAAAACTTTTTCAATCTTCACGCAATACATGAGCGTGAGCCATGGATATAGCACTATATGTGGAATAGAATGGTGGTTGTGGAGAAGACAAAAAGAGGGAAGATAGTCTCACATCAACTAGGCGTATCAACGGGCTATGGAGATGCCCCTCAATAGATATCAATGTGAATGAGTAGGGATTGCCATGCAACGAATGCACTAGAGCTATAAGTATATGAAAGCTCAACAAAAGAAACTAAGTGGATGTGCATCCAACTCGCTTGCTCACGAAGACCTAGGGCATTTTGAGGAAGCCCATCATTGGAATATACAAGCCAAGTTCTATAATGAAAAATTCCCACTAGTATATCAAAGTGAACAAATGAGAGACTCTCTATCATGAAGATCTTGGTGCTACTTTGAAGCACAAGTGTGGTAAAAGGACAGTAACATTGTCCCTTCTCTCTTTTTCTCTCTTTTTTTTATTTGGGACTTTTCTCACTTGGGACAATGCTCTAAAAATGATGATCAACACACTTTTATTTACTTACAACTCAACAATTACAACTCGATACTTAGAACAAATATGACTCTATATGAATGCCTCCGGCGGTGTACCGGGATATGCAATGACTAATGAGTGACATGTATGAAAGAAGTATGAATGGTGGCTTTGCCACAAATACGATGTCAACTACATGATCATGCTAAGCAATATGACAATGATGGAGCGTGTCATAATAAACGGAACGATGGAAAGTTGCATGGCAATATATCTCGGAATGGCTATGGAAATGCCATGATAGGTAGGTATGGTGGCTGTTTTGAGAAAGGTATATGGTGGGTGTATGATACCGGCGAAAAGTGCGTGGTATTAGAGAGGCTAGCAATGGTGGAAGGAAGGGAAAGTGTGTATAATCCATGGACTCAACATTAGTCATAAAGAACTCATATACTTATTGCAAAAATTTAGAAGTTATCAAAGCAAAGTATCACGCGCATGCTCCTAGGGGGATAGATTGGTAGGAAAAGACCATCGCTCGTCCCCGACCGCCACTCATAAGGAAGACAATCAATAAATAAATCATGCTCCGACTTCATCACATAACGGTTCACCATACGTGCATGCTACGGGAATCACAAACCTTAACACAAGTATTTCTCAAATTCACAACTACTCAACTAGCATGACTCTAATATCACCATCTTCATATCTCAAAACAATTATCAAGCATCAAACTTTTCTTAGCATTCAACGCACTCAAAAGAAAGTTTTACAAATCTTGAATACCAAGCATATTATTATTATTAAGCAAATTACCATGCTATTTAAGACTCTCAAAATAATCTAAGTGAAGCATGAGAGATCAATAGTTTCTATAAAACAAATCCACCACCATGCTCTAAAAGATATAAGTGAAGCACTAGAGCAAAATTATCAAGCTCAAAAGATATAAGTGAAGCACTATGAGCAAAACTATCAAGCTCAAAAGATATAAGTGAAGCACTACGAGTATTCTAATAAATTCCAATTCATGTATGGCTCTCTCAAAAGGCGTGTACAGCAAGGATGATTGTGGTAAACTATCAATCAAAGACTCAAATCATACAAGACGCTCCAAGCAAAACACGTATCATGTGGTGAATAAAAATATAGCTCCAAGTAAAGTTAACGATGGAAGTAGAAGAAAGAGGGGATGCCTTCCGGGGCATCCCCAAGCTTTGACTTTTTGGTGTCCTTGGATTATCTTGGGGGTGCCATGGGCATCCCCAAGCTTAGGCTCTTGCCACTCCTTGTTCCATAATCCATCAAAAAAATACACCCAAAACTTGAAAACTTCACAACACAAAACTCAACAGAAATCTCGTGAGCTCCGTTAGCGAAAGAAAACAAAAGACCACTTTAAGGTACTGTAATGAACTCATTCTTTAATTATATTGGTGCTAACCCTACTGTATTCCAACTTCTCTATGGTTCATAAACTATTTTACTAGCCATAGATTCATCAAAATAAGCAAACAACACACGATAAACAGAATCTGTCAAAAACAGAACAGTCTGTAGCAATATGTAACTAACGCAAACTTCTGGAACTCCAAAAATTCAGCCAAAACAGGAAGACCTATCCAATTTGTTTATTGATCAGCAGCAATTGGAATCAGTATTTTATCACGTTCTGATGATTTTTAATAATTGTTTTCGTGAACAGAAAGTTTCTGGAAATTACAGCAAGATCAAATAACTATCATCCAAGAAGATCCTATAGGTTTAACTTGGCACAAACACTAATTAAAACATAAAAAAAATCTAACCAGAGGGCTAGAACAAATATTTATTCCTAAACAGAAACAAAAGCAAAAAACTAAAATAAAATTGGGTTGCCTCCCAATAAGCGCTATCGTTTAACGCCCCGAGCTAGGCATAAAAGCAAGGATAGATCTAGGTATTGCCATCTTTGGTAGGCAATCCATAAGTGGCTCTCATGATAGATTCATATGGTAATTTTATTTTCTTCCTAGGGAAGTGTTCCATCCCCTTCTTTAATGGAAATTGAAATCTAATATTCCCTTCCTTCATATCAATAATTGCACCAATCGTTCTAAGGAAAGGTCTACCAAGAATAATAGGACATGAAGGATTGCAATCTATATCAAGAATGATAAAATCTACGGGAACATAATTCCTATTTGCAACAATAACAACATCATTAATTCTTCCCATAAGTTTCTTAATAGTGGAATCCGCAAGGTGCATGTTTAGAGAGCAATCATCAAAATCGCGGAAACCTAGCAAATCACACAAAGTTTTGGGAATAGTGGAAACACTAGCACCCAAATCACATAAAGCATAAAATTCTTGATCCTTAATCTTTATTTTAATAGTTGGTTCCCACTCGTCATAAAGTTTTCTAGGGATAGAAACTTCCAACTCAAGTTTTTCTTCATAAGATTGCATCAAGGCATCAACGATATGTTTAGTAAACGCTTTATTTTGACTATAAGCATGAGGAGAATTTAGCACGGATTGCAACAAGGAAATACAATCAATTAAATAACAACTTTCATAATTAAATTCCTTGAGATCCAAAATAGTGGGTTTAGCAACATCTAGGGTTTCATTCTTTTCAATCCCACTTTATCAATTTCATCATCAAGATCTAAAAACTCTGAATTCTTAGAACGCCTTCTAGGTAAAGGTAGATCATATTCAGTTTCATCAAGATTCATATTACAAAACAAAGATTTGATAGGGGACACATCAATAACTTTTAGATCTTCATCTTGATTTTCATAGGGATTCGGTTTAGCAGCCATCTTATTGACTAAGGTAGCTTGCTTATCAGATATTTCAGCAGTTAATTTTTCAAGACGAGCAATTTGGGATCTTACACCATCAAAATCTTTGGACATATCATCGAGCTCTTTATTCATATAACTCATATTTTTTTTTCTTCTTTAAGCTCGTTTCTGAAGAAATTATTATGCTCAAATTGTAAAACCATAAAACTCCTGACATTACTTTCTATCTCTTCTAGCTTTTTAAGGTGAAGATCACCAAATCTAGGAAGAGCCATTACTACAAACAAGCAATCCAACACACGAGCAAACAAAGGCAAACGAGAAAAGGGCAAACGGAAAAGAGAGGAGGAGATTGGAAAAGAGAGGGCAAATAAAACGGCAAGGGTGAAGTGGGGGAGAGGAAGACGAGAGGCAAATGGCAAATAATGTAATGCGGGAGATAGGGAATTGTGATGGGTACTTGGTATGTTGACTTTTTGTGAACTCCCGACAACAGCGCCGAAATTCTTCTTGCTACCTCTTGAGCTTGTGTTGGATTTCCCCGAAGAGGAGAGGATAATGCAGCAGAGTAGCGTAAGTATTTCCCTCAGTTTTTGAGAACCAAGGTATCAATCCAGTAGGAGGCCACGCGCAAGTCCTTCGTACCTACACAAAAACAATAGCTCAACGCAACCAACGCGATTAGGGGTTGTCAATCCCTTCACGGTCACTTACGGGAGTGAGATCTGATAGATAATATTTTGGTATTTTTGATATAAAGATGCAAATTAAAAATAAAAAGGTAAAGTAAAAGTAAAGCAATAATAAAGTGATGGAAGATTGATATGATAAGAATAGACCCGGGGGCCATAGGTTTCACTAGTGGCTTCTCTCAAGAGCATAAGTATTCTACGGTGGGTGAACAAATTACTGTTAAGAAATTGACATAATTGAGCATAGTTATGAGAATATCTAGGTATGATCGTGTATATAGGCATCACGTCCGAGACAAGTAGACCGACTCCTGCCTGCATCTACTACTATTACTCCACCCATCGACCGCTATCCGGCATGCATCTAGAGTATTAAGTTCAAGAAAAGCAGAGTAGCATGTAAGCAAGATGACATGATGTAGAGGATAGATTCATGCAATATGATAAAACCCCATCTTGTTATCCTCGATGGCAACAATACAATCGTGCCTTGCTGCCCTTACATCCTTTGGGAAAGGACACCGCAAGGTTGAACCCAAAGCTAACCACTTCTCCCATTGCAAGAAAAATCAATCTAGGTGGCCAAACTAAACTGACAATTCGAAGAGACTTGCAAAGATAACCAATCATACATAAAAGAATTCAGAGAAGATTCAAATATTGTTCGTAGATAATCTTGATCATAAACCCACAATTCATCGGTCTCAACAAACACACCGCAAAAACAAGATTACATCGAATAGATCTCCACGAGAGAGGGGGAGAATATTGTATTGAGATCCAAAAAGAGAGAAGAAGTCATCTAGCTACTAGCTATGGACCCGAAGGTCTGAAGTAAACTACTCACACTTCATCGGAGAGGCTATGGTATTGATGTAGAAGCCCTCCATGGTGGACTCCCCTTCTGGCGGAGCTCCGGAAGAGGCCCCAAGATGGGATCTCGTGGATACAGAAAGTTGCGGCGGTGGAATTAGGTTTTTGGCTCCGTATCTGATCATTTGGGGGTACGTAGGTATATATAGGAGGAAGGAGTATGTCAGTGGAGCTCCGAGGGGCCCACGAGGTAGGGGGGCGCGCCCTCCATCCTCGTGACCGCCTCGTGGCTTTCTTGATGGAGGGTCCAAGTCTCCTGGGTCTTATCTGATGAGAAAATCACGTTCCCGAAGGTTTCATTCCGTTTGGACTCCGTTTGATATTCCGTTTCTTCGAAACACTGAAATAGGCAAAAAACAGCAATTCTGGGCTTGGCCTCCGGTTAATAGGTTAGTCCCAAAAGTAATATAAAAGTGGAAAATAAAACCCAATATAGTCCAAAACAGTAGATAAAGTAGCATGGAGTAATCAAAAATTATAGATACGTTGGAGACGTATCAGAGGCCTTTTCCGACACTCTGCTGGAGGGGGCAACGATCATGGAGGGGTTCTTCATCATCCTTGCTGCCCCTCTGTTGAAGCGTGAGTAATTTACCACAGACCTACGGGTCCGTAGTTAGTAGGTGGATGGCTTCTTGTTTCTTTTTGATCTTCAATACAATGTTCTCCTTTATGTTCTTGGAGATCTACTAGCACAAATGCCCGTGCGTTGCCACGGGTATAGGTTACAATGTATTTTAATTCATGTAAATATTTCACCTCTTAACCAGAGTGATATGGTAAATGTTACTCCCTCCATTCCTAAATCTAAATCTTTTTAGAGATTCCACTACCAACTACATACGGATGTATATAGACATATTTTAGAGTGTAGATTCACTCATTTTGCTCCGTATGTAGTCCATTATGGAATCTCTAAAAAGACTTGTATTTAGGAACGGAGGGAGTACAAATGATGTTTGATCAAGCATAAGCTAGAGCTGCCGAGCTAGAGATGCAGGCTCGACCTGCAGCACGAGCAGGAGCTACGAGCTGGGGGTCCTGTTCATCTTAACATATGTCCAGCAGACACCTCATTGTCCAAAAGAGAGCCTTATTGGTAGTGTATTTGTATTAATAAATTAGCAAGGTATTCTTTTTTATTTTTAGGAAAGTGTTTTTGTATGGAACTGCCTTGGCATGCATTCAGTAATTCACCACCATGCGAAATTTCAGACTCCAATACCAGGTGACCACGAAATATTTACAACATATGAAATATTGTCTTGAAGGACAACATGAAGAATGTCAGCTTACACTGGTTCTGCTTTAACATGTATTCCATTCCATAAAAAAGCTCACTCCAGCAACATAGACCGCATTGTCAATCAGATGTTCTATACTAATTAAAATAATTGCATTGGTAGCCGCCACTATTGTCCTGGAATAACTCTTCACATTGCAAATCTACATTCTTCCACATAACACAGAAAACAAAGAAACGTAACTTTTAGAGTTTAATGGCAACTCAATGTGAGGGCATCACTGACAATTAACTCAACAATCAAATATCCTTGGAAAAAACATCAAGAAATAGACCAATAATGGTGAAACTCACTTATGTACCATCGTATACACAAACACATAAGAAATTTGGGAACAGTTGGGTTCAGTCTCATGGAAAGGTATCGAGGGTTCACATAACATGAGAGAATACTATCTGCCCATGCCTTACATTCATCAAAGATCCATGACTCGATGATCTTGCATGGACCAGCGCTTTGCTAAAAAACGCAGAAGATCAATAAAGGCGAAAGAATTTTGCTAGGGACTTACCACGTTCCTCGAACTGATCAAACCCTAAACTACGAGAGAAGGTTCGCTGATCCAATCACTGCAGCGGGGAAGTTACACGACGAGGAGTTAATGATTCTTGATTGAGGCAGCTGTTACCTTATCAAAAACATCTAAAGCAAGATGCAACAGTTTCATTCAAGACAATACATTTGGCCTCTAAGTACCGTTAAAGCGGCAAACCAATTTGAAACTCACAACGAAACTATCTGATTTCGGGAAGATCTCACAAAGTTAAGCTGAAGCGGATAGCAATGTTAAATTACTCCTTGTAGACGCAATAAAAATAGTACTTACATACTCGTGGAAAGATCAAACAATGAATTATATCTATGTTAATTGTACTCTAGACAGATATTTTAAAATGCCTCTCAAATCTCAATACGAGAAAGCGATGGCATCGAAGTTCTAACAGAACTACGCAATGGACAGCAGCATTCGAAGGTTGTATCTTTCACTATACTCAGCGAAAATTTGAGAAAAATTTCTCCGTGGAAATTTCAAACCAAATACTGAAAATACATCCATAGCCCCATGGACAGATTCAGCCTTGAAGTTACTTTGAAGCCATGCGCAAAATAGGAAGTCATGCCTAAAACTGCGATCGACAAAAGCGGCGGTAACCCAGATAGGCATTATCTCCTAGAATACGACAAAAATTGCAAATAAATATTCGTTGGAAAGGTCTTGAAAAGATATACAACTTTTATTTTAATGACCAGGTCATATTCGACACCTAGAACCCTCAAAAGCATAATCGATCGATTCTTCGCACGCATTTGCATACTGAGTTGTGCAAAACAGACTTGCGAAAACAAACAGCGGGACAGGAAGGATTACTTCACTTCATACTTACAACAGATCACGCCCTGCCCTCTCTATTTCGCTCTTCCTATCTCTTCCACGCAACAAACCTTCTTTCAAGCTGCCTCAAACACCATAGATTTGGATTGGTGTCCTCCTGAATACTCGGCCCTTGAGGCTTTCTTCTCCTTCTCGAATCTGAACTTATCAAAATCACGCTAATTAGTGGAAAAGGATGCGGATTGACCTCTCACTAACACAGCCACGTGTGCCAACAAATATTTTAACCACTCACCCGGATCATTCATTGGTACAGAAAAATCATATAACATAATTAAGCATATTATGCACCAGTCGAGAGAGCCAAATTAAGTGATCGGTGGCACAGCGGGATAGGTGCCCCCCGTGTGGAACCGCCCGACTCTGGAACCAACGGCGAGCTCGACGACAGCGCCCGCCACGGCGGGGCGGCAGGCGAGCGGCGCTGCCACCACCGGATCGCATTAGACTCGAGAGAAGTCGGTCGAGGTGGAGGGCGTATCCGTGGAGGCTGCGGGGCGCGGCGTCGTCCGTGGCGGAAGAAGCGAAGGAGGCGCGCGCAGGCGTGGGAGGCGCTGGTAGCCCTGCGCCCCATGGTGAGGCCGCCCGCTAGACAAGCGGGCGGCGGCGGCGGCGAGGAGACGGAGGCCAGCGGGTGTGGGAGCCGGCAGCGGCAGCGGCGTCAAGTGTCGCCGATGGTAGAACGCCCGTGGCGTGAAAGCGATTAGGCGGGGTAGGAGTCCCGACAGGGTAAGCGATGTGGCCAGCTGCTGCTTGGCCGGGTCAAAGCGTCGGCTCATGGCGAGGTAGCAACCTGCTGGAGACGGTGGTGCGATTTGGAGTTTTTTTTCTATCGCTCGTCGGGTTGACCTCATTAGGACTGCGGGTTGATTCATACGAACTTCAGGGGCTTTTATGCAACGGGTTGATTCATACGAACTTCAGGGGCTTTTATGCAAAAGTACTAATGACGGACGACCAGAAGCATTAGCTGCTTTATTATTACAGAAAGATTTGATGTAGTGACTTATTGCAGTTTGTTTGTTGTGATCCGATGAATTGTGAATTTATGATATGATCTGTCCATGAATATTATTTGAGTTTTCTCCGAACTATTTTATGCATGATTGTTAAAGCCTCGTATTTCTTCTCCGATTTATTGGTTTGGTTTGGCTAACTAGATTGATTTATCTTGACATGAGAAGAGGTGCTTTGTGATGGGTTCGATCTTCCGGTGCTTAATCTCAGTGCCAGAAGGAGACATGACACACATGTGTCGTTGTTATTAAGGGTAACAAGATGGGGTTTATTCATACATGAGTTTATCTTGTCTACATCATATCATCTTGATTAAATCATTACTCCATTTTTTCATGAACTTAATACACCAGATGCATGCTGGATATTGGTCGATGTGTGGAGTAATAGTAGTAGACTCAAAATCATTCCGGTCTACTCATCTTGGACGTGATGCCTATATACATGATCATTGTCTTGGATATCATCATAATTATTTGTGTTTTATCAATTGCCCAGCAATAACTTGTTTACCCATCGTATGTTATTTTCTCGAGAGAAGCCTCTAGTGAACCTATGGCCTCCGGGTCTACTTTCTATCATATATTAAAACCAAAAATACCTTGCTGCAATTTTATTTTATTTATTTTATTCTGTGTTTTAGTTAGATCTATTGTCAAATCGTGTACAATTTATTCTATCTCAATATTGTTGAGGGATTGACAACCCCTCTACATGTTGGGTTGCAAGTATTTGTTATTTGTGTGTAGGTGTTGTTTACATAGTGTTGCTTGGTTCTCCTACTGGATTGATAACCTTAGTTTTATAACTGAGGTAAATAGTTATCTCTACTGTACTGCAACATCCCCTCCTCTTCGGGAAATCCCAACGCAGCTCACAAGTAGCAGGAAGAATTTTTGGCGCCATTGTCGGGGAGGATCTACATCAAGCCTACCAAATACCTATCATAAACTCTCATCTCTTGTATTTACATTATTTGCCATTTGCCTCTCGTTTTGCTCTCCCTCACTTCTAAAACATTTTCAGAAAAACATAAAAGTATTTGCTTTTTTATTTACCTTCTTCTTCATTTGCCCTTATGCCCACTTGGTTTGTTTGCTTGTTTGCTTGCATAATTGTATGTTTATTCCAAATCAAAAAGCAATGGATCCTCATCCACTTGCTAATCTTTTCAAAAGATTCAATTATGATGAACCAATTGCTAGTGAATTGAGTGCACTAGATTATTTTTATGAAGTTTTGCTTGAAATCCGTGGATCTGAAAATTGTGACGAAGTGCTAAAAGAAGAAATTTATAAAGTTGTTCACGGTAGCTCCTTGAATGAAAAGCATGATTACAATGATGTTATTATAAATTCTATTAATGTCAATTGTGTTAATAATTTGCAAAATCCCAAGCTTGGGGTGCTAATTTTGCTATGTCCACTACTTATTGTAATGATCATGATTGGGGTGATGCATCTTATGATCTTGAAAATTTGTTTAAGCCTCATGATGAATATGATATTGATAATAATGTTTGCAATAATATTGAAAGTGGGTTTGAAAGAGTGACAACTTTAGGTAATAATGATCCCACTACTTTGAAGATTGATCAATCTTATGATTTTTTTGATAAAAGTGGGCTTGGAGAAGTCATGACTTTAGTTGATGTTAATCCCACTACCTTTGAAGATTGTAAAACTTTTATGCATGTGGATCATGGAGAGAGAATTTTATATGACTGCTATATTGTTGAATTTGATTATGATCCTACATGTAATTATTATGAGAGAGGAAAATATGGTTGTAGAAATCTTCATGCTAGTAAATTACCTCTTCTCACGTTGAGATTGTTATTGTTTATTTCTTATTACTTGCATATGCTAGATATTTCGTGTCTTGATAATTTGTTTGCTTATAAAATGTCTGTGCATAGGAAGAGAGTTAGACTTAAATGTGTGTTGTGACATGTTTCATGATGCTCTCTTTGTGTTACAATTATTATATTTTATGTGAACATCAATAAAATCTCAAGCCTATCTTGATGGCTATAAAGAAAGAGCTTCTTGAGACAACCAATAATTATTATTTTCTGTTTTCTTGTGTTTACGCAATTATGATCCTGTTATGTTGTGTTTCATGTCTAATTTAATGTTTGTGCCAAGTAAAGCCTTTACAATTATGTTGGATGATAGTTGATTTGATCCTGTTGAAAAACAGAAAGTTTTACGCCCAGTTCTAGAATTTTTGAAATTCACAGAAACGTGTTTTTGTTCTGAATTTTTTGCACATGATTGATATACAAATCGCCCACGTCTTCCTAGTTTTTCAGAATTTTTAGAGTTACAGAAGTATGAGTAATATTCAGATTGCTACAGACTGTTCTGTTTTTGACAGATTCGGTTTTCGTTGCATTGTGTGCTTATTTTGATGAATCTATGAATTGTATTGGGGGGTATAAGCCATGGTAAATTTAGAATACATTAGGTATAATGCAATAACAAAATCTGAATGGTTTCGCAACAATACTTAAAGTAGTGATTTGTCTTCTTATACTAACGGATCTCACGAAGGTTTTGTTAAGTTTTGTGCGGTTGAAGTTTTCAAGTATTGGATGAGATCACGATGGATGAAGGAATAAGGAGTGGCAAGAGCCTAACCTTGGGATGCCCAATGTACCCCAAGGTAATATTCAAGGACTCCCAAGCAACTAAGCTTGGGGATGCCCCAGAAGGCATCCCCTCTTTCTTTGAATGACCATCGATAATTTTACTTGGAGCTATATTTTTATTCGTCACATATCATGAGTTTTGCTTGGAGCGTCTTGTATTATATGAGTCTTTGCTTGTTTTGTTTTTTAGTTTGTCACAATCATCCTTGATGAACACACTTGTTTGAGAGAGACATAATGATATCTTGATTTGTTAGAATCGCTCTATGTGCTTCTCTTAAATTTGTAGAGCTAGGGAATTGCTATAGTACTTCACTTATATCTTTTTGAGCATATCGATGGTTATATTTTAAAGAAATATGATCTGATGCTTCACTTATATCATTCTGACAGTTATTAAATTTTAAAGAAATATGCTCTCATGTTTCACTTATATTAATTTGAGAGTTAGAGAAATTTTAAAGAAATACACTCTCATGCTTCGCTTAAATTATTTTGAGAGTTGATATGATAAATTTTGAAGAAATATTTATGCTCTCATGCTTCGCTTAGATCTTTTTGAGAGTTAAGTATAGTAATGGTAATTTGCACGAGATATGAATTTGGTCCCAAAGTGATAGATATTCAAGAGGGATATAATAAAAACTTTCATGAAGATCATTGGATGTTAGAACTTGATTCCTTAGTTTTGCGATATGGAGATAGTGATATGTGAGTCATGTTGGTGAGTAAATATGCTTTAGTAAGTGTCGGTGTCAAAACCGGCGGATCTCGAGTAGGGGGTCCCGAACTGTGCGTCTAGGCGGATGGTAACAGGAGACAAGGGACATGATGTTTTTACCCAGGTTCGGGCCCTCTTGATGGAGGTAATACCCTACTCCTGCTTGATTAATATTGATGATATGAGTAGTACAAGAGTAGATCTACCACGAGATCAAGGAGGCTAAACCCTAGGAGCTAGCCTATGGTATGATTGTATGTTGATGATGGTGGGTCCTACGGACTAAAACCCTCCGGTTTATATAGACACCGGAAAGGGTTAGGGTTACACAGAGTCGGTTACAATGGTAGGAGATCTAAATATCCGTATCGCCAAGCTTGCCTTCCACGCCAAGGAAAGTTCCTTCCGGACACGGGACGAAGTCTTCAATCTTGTATCTTCATAGTCCAGGAGTCCGGCTGAAGGTATAGTCCGGCCATCCGGACACCCCCTAATCCAGGACTCCCTCAGTAGCCCCTGAACCAGGCTTCAATGACGACGAGTCCGGCGCGCAGATTGTCTTCGGCATTGCAAGGCGGGTTCCTCCTCCAAGTACTTCATAAAAGATTTTGAACACTAAGGATAGTGTCCGGCTCTGCAAAATAAGTTTCCACATATTGCCATAGAGAGAATAATATTTACACAAATCTAATCTACTGACGTATTCTGCAGCGTGACACCACACCACGGCCAAGCCTTTATTCGAATCGTTTTTACTCCCCCACCTCAGCGCGTTTTGCGAGGCGGTTTCCTTGGCACGTCTTGTCGAAGCAGAGATCGTGTCCCCTTTATTTACGGGATTCTCATCAATACGGACGTGGGTAACCCAACCGCGCCATTGATTACGGCGCTTGGGAGATAAGCGAGTTTTATCAGGCTGGTGGGGACGCATAGCCGCATCCACCCATATAAGGGGATAAGGATCCACCTTTTTACCTACCCTTCTTCCTCCTTTGCCTATCCATCTTCCGCGCACTCGAGCTCCAGCGCCCAAGTCCGCACTTCCCACCTCAACCTTCTCCAGCCATGTCCGGAGCGGGAGGCAAGTGGATGGCCTCCTCCGTTACGGAGGGCCACATCAAAAAGCTGCGGAAGGCCGGATACTTGTCTGACGACATCGCGCACCGGCTTCCAGAAGAGGGGCAGCTCCTTCCCACCCCAAGGCCCCATGAGAGGGTAGTGTTCCTTCCCAATTTCCTCCGCGGACTGGGCTTTCCCCTCCACCCATTTGTCTGGGGGCTCATGTTCTACTACGGTCTGGATTTCCACGATCTGGCCCCGAACTTCGTCCTCAACATCTCGGCGTTTATCGTCGTGTGCGAGGCTTTCCTCTGCATCCGCCCCCATTTTGGCCTATGGCTCAAGGCCTTCAATGTCAAGCCAAAGGTGGTGCGCGGCAACCAGGCGGAGTGCGGAGGCGCCATGGTGGGCAAAATGCCCAACGTCCTATGGCTCGAGGGCTCCTTTGTGGAGACCCTAAAGGGGTGGCAATCGGGGTGGTTCTACATCACCGAGCCGCGTGACCCCAAATGGGTCGCAACCCCCGAGTTTCGATCCGGAGCCCCTACGCGGCTCACCTCCTGGAAAGAGACGGGCCTGGCGTGGGGCAGTTCGGAAGAGGTGACCGGACTCCAAACATGTGTCCAGAACCTGGTGAGCAAGAAGCTCAAGCTAGTCAGCGTAGTCCAGGTTATGCTCATCCGCCGGATCCTCCCGTGTCAACAACGGGCTTTCAATTTGTGGGAGTTCGACTCGGCCCAGCACCGAACCTTGAGTAGGCTCTTCGACACAACGTACGAAGGTGCCTGGAAGGTGCTATTCAAGGGCGCCGAGGATCCCGCATCCGCTACCGAAGATCGCGGATTCTCCGCGCAGCGCCAAGCCAACGCGGTAAGCTATTTCACCTTTACAGGATATTTGTTTTCCATAGTTTGACTCTATGCGGGATCTAAACCCCCTTACCTTTGACAGGAATGGCGGGAGACGTCCGGACAGATCAACTGTCCGGCACCTTTGCCCGAAGACCCAGCTGATGCTCATCTAACGAAGCTGCTGGCTCCGGCACCTTATGTGGTGCCGGAGAAGAAGGCCAAGAAGACGGCCACGGGGACTCGAAAGAGTTCCCGGCGCCTGGAGGTGTCGGATTCATCATCCGACGAATCCGAGACGCGCTCCTCCCTGAAAACGAGGAGGAGGAAGAAGAACCCTCTCCCCCTCCAGCGGGGGGAGGAAAGAAGAGAAAGGCCGCCCCAACAGGGGAGGCCGAGAGGTCCAGAGAGGGGATGCCCCCTCCTCCGGACTACTCCGCTGACGCCGACGACGGCGAAGAGGAGTGGCCACACGGGGCCAAGCGCCCGGCGAGATCGTAAGTATCCGGATGCCGGAGTAATTTATAGCACTCTTTTATGGCACAGCCTTTCCTTATGTCGAGTTTAATCATGCAGCCCGCCCAAGGCCGGGCTCGACGAGTCGTTGAGCGGCTCCCTGGATTTGTCGGATGTGAATTCACTTTCGACGGCTACCTCCCCCCACCCTACGGACGACGCCGAAGTGTTGTCCCGACAGGTTCCAAGCCAGGAGGAGGTGGTCCTGGAGGCGCCACAAGGCGACCTTCCGGACTCCAGGAGTAAAGGGGATAAGACCCCCCAGGGCTCCAAGTCCGGCTTTGAGCCGGACACCGCGCCGGAATCGTCAACGGTTCCGAACCGCGGTAGGCGACCTCCTTCCAAGAAGAGCAAGCCTACTGAGCCGGCGGCCCCCGTCCAACCGGAGGCACCGGACAATCTGCTGGAGGTGCTTAACGGCGCCTCCATCGACGAGGAGCACCGCACTATTATGAGTGCGGTGATCCAGAAGGTTCAGTCCGCCAAGAGCGGACTGACTGAAGCTTGCGCCAGCCTTCTAACAGGCTTCGAGGTAAGTAAAGAATATGTAAAAATATTACCGCATAGACAGTAGCCCCTGATGCTCTGTTTGGCGTTCGGAAAGAAAAGCCGAATAGAGGATCTAATAAAATTCGCAGGAGTCTAACAAAAAATGAGTCAATATGCGTATGCAGGCTTTGCTGCTAGCGACCGCCGCACTGACTACGGAGGTGGGCACACTGAAGCAGGGCCTCGAGCGGTCCGAGCAAGAGCTCGGCCTTGCCAAGCGGCAGCTCGAGGAAAAAGAAGGTAAGAAATACCTTATAGAAAAATATATAAAAGATGCAATTGCGAAAAATGACAGGATTGACGTGGCTTATTGTAGGGGCCACAACTGAGGTGGCAACCCTCAAGCAAGCGGTGGCCGAGGCTGAGAAGAGAGCGGCCACGGAGCGCACCGAGCGGGAAAAATGTGAGGCCCAAACTGGCGAGGTGCGGCAAGAGCTCCAGGCTCTCATGGAAAAACATGAGAGTTTGGAGCTTGGCTCAAAGACGCGAGCATCCGAGCTTGCGGCGGCTATTGAAAATGCCAAGTCTGCCAAGGCCAAATCCCAGAAGGCCCTCCAGGAGTTGGATGCGGTGAAAAACATAGCGGCGGGTAAGGCATTCTTTATGCAAAGCAAACATGTAAAAGTGAGCTTCTTGTTACTTACCTGAATCCGGAGCTCTCCAGGAGCATTCGCAGATCTTCCCCGTAGCGTATCCGATGCCGCCGCATTCTATCGAGCCGAGGAGGGCAGCTCGACGGAGAAGGTGTTCTGGTCTCAGTATGCTGAGGCCGGACACCCAGTGCCCCTGAGCGACCAGCTGCAGCTGGTCGAGCTCCACAAGGCGGCCGAACAGGCCATGAAGGGCCTCATAGTTCGATTGTGGCCTGGAGAGGCTCTGCCTGGGAGCTACTTTGGGCTGGTGCGGCGGCTGGTGGAGGCCTGTCCAAGGCTCGAAGTCATCAAGCGCTCCGTCTGCATCGAAGGTGCCCGTAGGGCCCTTGCCCGTGCTAAGGTGCACTGGGGCAAGCTAGATGCTGAGAAGCTTGTGAAGGACGGGCCACCGCCGGGGAAAGAGCATCGCAAACCCGAGAATTATTATAAGGATGTTCTGAAGGGTGCCTGCCTTGTGGCGGATGAGTGTGCCAGGGATGTAATTTTTGAGTAAACTCGCTCGTGTTGTCCTGTGCGCTGAAACCTTGTTCATATGCGCTTAAGCAATGCTTTTTGAATTTAAAATATTACCTTCTGTGCGGCCGTTTATCAAACTTGAGAGATGGCGAGTCGTAAACTCGCCCCATGCCACTAGTCTTTGGGGTGTTGGGATAAACACAGCGCTCTTTTCCCATATTTGGGTCCTTGAGGCGCTCCAGACTGTAACAAGGCAATCAGACTATAATGCTTGAACACTCTCACTTAGCCATAGAATTCTATAATTTTAAATTTCGGCGAAGCCCCTAGTATTCGGAAGACCGAGTTCGGGGCGCTATCCACGCCTTGGTCAGACAAAGCCGGCTCCTCGCTCTAAGCGGCATAAGTCTTTAGGGACTCGAAAAACCTCTCGAACAGCGACCAGTCTATCGCTACATCATGACAGTCAGTTTTAGCTTTCTCTACTGAGGTGCTCCGCCCAGCTCAACTGGGGCAAAATCGCAGTAGTTCTCCTAGTGCTACCTTAGCCGATATAACGGAACGTAAGGCACCAAAACATAGGAGCCGGGCAAACCCAACTATTGACCCAAGACATGATTCGGAGCCGATGCATATAATGCTATAAGTTCGGGGTGCCGCACTTGTTAAAGTGTTCGGACTTCTCACGCCATATTGAGGGGTACTATAGCCCCTGGCGATTGGCTGTACCAAAGTGTACGGGTGCAACATGTCGTTAATGAACATATATTTTAAAAAAGAAAGAGTAATGCAAAAAATAGGCAAAAGCTATGCATTTTTTATAGAAAGGCTGCGATTAAAGCAAAACGATACAAATGGAACGATAAGCAAAAGCGGGACTATTTAATATGTCCGTTCCAGGGGCAGGCTGCGGAATGGTACACAAAACAGGTATACTGCTCGTGATAGAGACCACCTGGGAGTTTTATAGTACGGCGTAGCTGTTCTGCTACCCTGGTTCTTGCATCGTTTGTGCGGCAGTTGGATTGCCGAACAGATCTTCCGAAGTATGGAGTCCTGAAAGTAAGAAAAAGGAAAAAAAGATCGGCAGCCCCTAGTGCGGTTGAAGCCGTGTTTTGGGCGTGCCGTGATGGTGCCCCTCCCCCTGTGCCCATGGTATCTTGAGAGCGTAGTTATGTACGCGGAGCACTGGTTTCGCTATTTTGCAAGGGTTGGGGTTGGGGCCGCGTTGCTACGCCTGCTCGTAACGTGCCAGGCGGTCTTGTTGTAGGTTACTCCAGGCGCGCTTGACCGTGTACGGACGTTTAACGGCCGGACTGGAGAGCTGCCTTGAGAGGCTGCTTTGTACTTCCGCTGCAAGGGCCGCCGTGTGCTCTTCCATTCGGAGGGAGCGTTCGGTGTTTCCATTGACCGTGATTACTCCTCTAGGGCCTGGCGTCTTGAGCTTAAGGTATGCATAGTGCGGTACCGCATTGAACTTTGCGAATGCGGTTCGCCCGAGTAGTGTGTGATAGCCACTGCGGAACGGGACTATGTCGAAGATTAACTCCTCGCTTCGGAAATTATCCGGAGATCCGAAGACCACTTCAAGTGTGATTGAGCCTGTACAGTTGGCCTCTACACCTGGTATGACGCTTTTAAAGGTCGTTTTGGTGGGCTTAATCCTCGAGGGATCTATGCCCATTTTGCGCACTGTATCCTGGTAAAGCAGGTTCAGGCTGTTGCCGCCGTCCATAAGGACTCTTGTGAGATGAAACCCGTCAATAATTGGGTCTAGAACCAATGCGGCGAATCCGCCATGACGGATGCTAGTGGGGTTGTCCCTTCGATCAAAAGTGATCGGGCAGGAGGACCATGGGTTGAACTTTGGGGCGACTGGCTCCATCGCATATACGTCCCTTAACGCACGCTTCCGCTCCCTCTTGGGGATGTGGGTTGCGTATATCATGTTCACCGTCCGCACTTGTGGGGGAAAACCCTTTGTCCATCGTTGTTCGCGGCCTGGCTCCTCGCTGCCGCCACGCAGCCCCTTGTCTCTATTTTCGGCATTTAACTTGCCTGCCTGCTTGAACACCCAACAATCCCTGTTGGTGTGATTGGCTGGCTTTTCGGGGGTGCCATGTATCTGGCACAAGTGGTCTAGTATTCGGTCCAAACTGGACGGGCCCTGAGTATTTATTTTGAATGGCTTTTTCCGCTGACCAGATTTATAGCCTCTGAATCCGGCATTAACTGCCGTATCCTCGTTGTTATCGCCGTTAATGCGGCGCTTTTGCTTGTTGTGACGCGACCTGCCAATGTTGTCCTTTGTATCCGAATTACCAGGGTTCTTGGTCAAGTTATTACTGCGAGCTAGCCAGCTGTCTTCCCCCGCGCAAAAGCGGGTCATGAGTGTCGTGAGTGCTGCCATAGATTTCGGCTTTTCCTGTCCCAGGTGCCGGGCAAGCCACTCGTCATGGATATTATGCTTGAAGGCTGCTAAGGCCTCTGCGTCCGGACAGTCGACAATTTGATTTTTCTTTGTTAGGAACCGTGTCCAGAATTGCCTGGCCGATTCTTCTGGCTGCTGAATTATGTGGCTTAGGTCATCGGCGTCTGGTGGTCGCACATAAGAGCCCTGGAAGTTGTCGAGGAATGCGGCTTCCAGGTCCTCCCAACAACCTATTGATTCTGTTGGCAAGCTGTTAAGCCAATGCCGAGCTGGTCCTTTGAGTTTGAGTGGGAGGTATTTGATGGCGTGTAGATCATCGCCGCAGGCCATGTGGATATGAAGGAGATAGTCCTCGATCCATACTGCGGGATCAGTTGTGCCATCGTATGATTCAATGTTCACGGGTTTGAAACCCTCGGGGATTTGATGATCCATTACTTCATCTGTGAAGCATAGTGGGTGTGCGGCGCCTCTGTATTGGGCTATATCACGACGCAGCTCAAACGAGCTTTGTCTATTGTGTTCAGTCCGGCCAGATTTATCATATCCGGAGTGACGATCGCCGTCACGTGCCGTGGGGCGCCCGCGCGATCCGTAGATCGATCTTGTTTGCCTTGCCTTGTCCTCCAATATGTCTCGCAGGTCTGGCGCATTTTCCCGTGCCTTAGGATGTTTTGAGCGGCGCCGGGGAGCGGCTTGGGTGGAGGGCCGAGAGGCCTCTCTGTCGCGGCCACGAGGTGGCCGATCAGCCATATCATGCGCTGGTGAAGTAGGTTTAGGCGCTTCCTCCTCTAATCGGGGTAGTAACCTGCGCTTTGGGTAGCTCTTGGAGGGGCGTTCGAGTTCATACTCTTCGGCCGTAAGGACTTCAGTCCATCTGTCAGCTAGCAAATCTTGATCAGCTCTAAGCTGTTGTTGCTTTTTCTTGAGGCTGCTTGCCGTGGCCATAAGCCTGCGTTTAAAGCGCTCTTGTTCGACGGGATCCTCTGGCACGACGAATTCGTCGTCATCGAGGCTTGCCTCATCTTCGGAGGGAGGCATATAATTATCATCCTCGTCCTCTCTGTCTGCCGCTCTCTCACGAGGGCTGGCTTCTCCATCCTCCTGTGCTGAATCTTGCTGGAGGGGGTGTTCTTGGGCGCTATCCAAAGTGTTATTATCTCCTGTACCGGAATCACCGTTTTTGATTTGGCGGGATTTAGAGCGGCGCCGCTGACGCCGGCGCTTAGGCTGTTTCTTGGAGGGATCATCCCCTGTCGGGGAAGCTGATCTGGCCCACGAACACCTATGGGACCGGCGGACCGAGCCCCTTTTGGTTCGGCAGGGGGCGGAGATCGCACGAAGAGCAGATCGAGGCGAAGCACACGAGCAGTTTACCCAGATTCGGAGCTCTCCGGAGAGATAACACTCCTACTGCTGCATGTCTGATTGTATTGAGTTCTTGCTAGGGAGCGCTGAGTGCTACAGTACACACCAGCTGCTAACGAGACCTAGCGTGGTGCTTTCTCTTCAACCTTTGAACCCCCCCACGCTATCGCATGGGCCTCCTTTTATATGCTAAAGGGTCTCCGACAGTGGCAACGTAGACAAGGGCAAAATGGAAAAAGAGTGCGGTTGGTACAGCTACTTGTACAGTGTATCATACCTAACCACGACGGGGACAAAGGCATTAAATGCCCGCTCACGTCGCCCAAACAAAGGCAAACGAGGGACCGTCGGGCGCCACCGCTTGCCACGATGGCGATCTTGTCGGCGCCGCTTGCCACCGGCGCTCACTGGCCAAGACAACCTCTTGCCACGGCGCTTGGAAAGGTCCTGTATGACACGTTAGTGGATGTGCTGGAGCCAGGTCTGATTGGTGAGTGCACGGCAAGCGCCTTGCCGGAGTTGTTGCCTTGTCGCGTCCGGAAGCTTGTCGCTCACCGGGCCTTCCCGGCAAGCTCCTCTTACCGGGGCCTTGTCTCCTAGGTGCCTTGGTTGGCCTTCCCGGCAAGCTCCTCTTGCCGGGGCCTTGTCTCTTTGGCTTGAATACTTTGTTCTTGAATGGCTCCAAAGGAACCACAGAGGACCTTGGCGGTCACCCGGCAAGCCTTGCCGCTGGTGTGCTGATCGCCCGTGCACAAGTTCGGGATACTAGGGTACCCTACTCTAGTACACCGGCAGAGCCCGGGCTGGGCCACACGGTGCCGAAGCGCTGTTGGGCCAGGCCCAAAACAGGCACGGCACGCAGCGGCCGGGTTACGCCAGAACTCCTCCGGACCCACCACGCCCCCATTTAGCGCAGCGTCGAATGCGGCGTCGTGGGAGAGATCGTGGGGGTTTCTTTATTCGAAAGGCGGAACATCCGCCCCTCCTCTTTATAAGCGGGGAACAGGGCGGTTCGCCCACCTCGCCAGATTCTGTCCAATCTCGAAAAACCTCCGCTCCCCCCTCCTTCCCAAGGCTGAAAGAGAGCAGCGCTCACTTCATCGCCACCAAGACCACCAACGCCGTCGATCTCCCCACCACCTCTGCCATGGCTCAAAGCCGACAAGGGAAGGCCGTGAAGTCGGCCGAGGCGCAGCTGCTCATGGCGCGCGAAGAGCGGCCATCTTCCCCCTCATTTCGCCAAGGATCCGAGGAGTACTACTACTCTTCTTCAACGGAGACGCGAGCGCATCCGCGCCTGAAGGTACTCCCAGCTGCTGCTTCGAACTGGCTCGAGCAGGTATCCTTCTTCGTGCTCTTCTTCTCTGCGGGCTCTGCCCGCCCTTCTCTAATTTTTCTGCGATATCATGAACACCTCGGGTTTCGCCTCCTTGACTTCACCCCAATGCTGTTACGACCATGGCAGTTTTCGCACATCTCTGCGAAAACTTTGTGGAGTCCATCCAAACGTAGCTCTTTTCCGCCACTTCTTTATGCCTCGAGTTGAGGGAGGAGAGCCTCTTCGGGAGGAATCGCTTGGATCTCAAGGATTGGCAAGAAGGAAGCTTATCTGGAGGAGAGCTCCGCAGCAAGTGGGAGGAATGGAGGCAGATTGGTGCTGGATTGTCGAGGAGAACCGCAGCCATTTACGCCCAGCGCCAAACCCCAATAGTCTGCGGCAACGATTGGAGCAACGTGGCCCCGGAAGATGCTAGGTGAAGATTGCCGTCACCCGGATCCTGCGCCTCGGGCTTGCGGGCTCACCGTAGGCACCGCTAGCGCAGACTTTCTTCGCCGCCGACGCCATCCTTGCAGAGAGGAGGAGACCTGCATGGGAGTTCCAGAACACGGCAGATATCATGAGGCTGTGCCTGGGCCTCAACTTTAACTTAACTGTCTTGGAACTGGATGCGATGCTCTTGGAGCTGTTCAAGCCCGATCCTGATCATCCCGAGATGTTCAGGTTGCCGAGGGGTGTCGTTCCACTCTGCAACAATTCCTCGCTCGACCGCATCCGCGCAATGATGCGCCAGCGACTCGCATGGAATTGTCCCAACATGGCAAGAGCCTGCAGATGACGTCGTGCGGGAGTTCTTTGACAGCCTGGTAGAAGTGCCGGTCCGCCCCGATGAGCAGAGGGGCCTCACCCGCGACACCATTGACGACGAGATGCAGCGCATCGCCACCAGGCTGGAAGAGGCGGCAGCGGCCGCTGCCGCGGGCGAGTTTGGATTCACCGTGGAGGAGGCAGAGGCAGCGGAGGCGGCAAGCCTTGTCGAGCGAAGGGAGTTTGCCGGCGAGGAAGAGCTTGCCGAGCCCGAGGCTGAGTCGAGCGAACCCGCCGAGGGCGCCTCCTCCCCACCTTCAAACAGCTTGCCGCGAGCGGAGCCCCCAGCTCCACCGAGAAGGCGTCTCCGCAAGGCCGGGGACGTGGCAGGGCGGCAGACGGGCCAACAGCCGCCGCGCTGCGTGACGCGCCCATCAAGGCAAGCACTGCCGCTGGAGCACCTCACGCCAAGCGACAACCGGAGCGGGCCTCCTGCACCACTGCTTCGCCCCGCCAAGCGCCAAGGAACCCACTCTCCGCCTCGCCGCACCGGGGCGAGCCAGACTTGATCTCTCGCGCCAGCTCCGACGAGGAAGAGGAAGAGTAAGCTTCTTTGCTGTACTTGTAGTTCTTCGATTTTGTTGCTTTGTCTTGTATCTGATTTGCTTCACGCTGAACCCTTTCCTTTTCAGGACGCTGGCCCAGAGAGCGTCGAAGAGAGCCAAGGCCCCGGTGATAGTCATCGAGGACGAACCCACCGCGGCAACAGGAGGCGTGTCCGAGACCTCCTTGCCGGACCCGGCAACTCTTCCTCAAAGCAGCCCCCAGCGCAGCCCCCAGCGTAAGTATATGGTTCACTTTCTGCTGCTAGGCGTGCATGGGTGCTCCTTCTTTGCTGATATCTGACTGTTGGTTTGTGTAGGAGCAGAGCAGCCCCACCAGGAGTGCTCTGAAGCCGCTCCCGAAATGCCATCTGCTTCGACTACACCACCAAGGGAGAATCCCCAGGCAAGGGAGCGTTCTCCGGCAAGGGAGACTTCTCCGGCAAGGGACAGCTCTCCGGCAAGGGACAGCACCAGCGATCCTCCGGTGGTTGACACCACGGCTGCAGATCCTAGTACAGGTAATCCTCTTGCTTGAAAACTTCCCTTGCGTTCTTCTTCTTCTGATTTTCTTTTTGAATATTTGCCTGACTTTTCTTTCTTTTCCGGTCGTCAGATCCATCTGCCACAGAGCCGATGGAGACCGAGGTCGTCGGCGAGGAGGACGCGCGCGGCAATACTGACGACGCTGCCGCCATCGAAGAAGAGGCTGGTGCTGACGAACCCGCCGGTGAAGAGGCCGCCAAAGCTGCCACCGCAGAAGCTGGCGAGGGGTCCGGCGATCGCACTGACGGCCCTGAGGCCGCAGGAGCGTCAGGCACTACACCGACCGCCGATCCCTCTGCCGCTTTCAGCGTCGAGTTCAAGAGCCCCAGCCGCGCCTATCTCAAGGCGGCGATGGCGTCTTCATCAAGCTCCCCAGGCGTCGAGCTCTGTGGCGCCGGTCGAAGGAGAGACTTTGACGAAGAGTTGCTCGCCTCCGCTGGCTGACGCTGGTCGACGCGCCAGCAGCAAAGCAGCGACGAAGTCCGAGGAGGAGCAGCTGCGGAAGCTTCTTGTCGCTCTACCGCGCCGACAAAGCCAAGCTGAATCCTGTGAAGCGCTTTGTCGCGGCGGGGAGCAGACATCGAGAAGCGCGCCAAGGAGCTCCGGGGCCTCAATCGGAAGCTCTCCGGTCCTGGCCGAGGAGCGGGAGCGACTCGCCGAGAGCGCAAAGCCTTCATCCTTGAGAAGGCTGAAGTTGAAGAGCAACAATGACTTGCTGCCGAGAAGCTGTCTCTTGAGAAGGCGAAGCTGGCGCAGCGGAAGATTAACCTTGACAGCCATGAGGAGGAGCTTGCCGACGCGAGCAAACATTTGGCGGGGCTCTCAAGGAAGCAAAGGATGCTGCCGCAGCTGCTGAGGCCGCCAAGAAGGAGCTGGAAACGAAGGTGAGGCAGCTGGAGGCCAATCTGAAGGAGAGCGGTGAGAAGCTTGCTGCACTCAAGCATGAGCGCGAGAAGGACGCCTACACTCTTGGCGAGCTGCAGGGCCGTCTCACCGAGAGGAGCAAGGAGCTCAGCGCCGCCAAGGACTCCAATGCAGATCTTGAGCTGAAGCTGTCCACCTTGACTCAGACGCTGGACGGCGCCAGGGAGCAGGAGGTGGCCTTGAAGGAGAAGATCAAGGCCGACGAGGTGCTGCTTTGGCGAAAAGCCGCCGCCTGAACACTTTCAGGGATAATGTGGAGCACTGGACCGAGGGTCTCGTGGATGTTGCCGCAGCCATCGACAGGAGCCTGGCGGAGCTGGGATGGTGGATCTCGGTACTCCTCGATGAGCACCTCCAACCCAGCGCCAAGCTCAGCTTGTTCTTCAAAGGCGTGGTGACGGCCCTCCAGCGACTCCGGGAAGAGATCCCAAAGCAGCTGGCCGACGAGTCGCGCCAGATCTGCGCGGGAGCTCTTCAAAGGTGCCGATGAAGGTGGCCTTCCGCAATCCAGGCCTCAACCTCACCAACGCCCTCAAGTCCTTGCCGGATGTTGATGTGGAAGCGCTCAAGGCCCTTGTCGCACCCATTGTGGACAGGGTGAGCGGGATCAAGAGGGTTGAGGGCGATCGCGTAGACTAGGCCGCCCGTTTTTCTCTTTTCCTTGTCGCTGCTGATCATGTTATGAGAACAATCTGTTAGAGCTGCGACAAGCTATCTTGTAATATAACTCTATTTCGGGTAGTGATTGCTATGTTATTTCCTTTACTTGATTCCTTCCTTTGTATGTTTTTGCCCTACGCTTTTAGGGAACTTGTCGGCGAGCACCTTTGCTTGGCGCTGAGTCTTGGACGTCGGCAGCTTCTTTGGCGGTGCTGCTCCGACAAGCAACCTTGTCGCAACTAGTCGCAGCTCACTTAAGTTGTTGAGCGGACTCGAAACAAAGTAAGGGCGCAACTAGCTACGAGTTGGTTCCTCCGCGCACAGGTTTTCCATACAAAGTACGGTCGTTCGAGGAAGATAACTTAAAAATTTTAAAACTGATTGCTCAAGCTTTAGCAACTTAGCTTTTTTTTGTCGTTTGCTTCCCGGTAAGGCGAAACTTCCTCGAGCGACGCTTGGCCCACACCATCATCTTCTCCTTCCCCCCCGGGGAACTTGTGGGCGAGGGAACCTTCCTTTCTTTGAGAAAGAGAAAGAAGAGAAAATAAAGATCTGGAGCCTTATGGCTCGTTATTGCTTACCAGGGGTAGGTGCTGCACAAAGTGTCAGATAATGCATGTAAATATAAAGTAGATAGCATGAACTTGACAAGATGTGCGGAGCACATTAGCTTTACTTATGCACGGGGTCTGCGCCCGGCTTTGTACAAAGGATTACATGCAACATCGGCAAGACTTGTACAAAAGTTGGTTGCCGGAACAGGTTCCGGCAACCGCGCCCTACGGGTAAAACTTACGAAGATGCTCAATGTTCCAGGAGTTGCTCACCGGAATGCCATCTTCGGTCTCAAGGCGGACAACGCCAGGCCTAGTGACTCGTTTCACCCGGTAAGGGCCTTCCCACTTCGGCGTCAACTTGTTGGAATTCTTGGCGGATTGAACGCGCCGAAGAACAAGGCCGCCTTCCTCGAGACTTCTGGCATTAATTTTGCGGCTATGGTAGCGGCGCAAAGCTTGCTGATATCGAGCAGCTCGTCTGACAAATGGCTCGAAGATCGTTCTCCTCAAGGAGCAAGCGTCATCTTGTCGCAATCGCTCTTGCTCGAGCTCATCATAAGCGAGCACTCGACGTGACCCGTATACGAGTTCCGTGGGAGAACTGCCTCTGCTCCATAGACTAGAGCGAAGGTGTCGGCGGTGGCTCGATTTGGCGTCGTCTGATCGACCAAAGAACCACCGGCAGCTCCTCAATCCAGCTTTCTTCCGCACTTGTGCAGCTCGTCGAAAGTTCGGTCTTGAGCCCGCGCAGCACTTCAGCATTTGCCCTCTCCGCTTGATCGTTACTTTCGGATGAGCAACGAAGCGAAGCGGACCTTGGCGCCAAGATCTTGGACGTCGCATGAAGGTGCGGCTTAGAAGCTGTGTGCCGTTGTCGGTGATGATCCCGTTAGGGATCCCAAACGGCAAACAATCGACCAAGAACTTGATCGCGACCGTGGCTGTCACCTTCCTCACTACTTCCACTTCCGGCCACTTTGTGAACTTGTCGATTGCAACGCATAAGTACTCAAAGCCCCGACAGCTCGGGAAAGGGGCCGAGGATGTCGAGCCCCGACATCAAAATGGCCGGGATAGAGGGATCGCCTCGAGAGCTTGAGCTGGCTGGCGATTCGCTTGGAATGGAACCGCATGCTTCACACTTGGTTACTTGTGCGACAAGATCACGGAGGGCTGTCGGCCAAAGAAACCTTGCCGGAACGCTTTGCCGGCAAGTGCTCTTGCGCCAATGTGGTGACCACATATGCCTCCATGTATCTCGCCAACAGCTTTTGTCCGTCTTCCCGTGAATACACTTCAATTTCACGCCGTTGAGTCTTCTTCGACGACGTGTGTCATCGACAAACTGGTACATACTTGACTACCGGGCTACTCTTTCCGCTTCTTCTTGCTCTTCGGAAGTTCTCCATGTCGAAGGAAATGGACAATCTGTTGTTCCCATCTTTGGAGCTTGCGGCTCGACAACAAGGATTAAAGGCATATCTGCTGCTGCGGAACATCCGCTTCTCGATGAGAACTGCGGCTCAGCCGGAGCTTGACGTTCCCGGCAAGCTTGCTGGAGCAAAACTTGTCGGGCGCTCGCTTCAACGAACAAACCCTAGGGCTCGCCGAGCAGACTGCTCTCAAGACTCTTGGTGTTGATCTTGGTGACCTTCTTGGCGGCGGCTTGGGGAGCTCTGCGGAAAGTAGTCTCCGGAAATCAACTTCCTCTTCTTGCTCTGTCCGCTTGATGGTGTTACAGACGGTTGAGTCAGCTTGAGCACAAAGATCCCTGGTTCCACGAGTAACTTAAGTCGGCGCACTTGACAGAGCCATCGGCAATGTCGTTACGAGCTCTTGGAACATGTTCCATCTGTAGGCCGTCAAAGTGCTCTTCTAGCTTTCTCACTTCATCAACATAAGCTTCCATCAACGGACTCGATAATTCTTGTTCACTTGGCGGACGACAAGTGTGAGTCACCCCGACAATGAGCTTCTTGATCCCAAGGTCTCTGCATGATCTCGAGACCGGCAAGCAAACCTTCATACTCTGCAGTATTGTTTTTTGCTTACTCCTTGGGAAAGTGCATCTGGACTACGTACTTGAGGTGCTCTCCGGTGGGTGCGACAAGTAGTACGCCCGCACCGGCGCCTTGCAGCGAGAAGGCACCATCAAAGTACATCAGCCACTCTTTGCTTGTTTCCTTGACGGGGGTGCTTGTTTCTGGAATTTCTTCATCTTGCGTCGGCGTCCACTTTGCTATGAACTCTGCCAATGCTCTGCTTTGGATAGTTGAGGTGCTCTCAAACTTGAGGCCAAAGCTTGACAGTTCCAGTGCCCACTCAACAATCCTGCCTGTTGCTTCGGATTTTGCAATATCCTCTTCAGCGAAAGCGAGTGACGATCGTTATCTCATGTGCTTGGAAGTAATGGCGCAGCTTTCTCGAGGCCATGAGAAGGCCGAAAAGCAATTTCTGCACACCAGAGTACCTTGACCTAGCCCCCTGCAGAAGGGAACTGACAAAGTAAACTGGGCGCTGCACCATTTTTTTCTGCATCTTTTCACACGCTTGCGCAGACCCTTCTTTGTCGGGACCAGAGCTTGTCGGTGAAGTGCCTTGCTTGTCGCTGGATGCGTCTGCCGCGGTTTCTAGCTCATCATCCGCCTCCCTCTCTGCTACTAACGCAGCACTAACCACTTGATTAGTTGCCGCTATATACAGCAACAACTTCTCTTGCGGCTTAGGTGCGACAAGTGTTGGAGTGGAGGACAGGTATCTCTTTAAGTCCTGCAGCGCAGCCTCCGCTTTCGGAGTCCATTTCATTGGACCTGCCTTTTTCAATATTTTGAAAAATGGCGGGCGCGCTTCAACAGAACCTAGAGATAAACCTGCTTTGAGAGCAGCTACGCAACCGGCAAGCCTTCGTACATCCTTGACGCGCTTTGGTGCTTCAATCTGCTCAATGGCCTTGATCTTGTCGGGATTGGCTTCAATTCCCCGCTGAGACACGAAGAACCCGAGAAGCTTGCCGGAGGGGACTCCAAACACACACTTCTCGGGGTGGAGCTTGAGGTTGATCTTGTGCAGATTTGCAAAGGTTTCGTCTAAATCTTGAATCAGAGTCGCCTTGTCCTTGCTCTTGACCACTATGTCATCCATGTAGGCTTCCACATTTCTGTGTATTTGTGGCTCAAAAGCGTCATGGACTACTCTTGCAAATGTTGAACCAGCATTCTTTAAACCAAAAGGCATCCGTACGAAACAGTATGTGCCACATGGGGTGATGAACGCGGTCTTCTCCTCATCCTCTTCTGCCATGAAGATCTGATGGTATCCTGAGTATGCATCAAGAAATGAAAGCAAATCACATCCGGCCGTGGAGTCAACAATCTGGTCGATACGCGGCAAGGGAAATGGGTCTTTGGGACAAGCTTTATTAACATCGGTAAAGTCGATACAAAGCCTCCATTTCCCGTTTGCCTTGGCGCATCGACTACGAGATTGGCCAACCACGTGGGATGGAGCACCTCCGACAAGGCCTGCTGCTTCCAATTTCTTGATTTCTTCGCAATAAATTCTTGGCGCCCACCGCTTGCTTCCTCGACTTTACGCTTGACGGGCGCGCGATGAGGACAGACAGCTAGGTGGTGCTCAATTACTTTCACAGGAACACTGGGATGTCGACGGTTGCCATGCAAACACGCCGACGTTCGCCCAGAAAAGCAACGAGCGCTTTCCTATTTAGGGTCGAGAGTGGCACTGATGGTGAAGGTACCACCAGCGCCATCCTCCTTGGCGGACACCTTCTTGGTCTCTGGTGGAGCTGCCATCGTCTTCTTCTTGCACTTGCCGGTGGAGCTCGATGGTGCGTCCTCGACGGTAGCGCAGCACTCCGAAGAGGTGCGCTTGCCGGAGTGGGCATCAGAACTCTTGCCGGACTTGGTCTTCTTCTTCGCCCCGGGAGCTTCAGCGGCAAGTGACTTGCGATCTGTTGCGGCTGCTGCTTCCCGGTAGATCTTGTCGGCGCAGATAAGAGCATCCTTCTTGTCGCCAGGGACAGAAATGACACTTATCGGGCCTGGCATCTTCAAAGATGTTGTATGCATAGTGAGAGGCCGCCATGAATTTGGCGAGTCTTTGGACGGCCAAGTATCCCATTGTAAGGCAATGGAAAATCAGCAACATCAAAAGTGACCCTCTCGATCTGAAGTTCAACTCGCGCCAAATGTCACCGCAACGTGATCTTTCCTTCGCTTGCTCCTTCCCGGATTGATTCCTTGAATGTGCCGGTCTCTTCGAGCTCACTATCGTGGATCTGGAGTTTCGGAGCACCGCGGAGGAGATCAGGTTCAAGCCGCCCCACAACTAGCATCTTAGTGACCTTGAGGTTGCGGATAGTTGGTGAAACCAACATCGGCAAGCACCGACCGCAGTTATACGATCGTGGTGGTCCTCAATATCAAAGATGATAGGCGTCTTGGACCATTTCGAGGCTTGCGTGACTCGACGGATGGTTCTACCGCATTGACTTCCCGCATCCACCGCTTGAGTTGGCGGTGTGAAGTATGCGAGAAGCACCGCCAAACGCACAAGACCTCTGTAGCTTCTGAACTCCTGCTCGTCGGCCTCGTCATCATCCATGTCTTCATCGTCGTCGCCGTCTTCATCCTTGTCGCGCCGCGGGAGGTCTGTCTCCTTGCCGCTGCTTGGCCTTGCACGGCGTCCTCCCGGCGGGCGTTTCTTGCCGGATCCTCCAAAGACCTTCCTGGGCCTTCTCCTTGTCGCGTCGCTCTATTCAGCCTTTTGCTGCTCAACAAGCTGCTCGACCTTCTTGCAGCTGTGGAGGTCATGACCCTTGGTGCGGTGGATCTTGCAGTACTGCTTGTTGGAGCCGTCCTGCTTGTCGGCGACCGCTACAGCCTGGCAGTTGGTGCCAGCGGCAACCTCCTTGCCGGAGTTACCAACTTTGGCTTTCTTGGCGCCACCTCCGTTGCCGGACTGCTCAACAACTAGCACATCTTTGCCTTTCTTCTTCCTATTGTTTCGCCGCTGGCTTTTCTTTGCCGGGGCGGCTTCCTCACTATCAGATCCTCCTGCTTCTGTATTCTCTCCGGGGAGTTTCCTCCCTTCCTCAGCACGTGCACACTTGTCGGCCAGGGCATATAGCTCACTGACGCCCTTGATCTTGCACATCGCCATCTCCTCCCGCATCCTGCGGTTTCGCACGTTCTGATGGAACGTGCTGATAACCGCGGCAGGGTGGACGTCTGGGATGTTGTGCTGTACACGGCTGAATCTCTGAATGTACTTGCGCAGGGGCTCTCCTTCCTTCTGGGCTAGCAGATGAAGATTGCTCTCTTGGCCATGAGGCTTGTGGTCGCCGTAAAAGCGCCGACAAACCGATGGCATAGATCCGCCAAGAGGATATGGAGTTGTCCGCAAGTGCATGAGCCAGATCTCGACATTGGGCTTGAGTACCAGCGGAAGTAGTTGGCCAGATCTTGTCGCCTCGCCCCGCAGCTTGCACCGCGATGGTGTAGATGCCGAGGAACTCCGACGGATGCGCCTTGCCGCCATACTTCTCGCACGTCGGCTTGAAATTCTTCTTGCTGGGCCATCGACTTGCCGCAGCTCACGAGTGAACGCAGGGCAACCTATCACGACGACAAGTCGCTGGTTCTCCAGGCGCATGCATGTCGACAGAGGGCCCAGCGCGGTGGTCGGATTGACGCCGCTTCTCTTGGCGCCGATGCGAAGTTCGAGCGCTTCTTCTTGTCGTTCGTGAAGAACTTGGCACTGATCACGACGAGCTCGTGGATCCGACGACGCGGTGGAGTCGCTGTCGAGGTGGATCCGACGAGTTGGCGATCTTGGCCTTCGGGGTGGAGAGTGCATGGCGGTTGCACCCCACCGGTTTCGCCGCCACCGCTCGCGCTTAGCGAGTCCCGCCGCGGCAGCGGCGTACTCGGTTGCGCGAGTGTCGCCGCTGGCAAAGCCGATGAGACTCGGATGGTGGCCTCCATTCGCCGACCTTGTCGGCTGTTGGAGGATAATCTAGGAGCAGCTGAGCTCTCGCCAAAGCTTCGCTGGAGTGGTGGGCGGCAGAGGCGAAACGACGCGAGGAGCGGATATGCTCGGACTTCTAACTACGTTAGAAGGAGCAGTATCCCGTCCAGGCGACTGTGCCTCGCTCGTGCCAGCATGTTGGCGTGCATGCTGGTCTTGAGGACCCCGAGATCCACCAGCTCGATCTTGATCCAACGAGCGTATGGTACTGTGGATACCATGACGCTGTCGATCCCGCCTCCCAGGATGGACGCGGTGCATGTCGGACGCCGAGGTCTGCGCAGCCTTGTCTTTGGACTTGGCAGCGCGTGGGCTCCTCGTCGACGCCCGCTCTTCCGCGGTGTCACCCCACCACCCATTTGCTCCGTGGTGGTGGGATCGACGTGGGCGGCTCCGCTGCCGCCAAGCCTTCTTCTTCGGTGGCATGTCGATGAAGACGATGAAGATGTAGCTCGTGAACGCCGGATCAGGTTCACACAGCCTCGACGCCTCTACCGGGCGCGCCAAAGATGTCGGGAAGCTGATCTCGCCCACGAACACCTATGGGACCGCGGACCGAGCCCTTTTGGTTCGGGGGCGGAGATCGCATCAAGAGCAGATTGAGGCGGTAAGCACGAGCAGTTTACCCAGCTTTGGAGCTCTCCGAGAGATAACACTCCTCTCGCTGCATGTCTGATTGTATTGAGTTCTTGCTAGGGAGCTGGGTGCTACAAGACACACCAGCTGCTAACGAGACCTAAGCGTGGTGCTTTCGGCTTCAACCTTTCAACCCCCCTCTACGCTATGCATGGGCCTCCTTTTATATGCTAAAGGGTCTCCGACAGGTGGCAACGTAGACAAGGGCAAAATGGAAAAGAGTGCGGTTGGTACAGCTACTTGTACGATGTATCATACCTAACCACGGACGGCAGGGGACAAAGGCATTAAATGCCCGCTCACGTCGCCCAAACAGTGCAAACGAGGACCGTCGGCGCCACCGCTTGCCACGATGGCGATCTTGTCGGCGCCGCTTGCCACAGCTCGCCGGCCGACAGACCTCTTGCCACGCTGGCGCTTGGAAAGGTCCTGTATGACATGTTAGTGGATGTCTTTGGAGCGCAGTACAGATTGGTGATCTGCTGCAAGCGCCTTGCCGTGGTTGTTGCCTTATGCATCCGGAAGCTTGTCGCCATCGGGCCTTCCCGGCAAGCTCCTCTTACCGGGGCCTTGTCTCCTAGGTTCCTTGGTTGGCCTTCCCGGCAAGCTCCTTTTGCCGGGGCCTTGTCTCTTTGGCTTGAATACTTTGTTCTTGAATGGCTCCAAAGGAACCACGGAGGACCTTGGCGGTCACCCAGCAAGCCTTGCCGCGGGGTGCTGCGACTGCCCGTGCACAAGTTCGGGATACTAGGGTACCCCTACTCTAGTACACCGACATCCCCCGCTGTTCCATCGCCATCTCCTTATTTTGGAGTATCCACCATGTATATGTCATACGACGAGGTGGCTTTCCAGTGCCCTATAGGTGCTGGTTCTTGATCGTCTCCTGCATCGGCGTCCATACCGTTGATGTCTTCGGAGTCGAAGTCGAGTATGTCGGTTAAATCATCGACAGTGGCTACAAAGTGGGTGGTGGGTGGGATTTGAATTTTTTCATCGTCCGTATCCCAACCTTGCTGACCATAGTCCGGCTAGGGCTCTCCTAATAAAGAGAGAGAGACTTTAGTGACTTCAGAGTATCGCCAAAGGGCGAGTGCTGAAAGATATCTGCGGTGGTGAATTCCATGATCGGCGCCCAATCGGATTCGATCGGTAGGGGCGCGGAGGGCTCGGAGTCCGGAGAGGAGTCCGGCCCCTCGGAGTCACGGGCCTTGCGGAGTGCGGGGCTGGTGTTTGGCTCGATCGCCGTTGAGATCGCAGCCCCCGAGGCGGCGTCCAACCACTCATCCTCGATCGGCGCAATCGGCTCCGAATTGAGGTCGGAACCGATGCGTGTGCGGCTTCCAGGGCACTGTTCGGCGGCAGAGCTAGATCATGCCCATCGTGACAGTGCGGCACGCTCGGCTGTGGCTCGAATCCGTCGAAGATCAAGTCCCCGCGGATGTCGGCCGTGTAGTTTAAACTTCCAAATATGACCTGATGGCCAGGGGCGTAGCTTTCGATCTGCTCCAAACGGCCAAGCGAATTAGCCCGCAGCGCAAAGCCGCCGAAGACGAAGATCTGTCCGGGGAGAAAAGTCTCGCCCTGGACTGCATCGTCATTGATGATCGGAGGAGCCATCGGGCCTAAAAGCGACGACATAGAGGAACTCTCGATGAAAGCACCAATGTCGGTGTCAAAACCGGCGGATCTCAGGTAGGGGGTCCCGAACTGTGCGTCTAGGCGGATGGTAACAGGAGACAAGGGACACGATGTTTTACCTGTGTTCGGCCCTCTCGATGGAGGTAATACCCTACTCCTGCTTGATTAATATTGATGATATGGGTAGTACAAGAGTAGATCTACCACGAGATCAAGGAGGCTAAACCCTAGAAGCTAGCCTATGGTATGATTGTATGTTGATGATGTTGGGTCCTACGGACTAAAACCCTTCGGTTTATATAGACACCGGAAAGGGTTAGGGTTACACAGAGTCGGTTACAATGGTAGGAGATCTAAATATCCATATCGCCAAGCTTGCCTTCCACGCCAAGGAAAGTTCCTTCCGGACACGGGACGAAGTCTTCAATCTTGTATCTTCATAGTCCAGGAGTCCGGCTGAAGGTATAGTCCGGCCATCCGGACACCCCCTAATCCAGGACTCCCTCAGTAAGAATATTGGTGTTAAGGTTTGTGCTTCCCTATGCAAGCACGAAAGTCAATAGTTATGCAACGAAATTACATCCTACGTGTGGTGCATTATTCAGTGTTAATTATTTTCAGTACTCGTTTATGCCCGTTCTCGTTTTTTGGTTGCTCGCTTCTCAATCTATTTGCTAGCCTTCATTTGTACTAAGAGGGAATGTTGCTTGTGCATCCAAATCCTAAACCAAAGTTGTGCCAAATGAGTCCACTGTACCTACCTATATGCGGTGTTCCATACCATTTCAAGTAATTTGTTTGTGCCAACTCTGATCTTCAAAATAAATTTCCTTTTTGTGTGCCCGTACCGCTCATGAAGCGGCAGTGGGTGGCCAATATTTTCCATGCTAGGTATGTTATTCTCAAGATGAGTGTTTATTCACTTGCCATTGCACGAGAGTGTGGCAGGTAATAGGGGTGCCTAGTCCCAAATGAAAAAAAACTTTATATATGTCGTTCATAATAAAATCCTTGGAAAGTGTTAGTATGGAAGGCACCCGTGGATACGGCTAGCCATGGATTGTGTAAGAATGGTGGAAAGGAAATAAACTTTATTTTTTGTTTGGGATCCGGCTATGATTTATCTAGCATGAAATATGTTGGGAATTCTCGGTCGTTTTCATTGACAGGAAAAGCATGCCTCTCAAAATATTTTATCTCTCAGTTTAAGCTTTGAGCTCTGGAACCTCTACAAATCACTGCCTACCTCTGCGAAGGGCCCTTCTATTTACTTTTATGCAATTTTTATTTTTATTTTGAGCCTCCATCTTCTCTTATAAATCACCAACTAGGAAACACTATTGTCATACTTGTGCATTGGATGTAGCTAATATTTGAGTGTGTTTTATGAATGGATCAATGACTGAGCATAATGGGCTAGGGATAACTTGCTTTAGCATTGATATTTTGAAAGACATGGTTGCTTGTTGATATGCTTGAGTATTTATGTCTTTATGTCAAATTATAGACTATTGCTTTGAATCACTTAAAGTCCAAATGTCCATGCTACAAAAGAAAATAATATGTGATGAACATAATAGGTAGCATTTCACATGAAAAATTCCGTTCTTTTATCATTTACCTACTCGAGGGCAAGCGGGAATTAAGCTTGGGGATGCTTAATACGTCTCCAAAGTATCTATAATTTTTATTGTTCCATGCTATTATATTATCAATCTTGGATGTTACATTTACTAGCAACTTTATATGATTTTTTTGGGACTAACCTATTAACTTAGTGCCCAGCGCCAGTTGCTATTTTTTGCTTGTTTTTTACTTTGCAGAATATCAATATCAAACGAAGTCCAAATGCCACAAAACTTTTTAGAGATTTTTTCTGGCAAGAAGAGACCCTGGAAGCTGTTGTCAGCCACGAGAAGATGGGCCAGTGGCCCACTAGACACCTCTGGCGCACCCTGATGGGTAGTGGGGCCCACGTGGCTCTGTTTGACCTACCTCTGCCTCTATAAATACTCTAAAATCCTAGGGGAGTTGACGAAATACTTTTTCCGCCGCCGCAAGTTCCAGAACCACGAGATTCAATCTAGAGGCCTTTTCCGGCACTCTGCCGGAGGGGGCAACAATCACGGAGGGGTTCTTCATCATCCTTGTTGCCCCTTTGATGATTCATGAGTAGTTTAGCATAGACCTACGGGTCCATAGTTAGTAGCTAGATGGATTCTTCTCTCTTTTTGATCTTTAATACAATGTTCCCCTTGATGTTCTTGGAGATCTATTTGATGTAATGACTTTTTGCGGTGTGTGTTTTGGGATCCGATGAATTATGAGTTTATGATTTGATCTATCCATGAATATTATTTGAGTTTTCTTTGAACTCTTTTATGCATGATTATTATAGCCTTGTATTTCTTCCGATTCATTGGTTTGGTTTGGCCAACTAGATTGATTTATCTTGCCATGGGAAGATGTGCTTTGTGATGGGTTCAATCTTGCGGTGCTTAGTCTCAGTGACAGAAGGAGACATGACACACATGTATCATTGCTATTAAGGGTAACAAGATGGGGTTTATTCATACGTGAGTTTATCTTGTCTAATCATGTCATCTTGCTTAAAGTATTACTCCGTTTTTTCATGAACTTAATACACTAAATGAATGCTGGATAACGGTCGATGTGTGGAGTAATAATAGTAGATGCAGAATTGTTTCGGTCTACTAATTTTGAACGTGATGCCTATATACATGATCATTGTCTTGGATATTGTCATAATTATTTGATTTTCTATCAATTGTCCAACAGTAATTTGTTTACCCACAGTATGATATTTTCTCAAGAGAAGCCTCTAGTGAAAACTATGACCCCGGGTCTATTTTCTATCATATATTAAAACCAAAAATACCTTGTTGTAATTTTGTGTGTGTTTTAGTTAGATCTATTTATCAAATCCTATACAATTTAATCTATCTCAATACCGTTGAGGGATTGAAAACCCCTCTACGCGTTGGGTTGCAAGTATTTGTTATTTGTGTGCAGATACTGTTTACATAGTGTTGCTTGGTTCTCCTAGTGGATTGATAATCTTGATTTCATAACTGAGGGAAATAGTTATCTCTACTATACTTCATCATCCCCTCCTCTTCGGGGAAATCCTAACGCAGCTCACAAGTAGCGGTGAGCTGGCCGAGGCGGTCGTCGCCGCCGCGCTACATCACCTAGGTGCTGCTCCTCAAGGCGCATCGCGCCGCCGGGAAGCTCACGGAGACCGCCACCGCCTCGCTCTCCATGGGACCGACTCAGAAGCCGACACCGACGCAACACATGGGAAGAGCCCCGCGTTGCCGCCTACTCATCCTGGATGCGCGCCCGTGCTGCCTACCTCGGCCCGCCCTACAGTTCCTCACCAACACATGTGTCGTGCTCATCCTCTTCCTCGACTGCTTTTGGATAGAGCTTAGGGGAATCAAGCCCATGCCCAACACCGCCAACAAAGGCTAGACGACATCGAGGCCGGCATCCCAGAGGATTTCCCCATGGTGCTTGTCCAGATTCCAACCACGAGAAGGAGGTGAGCTGCACAAATACAAAACGAATTTCCACTTCACCGCCTATTGTTTATGTGTCTGAAGGTGAAATCAAGGTTCTGGGAATGGGCATTCAGCGCCCTGGATGGCCACCTCCCCCTCGACGTCAGAGCCAGGGGCTGAAGGAAATATGCCCTAGAGGCAATAATAAAGTTATTATTTATTTCCTTATATCATGATAAATGTTTGTTATTCATGCTAGAATTGTATTAACCGGAAACATAATACACGTGTGAATACATAGACAAACAAAGTGTCACTAGTATGCCTCTACTTGACTAGATCGTTAATCGAAGATGGTTATGTTTCCTAACCATAGACATGAGTTGTCATTTGATTAACGGGATCACATCTTAGGAGAATGATGTGATTGACATGACCCATTCTGTTAGCTTAGCACCCGGTCGTTTAGTATGTTGCTATTGCTTTCTTCATAACTTATACATGTTCCTATGACTATGAGATTATGCAACTCCCGTTTGCCGGAGGAACACTTTGTGTGCTACCAAACGTCACAACGTAACTGGGTGATTATAAAGGAGCTCTACAGGTGTCTCCGAAGGTACATGTTGGGTTGGCGTATTTCGAGATTAGGATTTGTCATCCGATTGTCGAGAGGTATCTCTGGCCCTCTCGGTAATGCACATCACTTAAGCCTTGCAAGCAATGCAACTAATGAGTTAGTTGCGAGATGATGTATTACGGAACGAGTAAAGAGACTTGCCGGTAACGAGATTGAACTAGGTATTGAGATACCGGCGATCGAATCTCGGGCAAGTAACATACTGATGACAAAGGGAACAACGTATGTTGTTATGCGGTCTGACCGATAAAGATCTTCGTAGAATATGTGGGAGCCAATATGAGCATCCAGGTTCCGCTATTGGTTATTGATCGGAGACGTGTCTCGGTCATGTGTACATTGTTCTCGAACCCGTAGGGTCCGCACGCTTAACATTATGATGACAGTTTCATTATGAGTTTATATGTTTTGATGTACCGAAGGTTGTTCGGAGTCCCGGATGTGATCACTGACATGACGAGGAGTCTCGAAATGGTCGAGACATAAAGATTGATATATTGGAAGCCTATATTTGGATATCGGAATCATTCCGGGTGAAATCGGGATTTTACCGGAGTACCGGGGGGTTATCGGAACCTCCCCGGAGGTTAATGGGCCTACATGGGCCCTAAGGGAGAAGAGGAGGGCCGGCCAGGGCAGGCCGCGCCCCCCCTCCCCCCCCTAGTCCGAATAGGACAAGGAATGGGGGCGGCGCCCCCCTTTCCTCTTTCCCCCTTCCCCTTTCCTTCTCCAACAAGGCAAGAGGGGGGAGTCCTACTCCCGGTGGGAGTAGGACTCCTCCAGGCGCACCCCTAGGGGCCGGCCGCACCTCCCCCCTCCCTACATTATATACGGGGGCAAGGGGGCACCCCAGAACACACAAGTTGATCTTCATGATCGTTCCTTAGCCGTGTGCGGTGCCCCCTTCCACCATATTCCACCTTGAACATATCGTAGCGGTGCTTAGGCGAAGCCCTGCGACGGTAGAGCATCAAGATCATCACCACGCCGTCGTACTGACGGAACTCATCCCCGACACTTTGCTGGATCGGAGTCCGGGGATCGTCATCGAGCTGAACGTGTGCTAGAACTCGGAGGTGCCGTAGTTTCGGTGCTTGATCGCTCGGACCGTGAAGACATACGACTACATCAACCGCGTTGTTATAACGCTTTCGCCATCGGTCTACGAGGGTACGTAGACAACACTCTCCCCTCTCGTTGCTATGCATCACCATGATCTTGCGTGTGCGTAGGAATTTTTTTAAAATTACTACGTTCCACAACAGTGGCATCAGAGCCAGGTTTTATGCGTAGATGTCATATGCACGAGTAGAACACAAGTGAGTTGTGGGCGATATAAGTCATACTGCTTACCAGCATGTCATACTTTGGTTCGGCGGTATTTTTGGATGAAGCGGCCCGGACCGACATTACGCGACGCTTACGCGAGACTGGTTCTACCGATGTGCTTTGCACACGTGTGGTGGCGGGTGTCGGTTTCTCCAACTTTAGTTGAACTGAGTGTGGCTACGCCCGGTCCTTGCGAAGGTTAAAACAGCACCAACTTGACAAACTATCATTGTGGTTTTGATGCGTAGGTAAGAACGGTTCTTGCTAAGCCCGTAGCAGCCACGTAAAACTTGCAACAACAGAGTAGAGGACGCCTAACTTGTTTTTGCAGGGCATGTTGTGATGTGATATGGTCAAGACATGATGCTATATTTTATTGTATGAGATGATCATGTTTTGTAACCGAGGTTATCGGCAACAGGCAAGAGCCATATGGTTGTCGCTTTATTGTATGCAATGCAATCGCCCTGTAATGCTTTACTTTATCACTAAGCGGTAGCGATAGTCGTAGAAGCATAAGATTGGCGAGACGGCAACGATGCTATGATGGAGATCAAGGTGTCGCGCCGGTGAAGATGGTGATCATGACGGTGCTTCAGAGATGGAGATCACAAGCACAAGATGATGATGGCCATATCATATCACTTATATTGATTGCATGTGATGTTTATCTTTTATGCATCTTATCTTGCTTTGATTGACGGTAGCATTATAAGATGACCCTTCACTAAATTATCATAGTAAAAGTGTTCTCCCTGAGTATGCACCATTGTGAAAGTTCTTCGTGCTGAGACACCACGAGATGATCGGGTGTGATAGGATCTACGTTCAAATACAACGGGTGCAAAACAGTTGCACACGCAGAATACTCAGGTTAAACTTGACGAGCCTAGCATATAACAGATATGGCCTCGGAACACGGAGACCGAAAGGTCGAGCGTGAATCATATAGTAGATATGATCAACATATTGATGTTCACCAATGAAACTACTCCATCTCACGTGATGATCGGACATGGTTTAGTTGATTTGGATCACGTGATCACTTAGAGGATTAGAGGGATGTCTATCTAAGTGGGAGTTCTTAAGTAATATGATTAATTGAACTTTAATTTATCATGAACTTAGTCCTGATAGTATTTTGCAAATTATGGTGTAGATCAATAGCTCGCGTTGTTGCTTCCCTATGTTTATTTTGATATGTTCCTAGAGAAAAATATGTTGAAAGATGTTAGTAGCAATGATACGGATTGGATCCGTGATCTGAGGATTATCCTCATTGTTGCACAGAAGAATTATATCCTTGATGCACCGCTAGGTGACAGAGCTATTGTAGGAGCAGATGTAGACGTTATGAACGTTTGGCTAGCTCAATATGATGACTACTTGATAATTTAGTGCACCATGCTTAATCATTGTAGGAGCAAATGTAGACGTTTTGAACGTCATGGACCATATGAGATGTTCCAGGAGTTGAAGTTAATATTTCAAGCAAATACCCGAGTTGAGAGATATGAAGTCTCCAACAATTTCTATAGCTAAAAGATGGAGGAGAATAGCTCAAGCAGTGAGCATGTGCTCAGATTGTCTGGGTACTACAATCGCTTGAATCAAGTGGGAGTTAATCTTCCAGATAAAATAGTGATTGACAAAATTCTCTAGTCACCATCACCAAGTTAGTAGAACTTCGTGATGAGCTATAATATGCAAGGAATGACGAAAGTAATTCCCAAGCTCTTCGTGATGCTGAAATCGACGAAGGTAGAAATCAAGAAAAACATCAAGTGTTGATGGTTAACAAGACCACTAGTTTCAAGAAAAGGGCAAAGGGATAGAAGGGGAACTTCAAGAAGAACGGCAAGCAAGTTGCTGCTCAAGTGAAGAAGCCCAAGTCTGGACCTAAGCCTGAGACTAAGTGCTTCTACTACAAAGGGACTGGTCACTGGAAGCAGAACTGCCCCAAGTATTTGGCGGATAAGAAGGATGGCAAAGTGAACAAAGGTATATTTGATATACATGTTATTGATGTGTACTTTACTAGTGTTTATAGCAACCCCTCAGTATTTGACACTAGTTCAGTTGCTAAGATTAGTAACTCGAAATGGGAGTTGTAGAATAAACAGAGACTAGTTAAGGGAGAAGTAACGATGTGTGTTGGAAGTGGTTCCAAGATTGATATGATCATCATCGCAGACTCCCTATACTTGGGATTAGTGTTGAACCTAAATAAGTGTTATTTGGTGTTTGCGTTGAGCATAAATATGATTTGATCATGTTTATTGCAATACGGTTATTCATTTAAGTTAGAGAACAATTGTTGTTCTGTTTGCATGAATAGAACCTTCTATGGTCATACACACCAACGAAAATGGTTTGTTGGATCTCGATCGTAGTGATACACATATTCACAATATTGAAGCCAAAAAGATGCAAAGTTAATAATGTTAGTGCAACTTATTTGTGGCACTGCCGTTTAGGTCATATTGGTGTAAAGCGCATGAAGAAACTCCATGCTGATGGACTTTTGGAATCACTTGATTATGAATCAGTTGATGCTTGCGAACCATGCCTCATGGGCAAGATGACTAAGACTCCGTTCTTCGGAACAATGGAGCGAGCAACTGACTTATTGGAAATAATACATGCTGATGTATGCGGTCCGATGAGTGTTAAGGCTCACGGCAAGTATCGTTGTTTTCTGAACTTCACAGATGATTTGAGCAGATATGGGTATATCTACTTGATGAAACACAAGTCTGAAACATTTTGAAAAGTTTAAAGAATTTCAAAGTGAAGTGGAGAATCATAGTAACAAGAAAATAAAAGTTTCTACGATATGATCGTAGAAGTAAAATATTTGAGTTACGAGTTTGGCCTTCAGTTAAAACAATGTGAAATAGTTTCACTACTCACGCCACCTGGAACACCACAGTGTAATGGTGTGTCCGAACGTCATAACCGTACTTTATTAGATATGGTGCGATCTATGATGTCTCTTACAGATCTACCACTATCATTTTGGGGTTATGCATTAGAGACAGCTGCATTCACGTTAAATAGGGCACCATCTAAATCCGTTGAGACGACGGCGTATGAACTATGGTTTGGCAAGAAACCAAAGTTGTCGTTTCTTAAAGTTTGGGGCTACGATGCTTATGTGAAAAAAAATTCATCCTGATAAGCTCAAACCCAAATCGGAGAAATGTGTCTTCATAGGATACCCAAAGGAGACTGTTGGGTACACCTTCTATCACAAATCCGAAGGCAAGACTTTTGTTGCTAAATTCGGAGTTTTTCTAGAGAAGGAGTTTCTCTCGAAAGAAGTGAGTGGGAGGAAAGTAGAACTTGATGAGGTAACTGTACCTGATCCTCTATTGGAAAGTAGTTCATCGCAGAAATCGGTTTCTACGACACCTACACCAAATAGTGAGGAAGTTAATGATGATGATCATGAAACTTCACATCAAGTTGCTACTGAACCTCGTAGATCAACCAGAGTAAGATCCGCACCAAAGTGGTACGGTAATCCTGTTCTGGAAGTCATGCTACTAGATCATGATGAACCTACGAACTATGAAGAAGCGATGGTGAGCCCAGATTCCGTAAAATGGCTTGAAGCAATGAAATCTGAGATGGGATCCATGTATGAGAACAAAGTGTGGACTTTGGTTGACTTGCCCGATGATCGGCAAGCAATTGAGATTAAATGGATCTTCAAGAGGAAGACGGACGCTGATAGTAGTGTTACTATCTACAAAGCTAGAATTGTCGCAAAAGGTTTTCGACAAGTTCAAGGTGTTGACTATGATGAGAGTTTCTCACTCGTATCTATGCTTAAGTCTGTCTGAATCATGTTAACAATTGCCGCATTTTATGAAATCTGGCAAATGGATAAACAAAACTGCATTCCTTAATGGAGTTATTAAAGAAGAGTTGTATATGATGCAACCAGAAGGTTTTGTCGATCCTAAAGGTGTTAACAAAATGTGCAAGCTCCAGCGATCCATCTATGGACTGGTGCAAGCATCTCGGAGTTGGAATATACGCTTTGATAAGTTGATCAAAGCATATAGTCATTATACAGACTTGCGGTGAAGCATGTATTTACAAGAAAGTGAGTGGGAGCACTACAACATTGCTGATAAGTATATGTGAATGACATATTGTTGATCGGAAATAATGTAGAATTATTCTGCAAAGCATAAAGGAGTGTTTGAAAGGAGTTTTTCAAAGAAAGACCTCGGTGAAGCTGCTTACATATTGAGCATCAAGATCTATAGAGATAGATCAAAACGCTTGATAAGTTTTTTCAATGAGTACATACCTTGACAAGATTTTGAAGTAGTTCAAAATGGAACAGTCAAAGAAAGAGTTCTTTCTTGTGTTACAAGGTGTGAAGTTGAGTAAAGACTCAAAGCCCGACCACGGCAGAAAATAGAAAGAGAATGAAAGTCATTCCCTATGCCTCAGTCATAGGTTCTATAAAGTATGCCATGTTGTGTACCAGAACTATTGTATACCCTACACTATGTTTAGCAACGGAGTACAATAGTGATCTAGGAGTAGATCACTGGACAACGGTCAAAATTATCCTTAGTGGAATAAGGATATATTTCTCGATTATGGAGGTGACAAAAGGTTTGTCATAAAGGGTTACGTCGATGCAAGTTTTGACACTAATCCAGATGACTCTAAATCTGGATACATATTGAAAGTAGGAGCAATTAGCTAGAGTAGCTCCATGCAGAGCATTGTTGACATAGAAATTTGCAAAATACATACGGATCTGGATGTGGCAGACCCATTGACTAAACTTCTCTCACAAGCAAAACATGATCACACCTTCGTACTCTTTGGGTGTTAGTCACATAGCGATGTGAACTAGATTATTGCCTCTAGTAAATCCTTTGGGTGTTGGTCACATGACGATGTGAACTATGGGTGTTAATCACATGGTGATGTGAAACTATTGGTGTTAAATCACATGGTGATGTGAACTAGATTATTGACTCTAGTGCAAGTGGGAGACTGAAGGAAATATGCCCTAGAGGCAATAATAAAGTTATTATTTATTTCCTTATATCATGATAAATGTTTATTATTCATGCTAGAATTGTATTAACCGGAAACATAATACACGTGTGAATACATAGACAAACAGAGTGTCACTAGTATGCCTCTACTTGACTAGCTCGTTAATCGAAGATGGTTATGTTTCCTAACCATAGACATGAGTTGTCATTTGATTAACGGGATCACATCATTAGGAGAATGATGTGATTGACATGACCCATTCCGTTAGCTTAGCACCTGTAGGACCTTGAGAAGAGGTGTCTACAGGGGGATTAGACACTAAGTATCAAAGTTGCAGTTTTTAACTTCTTTAGGTTTAAGTGGAGTTTAGGCACAAGTTTAACATTCACAATACATAACAAGCAAGCATGCAAAAAGTATATGAGCAGCGGAAAGTAAAGTATGCAACTTGCAAGAATGTAAAGGGAAGGGTTTTGGAGGATTCAAACGCAATTGGAGACACGGATGTTTTTGTCGTGGTTCCGATAGGTGGTGCTATCGTACATCCACGTTGATGGAGACTTCAACCCACGAAGGGTAACGTTCTTGTGAGTCCACGGAGGCTCCACCCACGAAGGGTCCACGAAGAAGCAACCTTGTCTATCCCACCATGGTCGCCGCCCACGAAGGACTTGCCTCACTAGCGGTAGATCTTCACGAAGTAGGCGATCTCCTTGCCCTTACAAACTCCTTGGTTCAACTCCACAATCTTGTCGGAGGCTCCCAAGTGACACCTAGCCAATCTAGGAGACACCACTCTCCAAGAAGTAACAAATGGTGTGTTGATGATGAACTCCTTGCTCTTGTGCTTCAAATGATAGTCTTCCCAACACTCAACTCTCTCTCATAGGATTTGGATCTGGTGGAAAGGAGATTTGAGTGGAAAGCAACTTGGGGAAGGCTAGAGATCAAGATTCATATGGTAGGAATGGAATATCTTGGCCTCAACACATGAGTAGGTGGTTCTCTCTCAGAACTAGTAAGTTGGAAGTGTAGGTTTGTTTTGATGGCTCTCTCCACGAATGAAGAGGAGGTGGAGGGGTATATATAGCCTCCACACAAAATCTAACCGTTACACATAATTTACCAAACTCGGTAGGACCGAATCAACAAACTCGGTCGGACCGATTTAGTAAACTTAGTGACCGTTAGTGATTTCGGTGGGACTGACATGCAACTCGGTAGGACCGATATGGTTAGGGTTAGGGCATAACACAATCTCGGCGAGACCGATTACGCAAACTCGGTGAGACCAATTTTGGTAATAAGCTAACCAGAGAGTTGGTCAGGCAAACTCGGTGGGACCGATTACTCAAACTCGGTGGGACCGATTTTGGTAATAAGTTAACCAGAGAGTTTGCATTGTAATCTCGGTAGTACCGATTTCCCAAACTCGGTGAGACCGATTTTGGTAATGAACATACACAGAGAGATTACAATCCCATCTCGGTGAGACCGAGATCCCTATCGGTGAGACCGATTTGCCTAGGGTTTGTGGCAGTGGCTATGACATATGAACTCGGTGGCGCCGGATAGAAAGAATCGGAGGGGGCGAGTTTGACTTTAGGTTTAGGTCAAATGTGTGGAAGTGGGAAGGAAGTTGAGGGTTTTGGAGCATATCACTGAGCACTGTGGAGCAAGAAACTCATTAAGTAACACCTCATCCCTTCTTGATAGTATTGGCTTTTCCTATAGACTCAATGTGATCTTGGATCACTAAAATATAAAAAGAAGAGTCTTGAGCTTGAAGCTTGAGCCAATCCTTTGTCCTTAGCATCTTGAAGGAGTTCCCACGTCCTTTAGTCCATGCCACTCCATTGTTGAACTTATCTGAAACATACTAGATAAAAGTGTTAGTCCAACAAGAGATATGTTGACATTAATTACCAAAACCACCTAGGGAGCACTTGTGCTTTCAGCACCCGATCGTTTAGTATGTTGCTATTGCTTTCTTCATAACTTATACATGTTCCTATGACTATGAGATTATGCAACTCCTGTTTGCCGGAGGAACACTTTGTGTGCTACCAAACGTCACAACGTAACTGGGTGATTATAAAGGAGCTCTACAGGTGTCTCCGAAGGTACATGTTGGGTTGGCGTATTTCGAGATTAGTATTTGTCACTCCGATTGTCGGAGAGGTATCTCTGGGCCCTCTCGGTAATGCACATCACTTAAGCCTTACAAGCAATGCAACTAATGAGTTAGTTGCGAGATGATGTATTACGGAACGAGTAAAGAGACTTGCCGGTAACGAGATTGAACTAGGTATTGAGATACCGACGATCGAATCTCGGGCAAGTAACATACCGATGACAAAGGGAACAACGTATGTTGTTATGCGGTCTGACCGATAAAGATCTTCATAGAATATGTGGGAGCCAATATGAGCATCCAGGTTCCGCTATTGGTTATTGATCGGAGACGTGTCTCGGTCATGTCTACATTGTTCTCGAACACGTAGGGTCCGCACGCTTAACGTTACGATGACAGTTTCATTATGAGTTTATATGTTTTGATGTACCGAAGGTTGTTCGGAGTCCCGGATGTGATCACGGACATGACGAGGAGTCTCGAAATGGTCGAGACATAAATATTGATATATTGTAAGCCTATATTTGGATATCGGAATCGTTCCTGGTGAAATCGGGATTTTACCGGAGTACCGGGGGGTTACCGGAACCTCCCCGGAGGTTAATGGGCCTACATGGGCCCTAAGTGAGAAGAGGAGGGCCGGCCAGGGCAGGCCGCGCGCCCCCTCCCCCCTAGTCCGAATAGGACAAGGAAGGGGCGCCTTTCCTCTTTCCCCTTCCCTTTCCTTCTCCAACAAGGCAGAGGGGGAGTCCTACTCCTGGGAGTAGGACTCCTCCAGCACCCCTAGGGGCCGCCGCACTCCCCTCCCTCCTTTATATCACGGGGCAAGGGGCACCCTGCACACAAGTTGATCTTCGTGATCGTTCCTTAGCCGTGCAGCGGTGCCCCTTCCACCATATTCCACCTCGGTCATATCGTAGCGGTGCTTAGGCGAAGCCCTGCGACGGTAGAGCATCAAGATCGTCACCACGCCGTCGTGCTGACGGAACTCATCCCCGACACTTTGCTGGACCGGAGTCCGGGGATCGTCATCGAGCTGAACGTGTGCTAGAACTCGGAGGTGCCGTAGTTTCGGTGCTTGATCGGTCGGACCGTGAAGACGTACGACTACATCAACCGCGTTGTTATAATGCTTCCGCTATCGGTCTACGAGGGTACGTAGACAACTCTCCCCTCTCGTTGCTATGCATCACCATGATCTTGCGTGTGCGTAGGAATTTTTTTTAAATTACTACGTTCCTCAACAGGGGCAGCGTGGCCGGGACATGCATGAGTTGCAGCAAGAACGGACAGACGAAGTAGGACGGCACCTCAGCGGGAGGCGCGCTAAACGTGTTTGAGGAAATAACCTGCCGCAGTCCAACGAGGTCGCCGACATGCTCGGCACTTTTCGCATCGTCGCCGAGCTTCCGGAAGTCTGCTTTGGCTGCTGGTACACCGGCGCCGACGCTCACGCTGTGGTTCCCTCTGTCGTAGTCGTCCTGCACGTACACTGCAATATTCTTGTTAAGTGTAGTTGTTAACTCCTAATCATCATACATATGCAAAACATCGGGTGAAAGTTGCTTTTCTATGATAAGACCTCATATGCAGGCAACCAAACAGCATGCCAATGACGTATTTATTTTACCCTCAGACCCTTCTAAGCATGTCCCGTTTTTCTCGTCTCAGCCAGGCCCAGCTAAGGAAGTAACCAAACACGCCCCTAAAGACTCGTCGACTCATCAAACAAGTTTCATCCCCTAGGCGACTAGGTTTCCACATATCCCCTTGCGGCGCGCCGCTAGGGTTCCACATATACCACATCTACACCAAAAATTCTCGCGTAGGGTTGATCGAGTCGACCTGTGCGTGATCCCAGATAGTTCTTGATTGCTACTGATGGCTTGCATGGCGGAGAGGAGGAGCGGAAAGGCGCCGGAGGGCGTCGCGTCAGGAAGTGGGGGTGGGCGAGGTACGACTGGATCAGAAGTAAATCTGGAAGACAGGTTTTCAGGGTTGAACCTCCATGGGAGGAGGAAGAGGAGTTGGATCTGTCGGGAGAGATTAAAGGATTAATAGAAGAAACTCGTTGGATCGCCATCCTTAGGGTTTATACGACCAAACCCTTTAGTCATGTTGCTTTGTATAAGGCGATGAGAAACGCCTGGGCGCCGACGCAGGGAGTGATCTTCAAGGATAAGAAAACAAACATCTTCCTCGCCCAATTCCTTTGCTTAGGTGACTGGAATCGCATCATGAATGGTGGCCCATGGTTGTTCCGAAACGCCGCTGTGGTGTTGGAAGAATATGATGGACTGACGAACGTCGAGGAGTATAAACTCGATCATATCGCTGTGTGGGCACGCATTATTGGCATACCGGATGGTCTCATGAAGAAAACGGAGATTGCTGAGAAAATAGCTTAAAAAGTGGGAATCCCCCTATCAAAGTCATAGTCAATGAGGGACGTATAAACCCAGCAAAGTATTTGAGAGCTCGAGTTCACATAATGCTGGATACCCCATTGTTCGGTTTGTTCCGTTGACATTGAAGGAAAGTAAAAGGTATCCCGTTGAATATGAAAAGCTTCATGATTTCTGTGAATTTTGTGGTCTGATTGGACACCTGGTTACTGAGTGTGGGGATGGTCTCCACCACCCAGAGGATTGCGAGTGGGGGGACTGGCTCCTGGTGAATTATGATGATCCCTCTGGTGGATCTGGAAGTGGCAGGGGAAGGACAAATATGGGAAGGCCTAGGGGAAGAGATGGGGCACGACAGAGAACAAGTAGATCCGGAGGACCCAAATCCCAAAGGACAGAATGACATGGAGCTAGACAGGAGGATGAACAACCAGGGGGTTGTTGTTTCGCTGACAAAAAAGAGACTTATTGGACATGATGGTTCAGTGGTAAATAATGGAGGGAGGGAGGTTTTAACTCCACCGCCAGGCTTTGTAAACGAGAAAGTTGGTCTGCTGGAATCTGGAAGAAGCGACAGGGTGGACAAGAGTCAGATGAGTACACCTGAGAAGATCCATGATCCAAAGAGACTGAGGGCGAACTCAAGTGTTGCTAACCCGCAGGTTGATGCATTGGCGACACCCCTTGAGGGTGATCGCCAGGAGCAATGAGGATCATTAGCTGGAACTGTCGGGGCATATTAGGCGCCCCGACAGTTCTGTCGCTTCTGGACATCCAGAGGCGACATAAACCCGATGTGTTTTTTCTGTCTGAAACACACTTGGATGATGAAAAGGCAGAAGCGTTGAGGAGGAGGCTTGGTATGGATGAAAAAATAGTTGTACCAAGTCCGGATGGAAGAAGGGGTGGGCTCTTGATGGTTTGGAAGAAGGAGGTCAGGATCTACTCCCAAACCACCACTCTTGCAGGAATTGATGTGAATGTCCATGAGACAAATGGGAACATATGGAGGCTAACAGGAATTTATGGAGAACCTAGCTGGGAGCACAAGGATCGTACCTATCGGTACATACGAGATCTACATGCACACTCAAGGCTCCCATGGGTTATCATTGGTGACTTTAATGAAATATTACTGTCTTCTGAAAAGGAGGGAGGGGTACCACGACACCAATCCCGACTGGTTGCATTCCAGGACGCTCTTTCCGACTGCTCCTTGGAGGACATGGGGTATGTTGGAGATAAGTTCACTTGGTTTAGGGGTGGACTGAAGGAACGCTTGGACATGGCCGTTACAAACGCTGAATGGATGGGTATGCACCTGTATGCAGGTTTGTGTAACGTGGAGATGGGGAAATCTGACCATAGACCCATCTTGCTAGACACTGAACATCCCTCTGGAGTCGTGGAGAACAGGCCCAAGTTCAAGCGCCAGTTTGAGGCCAGATGGCTAGAAGAGGAAACTGTCGAAGACGTTGTAAGGACAGCTTAGCAAAAGGCTGTGCAGCGAGGCTTGCACCCATCTGTGAAAGAAAAAATTGATTCAGTCCACTGTGACTTGCATGACTGGGATAGAAAGACTCTGAAAGGGCCTAGGGCCCGACTTAACAAAGCTCAGAAGGAGTTGGAGGTACTCGTGCAGGCACCATATACGGAGTGGGGCAGGGCGAAGCAGAAGGAACTCTCGGTCCTCATTGAAAACCTACTAGACCAGGAATAAATCTTTTGGGCCCAGCATGGTGGGGTTAGATGGCTTCGGAAAGGCGATCGTAATACAAATTATTTTAACCAATTTGCTTCGGCAAGGAGGAGAAGGAATATGATAAAAAAAACTCCGTAATAATAATAATGGGTGGACCGAGGGGAATGATAACCTCAGTCCACTGATTCGTGATTATTTTGATGGTCTCTTTCATTCTGATGGTGTGGTTTGTGATCAACACTTGATGCAGACAGTTAAACCACGCGTAACGCCTGAGATGAATAGCTTGTTAACAGCTCCATACACCAGAGAAGAGGTCAAAAAAGCACTATTTCAAATTGGAGACATGAAGGCACCGGGGCCGGATGGGTTACATGCAGTCTTTTACAAGAGGTTTTGGCACATTTTGGGGGAGGAGCTCACTGATGAGGTTCTCGAAGCAGTACAGATGAGGAAAATACCAGCAGGGTGGAATCACATAAATATTGTGTTAATACCAAAGGTAGATAGCCCAGAGGTAATAACACAGTTCAGGCCAATCAGTTTATGCAATGTGGTATATAAAATCATCTCTAAGATGCACGCGAACAGGTTAAAGAAAGTTCTTCCTGAGATCATATCCCCACACAGAGTGCGTTTGTGCCTGGTAGACTTATAACAGATAATATGCTTATTGCGTATGAATGCTTTCATGCAATAAAGAAAAAAACTCATGGCTCTAATGGGTATTGTGCAGTCAAGTTAGACATGATGAAAGCATATGATCGTGTGGAGTGGAGTTTCTTGGAGCAAATGATGTTAAAACTCGGCTTTGATCAGGGTTGGATTGAGATGATAATGGAGTGTGTTTCCTCAGTAAGTTATAAGATAAGGTTTAATGGTGCAGAAACGGATGAGATAATACCCACTAGAGGATTAAGGCAAGGCGACCCCTTGTCCCCTTATTTATTTTTGCTTTGCTCGGAAGGATTATCGAGCATGTTGGCCCATGAGGAAGAGGTGGGTGGCCTGGAAGGTATTAAAATCTGTCGTAATGCACCATCCATCTCCCACTGGCTTTTCGCAGATGATTCTCTCATTCTTATGAAGGCCAATACACAGAATGCAAATGCTTTGAGGAGGGTTTTAGATGTATATTGTGCAAGCTCTGGACAGCTTGTAAGTACGACAAAATCAAGTGTTTTTTTCAGCCCCAATACAAATGTTGCCGTCAGGGAAGATGTATGCAGGACCCTTGACATATTAACAAAAACTCTATCTGACAAATACCTTGGTCTTCCTGCAATTGTAGGTGTGGACAGAAGTGATTGTTTTCAGCACTTGACTGACCGAATTTGTCAGAGAATTAAAGGGTGGAAGGAGAAAATACTTTCTGTCCAAGGAAAGGAAATTTTGTTGAAAGAAGTGGCCCAATCAATCCTCTCATATGCTATGTCAGTTTTTAAATTGCCAAAAGGAATTTGCAAATCAATAACAGATGAAATGGCATGGTTTTGGTGGGGGGATAGTGAGGAGAAGAAACGGATGCACTGGTTTGCATGGTGGAAATTGTGCATGCCAAAGAGGAAAGGAGGACTGGGGTTTAGAGACCTTCACAGTTTTAATCTTGCTTTACTAGCAAAACAGTGTTGGCGTCTGATCCAGAATCCAGAATCTTTGTGTGCCCAAGTTCTCAGTGCTAAATACTATCCAGATGGGAACATATTGAATGCACAGCCGAAGAAGGGATCCTCCTTTACTTGACAGAGTATCGTTGCTGGGATTCAAAGGTTCAAACGAGGATGTATTTGGAGAGTGGGTACGGGATCACATATAAACATTTGGCAAGATCCTTGGGTTCCAACAAGTGAGTCCCGGAAAATCATAACACCGCGGGGATCCACTATGTTGACAACAGTGGAAGAGTTAATTGATCCACATACAGGCCAGTGGGATGAGGTGTTGATTCGCGATGTTTTTTGGCCGGTCGATGTGTACAGAATCCTACAAATCCCACTGAGAGTACATATCACGGATGACTTTGTTTCATGGCATTATAACCGGACTGGAAACTTCTCAGTTAGATCAGCTTATCATACAAAATTTAAACACCAATTTGGGCGACAGATGGACCTGTCTTATCCACAAGGGAGCCGAGAACAGGATATATGGAAGCATGTTTGGGCTCTTCGAGTGCCTGGGAAGGTCAAGCACTTTGTGTGGAAAGTTATCTGAGGAGTTCTACCATGTTTTGAAACTCTCGCAGGGCGTCATATACCAGTCTCCGGGCAGTGTCCGGTCTGCCGGATTGGCTATGAAGACACGCAACATTGTCTATTCCAATGTCCTCAAGCCTTGGAGATCTGGGAGAAACTTGGCTTAAAAAATGAGATTCAAAACGCAGCTTTACAGGGCAGATCAGGCTCATTCATGATGAGCACTCTAATGTATAAAGATGAAAGCACAGAGGGCTTACCGGTGGCAGATCTAATGGCAGTGGCTAGCTGGTACATATGGTGGTAGAGGAGACATACAGTAAAGGAGATACATATCCCACCACGGGATCGGACAGCTGTTTCAATCCGAGTCCTGGCCACGAACTTTTACCGTTCACTCGCAGTGAACCAGCCCATAAGAAAGCGTGATCACATGTGGCAGAAACCGGGAAGGGGAGTAGTGAAGATAAACGTGGATGCGTCCTTTTGTTATGAGAATATGAATGGAGGTACGGGAGCTATTGCGCGGGATGATCGCGGTGATTTCATTGCTGCAGCTAGCTGGTTTATACCGCATGTGACAACATCCGAATCTGCCGAGATTATGGCCATTCGTAATGGCTTCTATCTTGCCTCTAAGATCGGTTGCAATGCTTTCCAGATAGAATCTGATTGCTATAATGCGGTCCAAGCGTTTAGTATGGAAGATTACTCGGGATAAGATTCAGCTACTGTACTTGAAGGAAAAGAGTTGAGACTAGATGTTGCTTATTATGAAATCATTGCTTGCCTACGTGAAGCAAATGAAGTAGCTGATTGTATAGCTAAATGCTCCCTCTCTAGTAGACTCTCGGAGTTTTGGGATAGCTCAATCCCGGACTTTATTTCTGAACTTGTTGTAAACGATCTCACTATCATTTGAGAAATAAAGTTATTTACGTTAAAAAAAAAAAGACTCGTCGACTCCAGTCCACCGGCGCGGCTCACAAAAAACCACTGCGTCGTCCGCCCCGCGCCTCCGCCGTCCCGTTTCGCCCACGCGGCGGAACGCCCATCAGACATGGACGACTCGCGCCACACGCTCCGTTAAAAAAAGGTTCTCTCCCAGCTCCCTGCCTCCACGCGGCCTCGTTTTCCTCTCGTGTCCTCGGCAGCCTCGAGCAGCACCGTGCCGTGCGCGCGGCGCGATGGCGTGCGCGGCCCCACCCAGCCCCTCCCCGTGGTCTCCCTGCCCTCGCGCTGCCGCGGTGCGACTGCCGCCGCGGCCGGCTACTACCACGCCCCCTCTACCCGGCTGTCGAGGCGTTCGTGGCTCTCCACTGGAAACTCGCCCCTGTCTCGGCTGCGGACCCAGGCCTCCAAGGCCGAGCCGGCCGAGGAGAGCCTTCCCGCCGCGCCGGGCCCGTCGGAGCCCCTGCCCCAGCCACGTACCAGGTCGGCGCCAATTTCTGGACTATTTTGCTTGCGCTTTCTGCATTTCCCTACTTCTGGCTGATTCGGCAAGTTCCCTTATAGTATTGTTGATTTTTCCTTTGTTCGTTCGTGTGCAGTACATGGAATTGGAAGGGCTACAACATTCGCTATCAGTGCGCCGGAACGTCTGGCCCTGCACTGGTTCTAATTCATGGTTTCGGGGCAAACAGGTGCGCATCGTACACTACACGCACACTCTTATTTACAGTTTACCAAGTATTTGCAGGCAACAAAAGTTCTTCGGTGATCTTAAGCTAAATTATTTCTTTCTTTGAGCGAAAAACAGTAGGGAAGGCCCCTACTGCGCCATTTTGTATTTTATAAATAAAATGTGTGTACATATGGGAAGAACAAGAAACAGGGGAAAAGGTTCTATTGTTTACAAGCTGTCTAGCTAAAATTGCATGCCATCTGTGAGGCTAGGCCTGGCTCTATGCATAACAAGAGCAAAAGAGACTTTGAAAGAGCTATGCATGAAGCAATGGATGGTTGTTCATTTTCAAAGATCTTTCCATTTCTCTGCAGCCATATGCTCCAACATCCAATAATCATGATCTCCATGAAGTGCTCATAAGAGTATCTTTGCTTGGCTTGCATGATCATCTCAAAGAAATTTGTATCAGTTTCCCATTCGGTACCAATACTTTTTTTGCGGGTGATTGGGTACCAATACAGCAATACCCCACCAGAAACCTTGGCTGAATGAACATCCAAAAAATAAGCGAAGTAGATCTTCAACAGGACATTCATCACAGAGAACACATATACTAGATTCATTGTGGAAGTGTTTCCTGAGGAGATCTGTAGTGTTGACTCTGTCTTTGAGAAGCAGCAAGTTTTTCAGATCCACTTGATAGGCAATGGTATGACACAAGTAACAATTATGGCTTTATATATTTTTCTGGTGCAGAATGATTCATCTCCCATAGGAATTTCCAACTATCCTTTTCATGAGTGCTATCCATGTGGATAATATTGTCTCTTGTTGAAGTGTATATGTGGATTGCCTAGCCCTTTCCATAAGTTTGGACTTTTGGTTGCGTTGGCTAGTGCATGAAGCTTGACATCGCTCAGGTGATGCAGTTGCTGATGTGCCTAATTGGAATAAATCATAAAGGTTATTCTGTGCTGCAGTAATTGCCTGAAACATAGAGATGTTGTCATCCTTGGCAAATGAGTGTAGTTCTGGATATTTGCTTTGCACAATATTTGCCATTTCATATATCTTTACATAACATCATAGTTTTTCCATCACTAGCAGTACAAGATGCAAGCCCTCTGAACAGATCATTTGATCCCAAATAATCTCCACCAAAATGATCCCTTGGTGCAGCTGCCTGGGGGACTGTATTTTGAGTATAGTAGGCATTCCATAGCAGATTAACCCATGGGATATTCTCATGGTTATAAAAGTTGTGGAGGAGGGTGCTGTTTTGAGCCCAGAGATTTAGAACACCAAGTCCACCTTGTTCTTTAGGTCTGTATATATATATATCTTTTTAGCTAGCAATGTGTTTACCTATTTTGTGAATATCTTTACCATACCATAGGAACTGTTTGGATGATTTTTCATCATGTTGTATAATGGTGATATGAACTTTAAAGGTGCACATAGCATGTATTCATGGAAGAAATGACAGAATTGATTTAAGTGAGTCTGCCAGAGTATATTAGTTCTTCTGTTAGAATCTTTAAACTGGGCTAGTGGTAGGATCACAGTGGTGCATTCCTGCTGACCAAGGTTCAACTCCAGTCATGATGGAATTTCTGGTATCTCACCTGAGGCTAGCCATAGTGGGAGTAACTTAGCTAGTAACATAACACATCCCAAGGCGAATTTGCTTATGTAGCAAGTAGTTAATGAGAGAGATGTTTGTGGTAACACAATATGTTACCGTAACATAACGCACCCCAAGACAAAATGAGTCTACATCTAAATAATTGAAGGTTTGCATGATACTACACATATGTTACTACCCACTATGGAGGTAGTAACATGCAGGGGCGGAGCTCAGTTGGGGCAGACCTGGGCCATGGCCCGCCCAAGATTTTGACAAAAAATATTAATACCTATACTTTTGTAGCTCAGCCCAGTAACTATGCAACGTCTATTCAGGCTACTACTTGTCGATGCAAAATCCAGCAGTGTGGCCGATGGCCGGTGGCCAGCGTCCTCCACCTGCAACGAGATGGGTCTGCTTCTGCTCGTTTTGGTTTAGTGCCGGCACACAATAGAGAGCAGACGCCATAGTTCCAATAACCATGCAGGAGCAGCCTCACAGCGAGCTGCGTCCAGCCGGCGGCCAAGGCAACCAGCAATCGAGCACTGCATCTTAAATTCCCTTGCAATTGCGAGTCTATACAACATAATTCTGAGTTCCCTAACTCCGATCATAGCCTGATTTCTTCGCACAACTATACTTTACATTCTATAAATTGCAGCAGCAAGCCGCCTTCTTGTTTGATAAAAAAGAATCAAAGTGCCAGAGTCATCTGTTGGGTCACTTGCAAGGGTACGAGTAGAAGCAAAGACGATGATCACGCGCACAGGCAAAAGACCTTACAGAAAAGCAACAATGATAAACTCATGGATAATTGCAGACTAGATATATAGTTGTGCTTTCTTTTGAGTTGGCCCGCCCAGGTTTTTCTTCCAAGCTCCGCCACTGGTAACATGGACTAGTGACATATGCATGTTACTATTCTAAGTTATTTCCCACTATGACCAGCCTCAGACAGAGGTGGGCTCTGCCTTAATTTAATCCTATGAGGTCTCTCCCCTATTAGACTGGGTTTCTTTTTCTTATGTTAGAATGGTTCCTCTCCCCTGTAAGTTAGCCATCTTCCCTTTTCTTAGGAACCCTGTACTTATTTCTCTTCTTTTCTCAGTGACCATTGGCGGAAAAATATTCCTGTTCTTGCTATGGCAAATAGAGTTTATGCAATTGATCTAATTGGCTATGGTTATTCTGATAAACCTAATCCACGTGAGTTCGAAGAGAGCTTTTATACTTTTGAGACTTGGGGAGAACAGTTGAATACATTTTGTGCTGAAGTTGTCAAGAGTGATGCTTTCTTCATATGCAATTCAATTGGAGGTATGTTGGATGTTTATGCAGAGCAATGGAACATTCTATTTTTATATAGCCAATGAATTTATAGCAATATCCTGGCTATCCTGGCTCAGAAATTAAAAGTGTTAATATTTCTAATTATTACCATGATGAGTAAATGAATGACGCTCATTAAAATTAGATTGATCAATAATCTTGTGTTTATTTATATATGAACTGGAGACGATTTATTTTAGCAGAAACATCTTTCTTAACCTTTGCAGTTGTTTCATTATTCTGCAGGGCTTGTTGGTCTGCAGGCAGCTGTTATGGAACCCCAAACATGCAAAGGTATTGTTTTATTGGATATTTCATTAAGGATGCTTCATATCAATAAGCAGCCATGGTTTGGAAGGCCTTTCATCAGATCATTTCAAAATCTCCTAAGGTGACTCACAGTTTATGCTTTCTCGTTATCTTGGTTCGCACTAGTAGTTTGGTATAATGCCTTTTCTGATTGTCAGGAACACCGTTATTGGGAAGCTCTTCTTTAATGCTGTTGCAACACCAGAATCCGTGAAAAATATTCTTTGTCAGGTAATTATTTTAACCTACTGTCTTTATAAAGATACTATACCACATAATATTCAGATAACGAACATCATGAATAGGTAGAAGCAAAAGGTCTGGATTAGGGGTTATCCTCCTTTTCCAATATTATGGCTGCATGCATCACTCTGATGCAGAGGCGGGGGGTTATCCTCCTTTTCCCAAAAAAAAAATTTAATAGGTAGAAGCAAAAGATCTGGATTGCTCCAATTGAATCATATGAGGAGAAACAAATCCTTCTCTAAATACAATAGATGTGCCATAAACATTACTAGTATTGGAGCTAAGGCCTGTAAGCTTGATCTGAAACTGAAAGCTACTATAAGCTTAAGCCCTAAACCAAAATCATGCCTATAAGCTTGCCTTTCTCCATCTGAGAGAAAAATTTACAATTTACAACTCATTCATTTTCCATAAGACTGGCAATGTGTATTCTTCCCAGCAATATGTATGTTTGCCCCATTGAAGTTGCAATGTAGCTTCTTTATTTATCTCTTATGTAGAAGTTTGTGTAAGATAATTTGTATCACATTAATGTTTGTCATTCAGTTTACAAGAATGATGCCTGGTGGCACATTATTTTGAATCTGATAAGGGAAGAGATGCATGTTATAGCAAGCATGTGAGTTGTATACCTTGCATTCTAGAGGACAGTTTCATTTGGCTTAATTGCACGCTAATAGGATTTCCCTCCCAGAAACTTGCAACTGAAACAGCTTCATGCAAATAAAAGAATACTATATCGGACTTTTTTCATGAACCATGAAGATGCTTTTGTTTAATTGTCTCTGAAGTACAGAATCTGATTTTCTGTTTTATACTTATTTAAAGTTTGCTTGGATAGTTTCACTTACATTGGAACTTAATTTTCTCAACCTTTTCTGTTTTAGTTATTTAAAGTTTGCTTGGATATTTTCACTTACATTGGAACTTATTTTCTCTATCTTTGCTTTTTTCGAATTCTGCTGAAATTCCAGTGTTACCATGACACATCCGCTGTCACAGATGAATTGGTTCAGATGATCTTGCAGCCAGGGCTTGATCCCGGTGCTGTGGATGTATTCCTTGAGTTCATCTGCTATTCTGGAGGTCCTCTACCTGAAGACTTACTTCCCATGGTGAAGGTTAGGATTCCCCAGTTGTGTGATTGACCATTTCTTTTGATTTTGTTAGTAATATAAGGTTTTGTTTTGGATTGTGCAGTGTCCAGTTTTGGTAGCTTGGGGAGAGAAGGATCCATGGGAGCCTGTGGAACTTGGAAGAGCCTACGGGTCTTTTGATGCTGTTGAAGATTTTATTGTCCTCCCGAATGTTGGACACTGCCCTCAGGTGCTCTATCAGCAGCTGGGTTTAGTCGAATATTTTTGTACTGTAATCTACCTAGCATTTTAGTAACAATCTGTATGCATCAAGTAACGTCTGTCTCACTTGTTTGTATTTGTCCTTGCAGGATGAAGCACCTGAGCTTGTAAATCCACTTGTTGAATCATTTGTTAAGCTCCATAGTTAGTACATGGGTAGAATGTTTCCTATTTACATGGGTACATGGTCAACTCGAGCGAAGAGTTGCTAGAATATGGGGATGCCAATTTTACTTGAGGATCACAAACGGTCCATTCTTTTGTAGGCCGTGGTAAGAATTTTTACCACAAACACTTGGTGTGAAATCGTTGTAGAAAATACTGCATTGCTTATTTCATTGGGAATAAAATTTGCAATTTCTCTCTGCAGAACTTCCATTTGAGCACTGGCGGGAAACACATTTATAGTTGAGGTATGAGACATGAGGATGAATTATCTGATTTCATCTTATTACAGCAGAAGAACCTGTCTCCTCAGAACGGAGGTCAGTACGAGCAGCACAGGTGTTTTATTCTGGTCGAAACTGTTGGATGTTCATCGAAAGTGAACACAAGTTCATATATATGTATATAATTTAGAGAAGTAGTGGCTAATTTTCGTCCTTGTTTCCATAGTCAAAGTTACCCATCTTCTCACTTGAGGTTTCTTTGCATACGGAAAAAGAGATTTGAAGTGATCTGTGATCTACGCTTCGGTATCTTAACCAAAATGTTTTTCCTCCCCTAGGAATGCTTGTCCAAAATTTTAAAGTTTTCACTATTACCAGTATCAATGCAGCACTCTTGGTTGTGCTTTTCTGTATTGCTCGAGCAGGTTTTAAAATTCTGGCATACTTATTGTTTCACATACGTGTGTGTCTACCCCGTATTTGCGTTGTATTCGGTTCTGACAATATCTACTTCCATTTCCATTTCTGTGATTTTCGTACTCGTCTCTGCTTCCGCTGAGAATACAAAAGTAATTGTGGCATAAAGTTTGCCGTCATGACGTCGGCGGCTAGATTTTGCCCGCCAGCCACCCGTCTATCCTCCGGATGCGTGTCACTCATACTCCCTCCGTCCGGAAATACTTGTCGGAGGAATGGATGTATCTAGTCATATTTTAGTTTTAGATGCATCCATTTTTATCCATTTATGTGACAAGTATTTCCGGACGGAGGGAGTACTTTTGCACCAAAGTTTACGGGCCCACATTTCATCATTTCATTTTCAAAAATTCACCACGTTGTAAGTTAGTAACAGTGCATTCCTCTTTCCATTATCGTGCGTGGAATGCTTCCTGGCCCGTCCCCTTTCTGAGCCCTGACAGGAGCACACGAACAGTTCATCCCTTGAAATCAATGCCAGGACTGTTGCCAGACGGATGTTCTAGTCGCATATTCTCGCGAGTTGTTGGCTACTTTTTTCTCCACCTAGGAACTACTACAAAATAAACTGCAAGTGGCCCCATGAATGTGAACGCTTGCACAGTCCGATTGGAAGGCAAGGCTCGTTCTTGCAACCCACATCATCATCCCGGAACGAATATCCAACCTGCGCTTGACCGTCTCCCACCTGATAATTGGTCAGCTGCCCAGCGTGATTGGCGTGTGAACATAACTAAACAAACCAACACGCAGAGCATGAACGTCTTTCTTATTGCAAACCATCCCTCGACGAAGGCCCAGCCGCCTTCTTGTCATCATGCTAACCACTACGCGCATGATGCATGTGTTTGTCCATGGCTGACCCGACCTGTTCTACAAGTCTATAACAATTACTCCCTCTGTCCCAAAATATAAGAACGTTTTTAACACTATATTAATGTCAAAAACGTTCTTATATTGTAGGACGGAGGGAGTACTTACTACTACAATGCAGCTCATATCCCGTACCTAGCGGCGGATGGTGGCTTTTTGCCGCACGTTTTATAATCTGTCTATCCAAATGCAACGATCCCTTCTACGCTGGCTGGTCTCCAACTAACACACGTCCGGAACGGTAGTCCAGGCGGGCACGAAACACTAAACAACGCACCTTGCAGGTAGGTGTTGTCCGCATGGAAAGCGATGATGGTGTCGTGATACAGATGATGCGATGGATAATGGATCAGACCAGACTTGTGTTCTCCCGGGGGTGGAAGAGCCGTCAAGCCAAGCCATACTTACTTAAGGCCAGCAAAGCAAATCAAAGCTAGAGCGAAAGCCAGGCCGGGCTACAAGAAGTGAAGTCATCGGCAATAAAAGCACCGTGCTTACTTGCAAGTAACCACAGACCACAGGCCAGCCACTGTGTCTATGTATAGTTTCTTGAAAGAGGTAGCACAAGTACGTAGCCAATAAGCCAGCGAACAGCGACCCTTGCCAAGCCGGCGCCGAAAGGGACAGGTAGGCGGACTCCCCGCCAAGTGCCACCCATATAAAGCCACACCATTGGCATTTGCTTCCTCTCCAGCTGCGTGCAGGTGACTCGATCGAGATCAGACGACGAACCGTGCACGCCTCGAGCAAGCAAGCCTCGCTCGGCCTAGGTTTCTCGATCTTCTCCGCGCCGTCGTCGTCGTCGTCCTCATTGTTACTGTCGTCGATCGGTGGCCGGCAATGCAGAGGGGCAGGTCGTGGTTCGGCTGTGTGCCCATGAGCACGGCGGCGCTGCCCGTGGAGAGGGATTTTGATCTTCCTGCGGTGAAGCCGTCGTGGCCGTCCTCCGGTACGTGTGCATTTTCATGCCATGTGTTTTTGCTCTTCTTCTCATGAAATAGTTAGGGTCGCATTAACTGCCACACGTGTGGCAGGAAGAGAGACGCACCACATGTATCTTATGTAAACAGATTGTCACGTCATCGCATGCATGCATGTAGGAATCTTTTTGGATTTTCAGTTTTTAAAATGTTTTATCTCTTAAACAAAAAATCCGATTGAAAATCCGTTTTCATCATTAAATCCTCGCGATGAGATCTTCAAACTAGATCCCATGTTGATATGTTTTGATGAAATTTTTTGGATTAAAAGTTGCCATGTCTATTGCATATGAATTGCCACGATGTTTACTTCAAGTTGATATGATATGTTTCAGCTATTTTCTTCTACATTTAAAAGTAAATTTTGACATTTATAAAACGGGGAATTAAGAAACTAGACTTGCCATGAACCATAAACTAAAATTGCCATGATACATGCACGTAAAATTGCCCTGGTTCATACAAAAAATAATTTTCATGGTCAAAGTACTGGAGTTGCCATCATCAAAATACTAAAATTGCCATGATCTATAAACTAAAATTGCCACATGGCAACTTTAATTTAAGCCCTATGGCAACTGCAGTGTAAACATCATGGCAACTTCTGGCAAAAAAAAATTTCGTCGAAACATATCAATATGGGGTCTAGTTTTGAAGATCTCGTCGAGACGGATTTAATGGTGAAAACGGATTTTTAGTTCACTTTTTTATTTAGGAGATACAACATTTTTAAGCCGAAAACAAAAAAAAATTCTGCTGATGTCATCTATTCTTACGTGGCAAAATAAGTGGTGGTGGAGGCGTGTGGGCGATGTGTAAACGCCCACACGTGTGGACGTTAACATTTCCGAATAGTTAAGAGGCGCGGCTTAATTTAGGCATGTGGAGGATGCTAGCTTTGGCTGAAACTACGAAAGGGAGCAGAATTGCTCTATATTAATGTGAACTCATTGCGACATAGGAAGAAATTCCCCATTATAGATAGAGTACGTGATCAACTTGGCAAGAACATGGATAATACCCCCAAACCAGCATATTCCTGTCCTGACCCATCGATCAAATCAAGATGTTTTGTACGTTATGCTTTGTCTTCATTCAGCATAACATATGTGTACAATTTTTGTTTTCTGTTTTTGGTTACGACTTTACGAGTTACAAATTTTTGTCATTTTGTGTGCCGGACACAAACATGCCGATCATCTCAACAGCTTGTTTAGATGTCTATATAAGAGCATAATTCAGTAGTTCTTACACTTATGTAGCTACTCATATAAATCTGCTAGAAAATCATGCGACATGTTGAGTTCTTGCACACCGATAGATGACACCATTTCACTCACGATGGCCCCGGTTAATTTAGTCCGAACTTTCTCACTCGCGTTATACTGTATTAGGCTATTAGCTTGGTTTTGTCAACTCTGAAACATGTTGGTTGACCCCTGCTGGTATACATTGCTGTTCCAGTTTCAGATGGAGGATTCGCAAAAGGCAGCATCGACCTCGGAGGCATCGAGGTGCGCCAAGTCACCACCTTCGCCAAGGTCTGGTCCACCACGCAGGGCGGCCAAGACGGCCTCGGCGCCACCTTCTTCAAGCCGTCCCCTGTCCCCGCCGGATTCCACGCGCTCGGCCACTACGCGCAGCCCAACAACCGGCCGCTCTTCGGCCACGTCCTCGTCGCCCGAGACGCTTCCGGCACCGGGGCGCTCCTTGCCCCGCCGCTTGACTACGCCCTTGTCTGGTCCAGCGGCCAGGACGATGGTGCGGGCTTCTTCTGGCTCCCGACGCCGCCCGACGGCTACAAGGCCGTCGGCGTGGCGGTCACGGCCACCAAGGACAAGCCGCAGCCCGGCGAGGTCATGTGCGTCCGCGCCGACTTCACCGACGCGTGCGAGGCCGAGGAGTCGGTGTGGAGCAGCGACAAGGACGGCTTCAGCGCCACCGGCCTGAGGCCGGCGGTTCGCGGCATCGACGCCCGCGGCGTGCACACCGGCACGTTCCTTGCACGGAGCAACGCCACGCCGGCGAGCGCCTCGGCCTTGGCGTGCCTCAAGAACAACAGCGCGGCTTACACGTCGTGCATGCCTGACCTGGCTCAGGTGAACGCTGTCCTCGCGGCCTACTCGCCGCACGTGTACCTCCACCCCAACGACCCGTATCTCCCTTCGTCGGTGACGTGGTTCTTCGAGAACGGCGCGCTGTTGTACCAGAAGGGCAACCCGACACCGACGCCCGTGGCCGCCGACGGGGCGAACCTCCCGCAAGGCGGCGGCAACGACGACGCCTACTGGCTCGACCTGCCGGCGGACGACGGCCAGAAGGAGAGGGTCAAGAAGGGCGACCTCGCCGGCGCCAAGGCGTACGTGCAGGCCAAGCCGATGCTGGGAGGGACGGCCACGGACCTCGCCTTGTTCTTCTTCTACCCGTTCAACGGCCCGGCGCGCGCCAAGGTCGGCCCCCTCACCATCCCGCTCGGCATGATCGGCGAGCACGTCGGCGACTGGGAGCACCTGACGCTGCGCGTGAGCAACTTCTCCGGCGAGCTGCTCCGGATGTACTTCTCGCAGCACAGCACGGGCTCGTGGGCGGACGCGTCGCAGCTGGAGTACCTCGACGGCAGGCCGGTGGCGTACGCGTCGCGGCACGGCCACGCCTTCTACCCCAGGGAGGGGCTGGTGCTGCAGGGCGACTCGAAGCTGGGGGTCGGGATACGGAACGACTGCGCCAAGGGGAGCAGGATGGACACCGGCGGCGGGCGGTGCGAGCTGGTGTCGGCGGAGTACCTGGGCGCCGGTAAGGTGGCCGAGCCGGCGTGGCTCGGGTTCGAGAGGGGGTGGGGGCCGAGGGAGGAGTACGACATCGGCCGCGAGATCAACCGTGCGGCGAGGATCCTGCCGCGCGCCATCAAGGAGCGGCTGGCTCAGCTGGTGAACAAGCTGCTCGTCGGGGAAGGCCCCACGGGGCCCAAAATGAAGGGCAGCTGGAGAAATGACGAGAGGGATCCCTGAACGGTTGCGGTCGACTGACGTCAGCATCGTACGTATAGGCCTGTCTCGATTGATTGATTTTCGTGTTTGTTCATGTGGGCTGTGTGTACGAGGCTTTTCTTAAGTGGACTGCTTTCCCTTTGTTTTGTCCTCCGAAAAGCTTGTCTCGTGCTGGGCTGTCTTCTTTTCCGGTGCCTATTTTTCTTAAATGTGCTGGGCTGTCTAGTCTCCTGCTTGGTTGGTTACTTTTTTTTTAATTTGGCCTGGCAAATATATCAGTGTCTGTGTCAACGCTGGCAGTCGTGGAGTGCGTCCCCATGAAACATAACATAACGCATAAAAAATAGTGTGTTTGTATCACTTGAGCATATAATTTTGACACAAGAAATGGAAAAATAAATTAGAGAACATCTCTTGTTGAACTAAAAATGTGCTTCCTGGTGCACATCCTAAAAACTGCTAAAAAAGGGGAAGCAGTTAGTAGAAAACTGAAGGTCACTCTCTGATCAACAAAAATGTAATTTAGAACAAGACTAATGTTGCATACGCCTAGTCTGGGACTATCTACTTCTTTTTTAGTGTATATAACTAGTTTTAGGTGATCCATGCAAAAATAAAATATATTTTAAATAAAATAATATGTTACACACGGATGACAGACATGCAATTGTGTGTGATCAACGTGTGAGCGATCAGATGACACTATTTTGAGAGAGAAAAAGGTTGCATATAGAAATGACGAGCATGGAATTGCGCGTGGACGATTGACATGTGGCTGGTGAAGGAAATATGCCCTAGAGGCAATAATAAAGTTATTATTTATTTCCTTATTTCATGATAAATGTTTATTATTCATGCTAGAATTGTATTAACCGGAAACATAATACATGTGTGAATACATAGACAAACAGAGTGTCACTAGTATGCCTCTACTTGACTAGCTCGTTGATCGAAGATGGTTATGTTTCCTAACCATAGACATGAGTTGTCATTTGATTAACGGGGTCACATCATTAGGAGAATGATCTGATTGACATGACCCATTCCGTTAGCCTAGCACTTGATCGTTTAGTATGTTGCTATTGCTTTCTTCATGACTTATACATGTTCCTGTAACTATGAGATTATGCAACTCCGTTTACGGAGGAACACTTTGGTACTACCAAACGTCACAACGAATCGGGTGATTATAAAGGAGTACTACAGGTGTCTCCAAAGGTACATGTTGGGTTGGCGATTTCGAGATTAGGTTTTGTCACTCCGATTGTCGGAGAGGTATCTCTGGGCCTTCTCGGTAATACACATCACATAAGCCTTGCAAGCATTGCAACTAATGAGTTAGTTGTGAGATGATGTATTACGGAACGAGTAAAGAGACTTACCGGTAACGAGATTGAACTAGGTATTGGATACCGACGATCGAATCTCGGGTAAGTAACATACCGATGACAAAAGGAACAATGTATGTTGTTATGCGGTTTGACCGATAAAAATCTTCGTAGAATATGTAGGAGCCAATATGGGCATCCAGGTTCCGCTATTGGTTATTGACCAAGAATAGTTCTAGGTCATGTCTACATAGTTCTCGAACCCGTAGGGTCCACACGCTTAAGGTTTCGATGACAGTTATATTATGAGTTTATGAGTTTTGATGTACCGAAGGAGTTTGGAGTCCCGGATGAGATCGGGGACATGACGAGGAGTCTCGAAATGGTCGAGACGTAAAGATCGATATATTGACGACTATATTCGAGTTCGGAAAGGTTCGAATGATTCGGTATTTTCGAGTACCGGAGAGTTACGGAATTCACCGGGAGAAGTATTGGGCCTTATTGGGCCCTGCGGAAAGAGAGAGGGCTGCCTAGGGCAGGCCGCGCCCAAAGGCCTAGTCCGAATTGGACTAGGGAGGGGCCGCACCCTTCTTCCCTTCCCTTCCTTCTCTCCTACTCCTACTAGGAAAGGAGGAGTCCTACTCCGGTGGGAGTAGGACTCCCCCTGGTGCGCCCTTCTAGGCCGGCCACCTCCTCCCTTGCTCCTTTATATACGGGGCAGGGGGCACCCCATGAAACACAAGTTGATCTACGGATCGTTCCTTAGCCGTGTGCGGTGCCCCCTCCACCATATTCCACTTCGGTCATATCGTCATGAGCTTAGGCGAAGCCTGCGCCGGTGAAGTCATATCGTCGCGAGCTTAGGCGAAGCCCTGCGTCGGTGGAGCATCATCATCGCCTGCACGCCGTCTTGACGGAACTCATCCCCGACGCTTTGCTGGATCGGAGCCCGGGATCGCCATCGAGCTGAACGTGTGCGAACTCGGAGGTGCCGACGCTCGGTGCTTGGATCGGTCGGATCATGAAGACGTCGACTACATCAACCGCGTTGTTATAACGCTTCGCTTTCGGTCTCACGAGGGTACGTGGACGGACACTCCCCTCTCGTTGCTATGCCATCACCATGGTCTTGCGTGTTCGTAGGAAAATTTTTCAAATTACTACGCTCCCCAACAGTGGCATCCGAGCCTGGTTTTATGCGTTGATGTCATGTGCACGAGTAGAACACAAGTGAGTTGTGGGCGATATAAGTCATACCGCTTACCAAATGTCATACTTTGGTTCGGCGGTATTGTGAGATGAAGCGGCCGGACCGACATTACGCCAGACGCTTACGCGAGACTGGTTTCACCGCTTGAGCACTAGTTGCTTAAAGGTGACCGGCGGGTGTCGCTTTCTCACTTTAGTTGAACTGAGTGTGGCTACGCCCGGTCCTTGCGAAGGTTAAAACAGCACCAACTTGACAAACTATCGCTGTGGTTTTGATGCGTAGGTAAGAACGGTTCTTGCTCAGCCCGTAGCAGCCACGTAAAACTTGCAACAACAAAGTAGAGGACGCCTAACTTGTTTTTGCAGGGCATATTGTGATGTGATGTGGTCAAGACGTGATGCTATATTTTATTGTATGAGATGATCATGTTTTGTAACCGAGTTATCGGCAATCGGCGAGAGCCATATGGTTGTCGCTTATTGTATGAAATGCAACGCCATGTAATTGCTTTACTTTATCACTAAGCAAGAGCGATAGTCGAGAAGCAATAGTTGGCGAGACGACAACGATGCTACGATGGAGATCAAGGTGTCGCGCCGGTGACGATGGTGATCATGACGGTGCTTGGCGATGGATATCACAAGCACAAGATGATGATGACCATATCATATCACTTATATTGATTGCATGTGATGTTTATCCTTTATGCATCTTATCTTGCTTTGATTGACGGTAGCATTATAAGATGATCTCTCACTAAAATTATCAAGAAGTGTTCTCCACAGTATGCACCGCTGCCAAAGTTCAGTAGTACCCGCACACCACGTGATGATCGGGTGTGATAAGTTCTACGTCCATCTACAACGGTGCAAAACAGTTGCACACGCGAATACTCAGTTAAACTTGACGAGCCTAGCATATAACAGATATGGCCTCGAACACGAGACCGAAAGGTCGAGCGTGAATCATATAGTAGATATGATCAACATAGTGATGTTCACCATTGAAACTACTCCATCTCACGTGATGATCGGACATGGTTTAGTTGATTTGGATCACGTAATCACTTAGATGACTAGAGATGTCTATCTAAGTGGGAGTTCTTAAGTAATATGATTAATTGAACTTTAATTTATCATGAACTTAGTCCCGGTAGTATTTTGCAAATTATGTTGTAGATCAATAACTCGCGTTGTTGCTTCCCTATGTTTGTTGCTTTCATATGTTTATTTTGATATGTTCCTAGAGAAAATTATGTTGAAGAATGTTAGTAGCAATGATGCGGATTGGATCCGTGATCCGAGGTTTATCCTCATTGCTGCACGTAAAAATTATGTCCTTAATGCACCGCTAGGTGACAAACCTATTGCAGGAGCGGATGCGACGTTATGAACGCTTTGGCTAGCTCAATATGATGACTACTTGATAGTTTAGTGCACCATGCTTAAAGGCTTAGAATCGGGACTTCAAAGACGTTTTGAACGTCATGGACCATATGAGATGTTCCAGAATTGAAGTTAATATTTCAAGCAAATACCGAGTTGAGAGATATGAAGTCTCCAACAAGTTCTATAGCTAAAAGATGGAGGAGAATTGCTCAACTAGTGAGCATGTGCTCAGATTGTCCGGGTACTTCAATCGCTTGAATCAAGTGGGAGTTAATCTTCCGATAAGATAGTGATTGACAGAATTCTCTAGTCACCATCACCAAGTTAGTAGAACTTCGTGATGAACTATAATATGCAAGGGATGACAAAAGTAATTCCCAAGCTCTTCGTGATGTTGAAATCGACGAAGGTAGAAATCGAGAAAGAGCATCAAGTGTTGATGATTGACAAGACCACTAGTTTCAAGAAAAGGGCAAAGGAAAGAAAGGGAATTTCAAGTAGAATGACAAGCAAGTTGTCACTCCCATGAAGAAACCCAAAGCTGAACCAAAGCCTGAAACTGAGTGCTTACACTGCATAGGAAATGGTCATCGAAACGGTAATACCCCAAATATTTGGTGGATAAGAAGGATGGCAAAGTGAACAAGAGTATATTTGATATACAGAGTTATTGATGTGTGCCTTACTAGTGTTTATAGTATCCCCGAGTATTTGATACTTGTTCGGTTACTAAGATTAGTAACTCAAACAGGAGTTACGAATAAACAGAGACTAGTTGAAGGGGAAGTGAAGATGAGTGTTGGAAGTAGTTCCAAGATTGATATGATCATCATCGCACACTCCCTATACTTTCGGGATTAGTGTTAAACCTAAATAAATGTTATTTGGTGTTTGCATTGAGCATGAATATGATTTGATCATGTTTATTGCAAAACGGTTATTCATTTAAAGTCAAAGAATAATTGTTGTTCTGTTTAAATGAATAAAACCTTCATGGTCATACACCCAATGAAAATAGTTTTCAAAACGGTTATTCATTTAAAGTCAAAGAATAATTGTTGTTCTGTTTAAATGAATAAAACCTTCAATGGTCATACACCCAATAAAAATAGTTTGTTGAATCTCGATCGTAGTGATACACATATTCATAAAATTGATGCCAAAAGATGCAAAGTTAATAATGATAGTGCAACTTATTTGTGGCACCGCCGCTTGGGTCATATCGGTGTAAAACGCATGAAGAAACTCCATCTTGATGGACTTTTGGAATCACTTGATTATGAATCACTTGGTACTTGCGAACCGTGCCGCTTTGGGCAAGATGACTAAAACTCCGTTCTTGAACAATGGAACAAGCTAACGACTTATTGGAAATAATACATACCGATGTATGCGATCCAATGAGTGTTGATGCTCGTGGCAAGTATCGTTATTTTCGACCTTCACAAGATGATTTGAGCAGATATGGGTATATCTACTTGATGAAACATAAGTCTGAAATAGTTGAAAGGTTCAAAGAATTTCAGAGTGAAGTGGAAAATCATCGTAACAAGAAAATAAAGTTTCGCGATCTGATCGTGGAGATGAATTTTTGAGTTACGAGTTTGGTCTTCAATTAAAACAAAGTGGAATAGGTTCACAGCTCACGCCACATGGAACACCACAACATAATGGTGTGTCCGAACGTCAGAATCGCACTTTATTGGATATGGTGCAATCTATGATGTATCTTACCGATTTACCACTATCGCTTTTGGGTTATGCATTAGAGACAGCTGCATTCACGCTTAATAGGGCACCATCTAAATCTGTTGAGATGACACCGTATGAACTATGGTTTAGCAAGAAACCTAAGTCGTCGTTTCTTAAAGTTTGAGTTGTGATGCTTATGTGAAAAGTTTTCACCGATAAGCTCGAACCCAAATCGGAGAAGTGCGTCTTCATAGAATACCCAAAAGAAACTGTTGGGTACACCTTCTATCACAGATCTAAAGGCAAAACATTCGTTGCTAAAATGGATCCTTTCTAGAGAAGGAGTTTCTCTCGAAAGAAGTGAGTGGGAGGAAAGTAGAAACTTGATGAGGTAATTGTACCTTCTCCCTTATTGGAAAGTAGTTCATCACGTAAATCAGTTCCAAAGATGATTCCTACACCAATTAGTAAGGAAGTTAATGATGATGATCATGAAACTTCAGATCAAGTTGCTACCAAACCTCGTAGGTCTTCCAGAGTAAGATCCGCACCAGAATGGTACGGTAATCATGTTATGGAAGTCATGTTACTAGACCATGATGAACCTACGAACTATGAGGAAGCGATGATGAGCCCAGATTCCGCGAAATGGCTTGAGGCCATAAAATCTGAGAAAGGATCCATGTATGAGAACAAAGTATGGACTTTGATTGACTTGCTCGATGATCAGCAAGCCATGTAGATAAATGGATCTTCAAGAGGAAGACGGACACCGATAGTGGTGTTACTATCTACAAAGCTCGACTTGTCACAAAAAGGTTTTCGACAAGTTCAAGGTGTTGACTACAATGAGATTTTCTCAACTCAGAGCGATGCTTAAGTCTGTCCGAATCATGTTAGCAATTGCCACATTTTATGAAATCGGCAAATGGATGTCAAAACTACATTCTTTAATGAATTTATTAAAGAAGAGTTGTATAGGATGCAACCGAAGGTTTGTCAATCCTAAAGGAGCTAACAAAATGTGCAAGCTTCAATGATCCATCTATGGACTGGTGCAAGCATCTTGAGTTGGAATAAACGCTTTGATAGTGTGATCAAAGCATATGGTTTTATACTGACTTTTGGAGAAGCCTCAGATTTACAAGAAAGTGAGTGGGAGCACTACAAGATTTCGATAAGTATATCTGAATGACATATTGTTGATCGGAAATAATGTAGAATTATTCGCAAAGCATAAAGGAGTATTTGAAAGGAGTTTTTCAAAGAAAGACCTCGGTGAAGCTGCTTATATATTGAGCATCAAGATCTATAGAGATAGATCAAGACGCTTGATAAGTTTTTCAATGAATACATACCTTGACAAGATTTTGAAGTAGTTCAAAATGGAACAGTCAAAGAAAGAGTTCTTGCCTCAGATTACAAGGTGTGAGATTGAGTAAGACTCAAAACCCGACCACGGCAGAAGATAGAAAGAGAATGAAAGTCATTCCCTATGCATCAGCCATAGGTTCTATAAAGTATGTCATGTCAGGTACGGATCTATTGCATACCCTACCACTAAGCTTGGCAAGGAGTGCAATAGTGATCTAGGAGTAGATCAATGGACAGCGGTCAAAATTATCCTTAGTAGAATAAGGATATGTTTCTCGATTATGGAAGTAAAAAAGGTTCGTCGTAAAGGGTTACGCCGATGCAAGTTTTAACACTAATCTAGATGACTCGAGTCTCAATCTGGATACATATTGAAAGTGGGAGCAATTAGCTAGAGTAGCTCCGCAAGCGAGCATTGTAGACATAGAAATTTGCAAAATACTTACGGCTCTGAATGTGATGCATCGCTGACTAAAATTATCTCACAAGCAAAACATGATCACACCTTAGTACTCTTTGGGTGTTAATCACATAGCGATGTGAACTAGATTATCGACTCTAGTAAACCCTTTGGGTGTTTGTCACATGTCGATGTGAACTATGGGTGTTAACCACATATAGATGTGAACTATTGATGTTAAATCACATGGCGATGTGAACTAGATTATTGACTCTAGTGCAAGTGGGAGACTGAAGGAAATATGCCCTAGAGGCAATAATAAAGTTATTATTTATTTCCTTATTTCATGATAAATGTTTATTATTCATGCTAGAATTGTATTAACCGGAAACATAATACATGTGTGAATACATAGACAAACAGAGTGTCACTAGTATGCCTCTACTTGACTAGCTCGTTGATCGAAGATGGTTATGTTTCCTAACCATAGACATGAGTTGTCATTTGATTAACGGGTCACATCATTAGGAGAATGATCTGATTGACATGACCCATTCCGTTAGCCTAGCACTTGATCGCTTAGTATGTTGCTATTGCTTTCTTCATGACTTATACATGTTCCTGTAACTATGAGATTATGCAACTCCGCTTACGGAGGAACACTTTGGTACTACCAAACGTCACAACGAATCGGGTGATTATAAAGGAGTACTACAGGTGTCTCCAAAGGTACATGTTGGGTTGGCGTATTTCGAGATTAGGTTTTGTCACTCCGATTGTCGGAGAGGTATCTCTGGGCCTTCTCGGTAATACACATCACATAAGCCTTGCAAGCATTGCAACTAATGAGTTAGTTGTGAGATGATGTATTACGGAACGAGTAAAGAGACTTACCGGTAACGAGATTGAACTAGGTATTGGATACCGACGATCGAATCTCGGGTAAGTAACATACCGATGACAAAAGGAACAATGTATGTTGTTATGCGGTTTGACCGATAAAGATCTTCGTAGAATATGTAGGAGCCAATATGGGCATCCAGGTTCCGCTATTGGTTATTGACCAAGAATAGTTCTAGGTCATGTCTACATAGTTCTCGAACCCGTAGGGTCCGCACGCTTAAGGTTTCGATGATGCTTATATTATGAGTTTATGAGTTTTGATGTACCGAAGGAGTTCGGAGTCCCGGATGATATCGGGACATGACGAGGAGTCTCGAAATGGTCGAGACGTAAAGATCGATATATTGACGACTATATTCGAGTTCGGAAAGGTTCGAATGATTCGGTATTTTTCGGAGTACCGGAGAGTTACGGGAATTCACCGGGAGAAGTATTGGGCCTTATTGGGCCCTGGGAAAGAGAGAGGGCTGCCTAGGGCAGGCCGCGCTTCTTCAAGGCCTAGTCCGAATTGGACTAGGGAGGGCCGCACCCTTCTTCCCTTCCCCTTCCTTCTCTCCTACTCCTACTAGGAAAGGAGGAGTCCTACTCCCGGTGGGAGTAGGACTCCCCCCTTGGTGCGCCCCCTTCTAGGCCGGCCACCTCCTCCCTTGCTCCTTTATATACGGGGGCAGGGGGGCACCCCATGAAACACAAGTTGATCTACGGATCGTTCCTTAGCCGTGTGCGGTGCCCCCCTCCACCATATTCCACTTCGGTCATATCGTCGCGGAGCTTAGGCGAAGCCTGCGCCGGTGAAGTCATATCGTCATGAGCTTAGGCGAAGCCCCGCGTCGGTGGAGCATCATCATCGCTACCACGCCGTCGTCTTCGACGGAACTCATCCCCGACGCTTTGCTGGATCGGAGCCGGGGATCGCCATCGAGCTGAACGTGCGAACTCGGAGGTGTCGACGCTCGGTGCTTGGATCGGTCGGATCGTGAAGACGTCGACTACATCAACAGCGTTGTTATAACGCTTCGCTTTCGGTCTCACGAGGGTACGTGGACGGACACTCTCCCCTCTCGTTGCTATGCCATCACCATGGTCTTGCGTGTTCGTAGGAAAATTTTTCAAATTACTACGTTCCCCAACAGCTGGCACATGCATAACCAGTGGCACTATCTTATAAAAATAAAAATATATTAAGTTGTACATGGATGGGCATGGCTAGAGTACATGCATCATAGCATGCCATGGGTGTGCAAGCAGTGGCGTTTTAGAATAAAAATCCTAGACATCACTAATAAGAAAAGGAAAAACCAAAAAAAATAGAAAGTATAAAACGAAAAAGTTAAAAATAAACCCATCATATCGATCTAACCAAGCAACCAACCGCCTACCCGCACACACCTAGTTTTGCTCGGTGGTGTCACGTACAATTACATGCAGACTACACATATGTGGTTGCGCATGGGAGGACGATGCAACTAGTGTCGGACATGCAACCGCCCGCCCTCCGGCAAAACAAAGGTCAAGTTGCAACTATGCCGGGGACATGCGATTCGGTGGTCGGTCGGCGCTTGCGCTATGCGTGCCTAGTGTCGGACATGCAATCGCCCGCCCTTCCGCAAAAACAAAGGTCCAGCTTGCAACTATGTTGGGGACATGCGATTGCGGTCAGTCTGGCGCTTGTAGTTATGTGCCTAGTGTCGGATATGCAACTGGCACGTCCCCTCCGACAAAACAAATGTCCAGTTACAACCATGTTGGGGGACATGCAGTTGCGGTCAGGAGCGGCGCTTGCAGTTGTGGGGCTGTTGTCGGGCTTGCAACTGGCCCGCCCCCTCTTGCGGCGCCCCTCTGACAGAACAAAAAAGTCTAGTTGCGGTCGGGTTACAAGACATGCAATTGCGGTCGGGTGCGACACTTGCAGTTGCATTCCTAGTGTCGGACATGCAACTGGCCCGCCCCCTCTCCCGCCTCCCCTACCGACAAAACAAAGGTCTAGTTGCAACCATGTTGGGGGACATGCAATTTTGGCGGGTGCGGTGCTTGCAATTGCGGGGATGTTGTCGGACTTGCAACTGGCCCGCCCCATATAGCCGCACCCCCTCTGACAGAACAAAAAAGTTTAGTTGTGGTCGGGCTAAAAGACATGCAGTTGCGGTCGGGTGCGACACTTGCAGTTGCATGCCTAGTGTCGGACATGCAACTGGCCCGCCCCCTCCATCAAAACAACGGTCCAGTTGCAACCATGTTGGGAGACATGCGGTTGCGGTCGGGTGCGGCGCTTGCAGTTGCGGGGCTGTTGTCGGGCGTGCAACTGGCTCGCCCCCTCCGACGGAAAAAAAGTCCACTTGGGTCAGGTTACAAGATATGCAGTTGCAGATTGGGCACGACAATCAGAGTTGCGTGCCTGGTTGTATACATGCAACTCCACACTCACCCACCCCCTCACAAAACAACACATAGTTGCATTACGAGGCGATACTTGCAGTTGCATGGCTAGTATCAGACATGCAATTGTCCCTCCCCGACAAAACAATACAGAGTTGCAATTGCGTTGAAGACTTGCAGTTGCAGTCAGGACAAGACACTTGCAATTGCATGCTAGTTCAAAGCATGCAACTGTCCTCTCGATGGAACATCATAGGGTTTTAGTTGGCGGGCACTTGGAGTTGTGTGCCTAGTGATAGACATGCAACAACCACATCTTTTGATAAAACACCAAAGAGTTCCAATCGCGTTGAAGATGTGCAGCTGTACCTAGGGGTGACCCTTGCTAGCTACTCCCTCCCCAACAAAAACACCACTGAGTTACGATCATGTTGAAGACATGTAGCTGCAGTCAGGGCCGATTGTGCAACCAGATGGCAACATTTCCAATTTTTCAAAAGTGAAACGGTTGTCTAATAAAAAATGAAAAATAAAAAAGGTAGCAAGAAAAAGGTTTGGAAAGAGCAATAAAAAGAAAGAAAGAAACACCTTGTGACGCCCGGATAATTAGGCTACAGTAACCCTCCGCTAATGATGCCACGTCACCTCGGTTACTGTTGCTAACCTCGTAATGATTCGAAACCGTTTTGAAATTTAAATTCTAAATATGTCAAACAACAAACGTTTTTAAAAGTTGAAACAAAAATGTTCGGTGGGTGCCGAATATTACAAGGGTAACTATAATAAAGAAAACATATTTTTAGAAAATGTCTGAATATTTTAAAATGAATTAAAGCAGAAAAGAGAAATAATAAAAGAAAATAAATAAAAACAAAACAGAAAAACTAAAACCTAAAACTAGCAGAAAAAAAAGGAGAAACCCCTTCGGGCATGGCCCAACTGGCCAACCCCTGTGCCCACTGCCACCCACTCCCCCATTAACCCCATGGTCCACTCGACCGAAACCCTAGCCGCACCCCACATCCCCCCACGATCCCCGCCGATCTCTCCCCCACCTTGCTGGATCCGGATCGGGAGCCCGATCCCTTCTCCTCACTCGGTGCCCGACGCCGCCGCCTGCCGCCGCCAAGGACCGCGTCGGCGCCGAGCTCCCGCCGGCTGCTTTCTCCTCCCGACCGGCCTCCTGGCGCCTCTGCTTCCTCCCGCCGCCTGCGCCATCGCTGTTTCGACCCGACTCCGCTGCCCGGTTGCCCCGGACGCCGCGGACTTCCCGTCTACGCGTCGTCCCGTCGACCTCCCCGAGCCCCATCGCCTAGTCCCTACTCCCCACCGTGAGCTCCTCCTCTCCTCGTTCGCCACCGCGCTGCTCAAGGCTGTCCTCACCAAGCCCGCCTGCCACCACGCCGACGGCCACCTCCCGGCGCCCATGGACGCGCCCATGGCGCGCCCTCGCGCCCACTGCTCTCTGCTTCGACCTCGCCAGGCCTTGCCCCGCAACCCCTTGCTCGTCGCCGCACCACCCGCCCTCGCTGCGCCGGGACCACGCCTCCGGTGCCCTCTGCTTCTGCGGCAACCGGTGTCTTGCCAGACGCGGTCGCCCACAGTGTCTGCAGGCATCACCTCGTCGCGCCACCGCGACCGCTGCCGCCCCTCGCTGCCTTGCCTCGCCCGACCGCGCTGGCTACGCCATGGCGATCCTTCCTTCCCGGCGGCTGCGGCCGCCATAGGTGGCCGGCGACGCCTCGCCCCCCCCGTTGGCACAGGCAGACGCTCATCGGGCCGCGCTCTTCGCCCGCTACCACCCGAACCAAGACTGCACACCGCCCTGCGCAAGCTTAGCCCGCTAAGGCCCTGGGGCCAATGACAAAGGGCCCCGCCTCGAACGTTTCAAAAAAAAGATTAAAATAAATAAATATTAATAATAATAATAATAAATTTAATTAATTAATTAAATTAATTAGGTTAATTAATTAATCTAATTAATCTGTTAGTTTAATTAAACAGTAGTTTGTTTAGCCTAAACCCTAATTAAGTCTAAGCGATTGTATGGATGTGTGGGTCCCACTGGACCCACATGTCAGTTGACTAGTCAACACCTCTGTTGACTGCTGACGTCATGCTGATGTCAGCAAACACTGTTCTGGATAATGTTGAATTAAAATATTTAAATTAATCCTAAAATGATTTAAATCTTTTAAAAATCATATAAAATAAAACCGTAGCTCAGATGAAAATACTTTCTACATGAAAGTTGCTCAGAACGACGAGACGAATCCGGATACGCAGCCCGTTCATCCGCCACCCGTCCCTAGCATAGTAAACCTGCAACATTTCACCTCCGGTTCATCTGCTCGAAAACATGGAACACCGGGGATGCTTCCCGGATGTTTCCCCCCTTCACCGGTATCACCTCATACCGCGTTAGAACACGTCTAGCTCTGCTTGTTGTCCTGTTATGCACTTGCTTGCTAAGTATTCATTGTTTCTTCCCCTCTTTTCCGCTAGACACCGAGACCGATGTCGCCGCCGCCCCGAGACGACTACGCCACCGACGACCCTCTCTCTTGCCGTAACCATCGTGCAAGCCCCCTTTGATCACCGGATATCGCCTACTCTTCTCTATATCGCTTGCATTAGAGTAGTGTAGCATGTTACTGTTTTCGCTTAATCCTATACTTCTGCATAGCCTATCCTTGCTACTCTTTTTGTTACCTTTACCGCTATCCTCTCGCTTAGTATAGGATGCTAGTGTTCCATCGGTGGCCCTACACTCTTGTCCGTCTGCCATGCTATACTCTCGGGTTGTGATCACTTGGGAGGTGATCACGGGCATATACTATATACTTTACACTATTACATTACCGTGATATTGTTCGGAGATGGGGCCGAAAGGATGTGGCTCCATCCCGTAGAGGTGGGCTCGGGTTCCCGACGGCCCCGATCGTTACTTGTGGCGGAGCGATTGGGTAGGTTGAGACCACCTAGGAGAGAGGTGGGCCTGGCCCTGGTCGGCGTTCGTGGATACTTAACACGCTTAACGAGATCTTGGTATTTGATCTGAGTCTGGCCATTTGGTCTATACGCACCAACCATCTACGCGGGAGTAGTTATGGGTATCCCGACGTCGTGGTATCAGCCGAAGCCTTCGTGACGTCAGCGACTAAGCGGCGCGCGCCGGATTAGACTGGAACGCCTGTTAGGCTAGGTCTACTTCCGCCGCCCATGCAACGTCTTGGTGTGCTAAGGGCGATGGGCCCGCACTTCTGCGCTTAGGTTTAGACCGGCGTCTTGACCTCTCTGTTGTGCCTAGGTGGGGCTGCGACGTGTTGATCTTCCGCGCGGGCATGACCCAGAAAGTGTGTCCGCCAAATGGGATCAAGCGTGTTGGGTTATGTGGTGCACCCTGCAGGAAGTTAATCTATTCGAATAGCCGTGATCTTCGATAATGGACGACTTGGAGTTGTACCTTGACCTTATGACAACTAGAACCGGATACTTAATAAAACACACCCTTCCAAGTACCGATACAACCCGGTGGTCGCTCTCTCTCTCGTGGTTACGAGGAGGGATCGCCGTGTAGGATTATTGCTATGTGATGCTACTTGGAGGACTTCATCTACTCTCTTCTACATGTTGCAAGACGGAGGCTGCGAAGCGTAGTCTTGACGTGATTAGCTATCCCCTCTTATTCGGCATTCTGCAGCTCAGTCCACCGATATGGCCCTTTACACATATATCCATGCATATGTAGTGTAGCTCCTTGCTTGCGAGTACTTTGGATGAGTACTCATGGTTGCCTTGTTCCCCTTTTCCCCTATCTCCACTCGATTGCTGCAACAGACGATGGAGCCCAGAGCGACGCCACCGTCGATGACGACTACTACCCCGGAGGTGCCTACTACTACGCAGCAGCCCGCCGACGACGACCAGAGTAGTTTAGGAGGATCCTGAGCAGCAGAACTGCGCCTCTTCGATCTGATCCCGGTTTGTGCTAGCCATCTTATGGCAACTTGTTTAACTTATGTCCAGACTCGGATATTGTTGCTTCCGCTGACTCGTCTATGATCGAGCACTTGTATTCGAGCCCTCGAGGCCCCTGGCTTGTATTATGATGCTTGTATGACTTATTTTATTTTTAGAGTTGTGTTGTGATATCTTCCCGTGAGTCCCTGATCTTGATCGTACACGTTTGCGTGTATGATTAGTGTACGATTGAATCGGGGGCGTCACACACCTCATCGACGGGGCAAATTCAATGAAAAAACAAAAGAAATTGAATATCCCACTGGATGTCGACTTCCATGTGGATGGGAAAAAGAAAGTACAAAAACTATAAAATAAAATAAAATTAAATAATAAAATTCCCCATATTATGCGTGTTTCGATCTCATCGCCACACAAGTCTCGTCACAGTTGCGGACGCATTTTACCCCTTGAGTTGCACGTAGTTTTGGATGCATGCAATTGCATACGTGTTGCACCCTCGTAGTTGCATGGATTCCCATAATTCTAGTTGTACGTAAGGGGAACAAGAGTTTTGTGACAAATAAAAAGAACAGACAACAGTTGTTAGGGCATATCAACATTATGAAAATATATTCCTGGGTAATACATGACTGAAACAAAAAAAATACAAAAAAGAACATGCAACATACAAATAAACAAAAAATCCATGTACAAAAAAGAACAGGCAACATACAAATAAACAAAAAATCCATGTACAAAAGACATCAACAAGCAAGCATAAAATCCGTCATGCATGTAAAAAAAGTCTGTTCTACAAAATTTAAATGTTAAGTATTGCCAAAAGATAAAAAGAAATTACAAGTAAACCATTTTAACAAAAATAAATTGACGATTATATACACTAAAATAGAAAAGGGAAATAAAAAATAAAAAATAAAGTAGGTATATAGGAGAGTGGGCTGCGCTAGCAAGTTTTCTTCTTGTTGTAGACAAAATCAAAACAACAGAAAAGGCCATCCAGCCGCTGGCCAGCCGCCCGTAGCCTTTCGCGGCAAAAAAACAGGCCTGTCTCTCCTAACAGAAGTGGGCTGGTCACGTTTTAACAGACCGAATTGATACAAAACACTATATGACGTGAATCTTGAAGCGACAAACATCGAACGGCCAGACTGTCGACTAAGACTTCGCGAAGTCTCAGTCGACTGATTTTTAGCATCTCCGTTGTGCTAATTCTCAGTCGACTGAGAATTACTCAAGTCTTAGTCGACCGAGTTACGTGGGATTTGTGCGCTATCTCAGCCCTAACTACACGATCGATTGTTTGTTTGTATCTTCCCTTCTGGGCTTTTCGTTTCTTCCTGGGCCGTCGTTTCATTCATGTACTTGGGCTTCTATGTGATTATTTTTTGTCTCGTGAGCAGTGATGCCATTGCTTTTTTCTGTTTTTCCTTTTTGATCGAGAGGGTTGTGTGACCCCTTTTGGCCTTTTTTTGTATTATCAACGACTTTTGCAACGTGTAGGTTTGAGTAGTGGTATAAACTTCACATACCTAGTATTTATTAGCTTTAGTTATTTTTTATTTACCATTTTTTTTTGTTTAAATTTAGTCATTTTGTTTTTTATTTTATTTATCAACCCATTCGTTTTGTTTTGGCTTTGCTAAATCTTTGTCAACTTGCAAACCGTTATATAGATTTTTTTTGTTCTGCTGTTTTTGTTAAAAAAATGTGTTTCTATTTTCTTTTTTTCTTATGTCACTTCTATTTTCTTCTTTTAGTTTATTTTTATTTTTCTTATTTTATTGATACTTTTTTGGAGCACGGCTTAAAATCATGCATTATGCTATTTCTGGATGACTATTGTTTAACGCATATCTAAGTCCTTCACACGTCAAATGAAATGTAATAAGTCTTGTGCTTTCTCCTAGTGGGCATTATGGTTTTCCGTGTGGCACGTCTGCTTTGTTCTCGTTTTCGCGTGCATGCGGTGTCGGTCTGTGGGGTTTCCGAATCATTCCTTTTTTGGTTTTGTTTTTTTTTTGCCGTAGGCTTTTGGACGTCTATGCAAATTACATGTTTCGGATGTATGTGTGCGATAATATCGTCTTTTCTACGTTTTTTTAGCGGTGGATGCTCTGATAAATGTACGTGTAATAGCTCGTGTCCACAAACTGGCAACACTAATGGTTGCATTTTTTTTGTTATTGTCCCATCGCCTGAAAAAAACACAAATATGATTCATTCCACAGGGAATAAATGCATTTTTTTCTGTCCCCAGGAGAAAAATGTCTCTTTTCTGTAGTTGCATGTCTAGCTCTATATATGCAACTGCAAGTGTCCCCCACCCCTGCGACTGCAAATGCATGTCTTAAGCATGCCCGCAAGTCTATGGTGTTTTATTGAGGGACGGAAAAGTTGCAGGTCTGTTGCTAAGCATGCAAATTCGCATGTCACCCCAACTGCAAGTTCATGTCTTCAACGTGACTACAACTCATTGGTTTTTTACTGGAGGTAGGGGTAGTTGCATATATGCCGCTAGCTGCGCAACTGCAAAGTGTCACCTCGGGCTGCAACTTTATGTCTTCAGCGCTACAACAATTCAGTGGTATTTGTCGGGGAAGGGGGCAATCGCATATCTACCACTAGGCATGCAACTACAAGTGTCGCTCCAGTTGCAACAACATGTCTTCAACGCGATTGCAACTCAGTGGTGTTTTGTCTGTGGATGGGGCAGTAGCATGTGTGCGCCACTAGCCACACAACTGTAAGTGTCAACCCTGACCGCGACTACATGTAGTCAACACAAATGCAACTCTATGGTGTTTTTATCGAGGGAGATAGTTTCATGTCTGCCTCTAGGCATGTAACTGCAAGTGTTGCCCCCAAAAGAAAACATGTCGTGTTTTTTTGTGGAGGAAGGAAAGTTCCATGTCTGACACTAGGGACGCATGCAACTAAAGTGTCACCCCCGACTACAATTGCTTCTCTATAATGCAACTACAATTCTGTGGTGTTTTGTCGGGAGGGATTGTTGCATGTCTACCACCAGGCATGCAATTTTAAGTGTTGCCACCGACTGCAACTCTGTGGTGTTTTTGTCGGGAAAGTGAGGGTGGTTGCATATGTGTCACTAGGAACGCAACTGCAAGTGTCACCCCTGACTGCAACTCTGAGGTATTTTCTAGGAATCGAAGTTGCATGTCAATCACTAGGCATGCAATTGCAAGTATTGCTCCTGACTGCAATTGCATGTCTTTAATGTGACTGCAACTCTATGTCGTTTTGTTAGGAAGGGGCAGTTGCATGTCTGTTACTAGGCATGCAACTACAAGTGTTGCCCACGTCTGCAACTATGTGATGTTTTTCGTTGGGGGGAGGGGGCAGTTGCATGTCTGCCACTAGGCGCGCAACTGCAAGTGTCGCCCCTGACTGCAACTCTAAGTTGTTTTCTAGGAGTGGTAGTTGCATGTTCATCCCTAGGCATGCAAGTGCAAGTATTGCCCCCCGTCTGTAACTTCATGTCTTCAACGTGACTGCAACTCTATGGTGTTTTTTCAGGAAGGGGTAGTTGCATGTCTGCCAGTAGGCATGCAACTGCAAGTCTTGCCTCCGACTGCAACCATGTGATGTTTTTTCTCGAGGTGAGTGGACAGTTTTTTTGCCACTAGGCACGCAACTTCAAGTGCGTCACCTGACTGCAACTCTGTGTGGTATTTTGTCGGGACGGGCGCAGTTGCATGTCTGCCACTAGGCGTGCAACTACAAGTGTTGCCTCCCACTGTAACTATGTGGTGTTTTTGTCCGAGGGAGGGGGTAGTTGCATATTTGCCACTAGGCACACAACCAGGGCCGGGCCCACAGTGGTGCGGAGGGCCCATAAATTTTGGGGGCCCCAAATTTTTTATATGTGTGTGTATATCTATTTCTGGGTTAAGTGTTGGGCCGCGCAAAGAGTTGGGCTGCTGCCCGCTGACTCCGCGTGCGTGAGTAAGTCTCAGGCATCGAGTGTCCCAAGCCGGTGAGATGCCTCGATGGCTCTCGATGCCAGCTGCCAGGTTCTCATGTTCTGTTGATCTGCTCGATCAAAAATCGAACGGCGGCTCCGTTCCGCTGGATCGATCACATCCATACTCCACGGCGCATCCTCCGGCTCCTGCCGTCGAGGCTTTCAGATCCGCTGATCCGGCGATGCCGCGATGGATGATACGGCGACGAGTACAGGGAGAAGCAGGATCAAGAGACGTAGTACAATACAGTAAAGTCCTCATTGGTCCGCAACTTCGCATCCATCATTTATCCTCTCGTGATCTCGGGTTCTCAAAGTGTCATAGAGGAATACCGCTGGCTTGTACTCCTAATTCTACTCCTATTTTTCTAATTCCTGTTTTCTAATTAACTTTTCGCAAGGATCATTGGAGAGATAGGTTCTTGCATGATTGCTTCCTCAATTAAAGGTCATGGTATAGCAGTTCAACCGAACAAGACACGAGACTAGACTGGTGAGTTAGACTGTTCGTTTATATATCAATCTTCAAATAAATATTATGCACCCGGGAATTGAATAGGTATGATTATTTATATAGAGAATTGTTATGTAATACATTATATCACATACATTATAATTGCTCGTTAGTTTTTTTTTCTAGTGAGATAGGGACCCATTTTTAGTTTCGCCCAGGGCCCCAGATTTTGTCGGCCCGGCCCTGCACACAACTACTAACTACAACCGCACATTTTCCAACGCGATTTCAACTTAGTAGTGCTTCGTCGGTGAAGGGGGAGAGTTGCAGTCCTCCACTAGACACACAACTGCATATGTCGACACGAAATCCAACTGCATGTCTTCAGCACAACTGCAACTTTGTGTGTGAGGGTTGGGGGGGGGGGGGGGGGTAAATGAGGTGGGGTGTTATATGCCCCTTTTTATTCAGTTTCATGTTCACCCTTGACACGCAACTTCCCTCGATGGTGGCCGTTTGCATCTCTTACATGCAAGGGGAACGCTAAAAATCAGTCGACTGAGACTTTATGAAGTCTCAGTCGACGAGATTAGCCGCCAAGTTTCATCGAACTGTATTCGGTCGCTGATGTGTTTTCTTTTTCAAAACACACCAGGCTTTTCCTATCTGAGAAGCTGGCAGCAGCATAGTATGCCTTCCGCTACGTGGGTTGTGGGTTGTGGCTTGCAGCTCGTTCTCTTGTGCTTTTCTATTTTTATATTGTCATAGATGTCCATATAAATCTTTGTATGTTTTCTTCTTCTTCTTTTTTGCTGGGTTGTGTGCATCGTGTATGTACAGAAAAAGAAAGTTAATGGGGCAGCTGACTCTATGTGTATGTATACAGTATACACATGTACTTGTCTAGCTTTTGAACTTTCTTTTTTCATTTATGTTTAGTAGATTTTCCTTTTATTTCTTTACTTGTATTTCCATTTTTGATTTATTATCTTTCTTGTTTAGGAAATATGGAACATTCAATTTTTTAAGAACCTACATTTTGAGACACATGAACAATTTGTATTCTCACATGTTGTTGTGTTAATTTTTTATTCTGAGTTGTCGTTGCCTTTTCTACATGGACTTTTGTTTTATTTGCTTATTTGTATCTTGTCTATATTTTTTTACTTTTTTTCTTTGTGTATTACCCAAAAATAATTTTTTATTGTGTTTATGTGCTATGTTTCTTTTCACGAGCGCACCGTAAAGTTGCATATATAACACTAGGCATGCAACTGCAAGTGTCGCCCTCGACTACAACTGACCTTTCTTCTATCAGAGAACAGTGGAAGAGGGGAGGGGTAGTTGCATGTTTGTCACAAGGCATTCAATTGCAAATGTCGCCCTCGACTACAACTGCATGTCTACAAGCGAATGCAATTGACTTTTGTTCTGTCGGTGGGCGGCAGGAGAGGGGGTAGTTGCATGCCTCAGACTAGGCATGCAACTGCAAGTGTCATCCTTCACTGCAACTGCATGCCTACCCACCCGATTGCAACTGGTCTTTTTGTTATGTCGGAGGACATTGGGAGGGAGGCGTAGTTGCATGTCTGACTATAGGCACACAACTGCAAGTGTCGCCCCCGACTGCAATTGCATGTCTACCCATCCGACTACAACAGATCTTTGTTTTGTCGGAGTGTGGCGGGAGAGGGGGAAGTTGCACGTCTGACACTAGGCATGCAATTGCAAGTGTCACCCTCGAGTGAAACTACATGCCGACACATCCAAATGCAACTGGCCTTTGTTTTGTCAATGGGCGGCGAGAGAGGGGAGGGGGGCAATTGCATGTCTGACGCTAGGCATGCAAATGCAAGTGTCACCCTCAACTGCAACCGACCCTTGTTTTGCTGGAGGGCGGCGGGAGAGTGTGAGTTGGCGGAGTGAGGTAGTTGCATGTTGGACACTAGGCATGCAACTGCAAGTGTTGCCCCAGAATGCAACTGCATGTCTACCCAAACAACTGCAATTGACCTTTTTTGTTGGAGCATGACAGGAGGGGGGTAGGGGTGTAGTTGCATGTCTGACAGTAGGCATGCAACTGCAAATCTCGCCCTCGACTCTGTGGTGTTTGTCGGTGGGAGGGGCAATTGCATGTCTACTATTAGACATGCAACTCCAAGTGTCAACCCCAAGTGCAAATGCCCGTCTTCAATGCAACTACAACTTTATGGTGTTTTGTCGGGGGAGGGGCAATTGCATGTTTATCACTAGGCATGCAACTATAAGTGTCATTCTCGAGTGCAACTGCATGTCTTCAATGCGACTGTAACTCTGTGGTGTTTTGTTGGAAGAAGGCAGTTTCATGTTTGTCACTAGGCATGCAATTGCAAGTTCGTCCCCTGACTACAACTCTGTGCCGTTTGTTGGTGGGGAGGGGCAGTTGCATGTCGTCTTAAAATGTACGCAATTGGAAGTTTTGCCCCGGAGTGCTACTGCATGTCTTCGACGCTACTACAAACTTGTGGTGTTTTGTCGGGGAAAGGACCGTTACATGTCTGTCATTAGACATGCAACTACAAGTGTCGCCCACGACTGCAACTCTATGGTGTTTGCCAGTGGGGAGGGACAGTTGTATGTCTGCCACTTGGCACGCAACTGCCAGTGTCGTCGCTGAGTACAAGGGCATGTGTGCAACACGACTACAACTAAGCGGTTTGTGGTGTTTTTGTCAATGGTTGGTGGCAGATGCATGTCTACCACTAGGCATGCAACTACAAGTATCGCCCCGACTGCAACCCTGTGGTGTTTATCGGGGGTAGGGCGGCAGTTGCATGTCTGTCACTAGGCACGCAACTGCAAGTGTCGTGCTC